>CM042140.1:31227222-31330523 GCA_023376005.1 Doryteuthis pealeii
TAAAACGAACAACTAGAAATATGAATAAAAGACTGTATTACAGAATAACAATAGGTTGCAAACTTTAGTTCGTTTGCGCAAATAATAATTTGTAATAACTTATCTGGTGTATCCTGAGATATGGGGTATTAACGGAGACCTTGCTACGGCCCTCTGTTCCGTTCGGATATGATGGACTTCTGCTTTGCGTCCGACTCCGATTCTGGTTGTCTGTTGAAGAAGAGGAGCGACCCTTTTTTAGGTCTGTCCCCAGTGCTAGCTGGATCAGAAGAGGTGGCATGAGTTTGCTTATTCGGCTTTGCCGCCAAAGTATGCTGGCTCACGATAACCCTCATACCCCAGAATTCTCAATAAAATGACTTTTGTATTTGGCGCGAACAGTTTTGATTGAAAATATTTTGTATCCATTTATTTGATCTGAGAGCTGCGCGGAGCCTCCATGCGTATGGACTATTTCATGACACAATTTTCCCAGACGTTTCAGGATGAATATTGGGTTCTCTGTATTGTCTAATTAGTACCACTACATGTCCTTTCTAAACTAATTTAATATATTCACCAATTCTATACGTTTTATTTAATCCCTCTCACCACACAACCAACACTTGTAATTGATTTGACTTACTAATACTCGGTTTTGATTTGTCTATTTTTATAATTCAATTCTTTAAAGAAATTCATTTTTTCTTGTCAAAGCTAATGACCTACCATCTTTTATATTGCTTTATTTTTAGGTTTTATCCACATTAAAAAATATATTTTTTATATTACGTGTATCCCTGATGTATAATTTCGGTATTTTGACAATTCAACTCTTTTATAATTGATATATCCGGGTTATTCTGAAGTTGGTATTTGGTATATTATCGCAGTAGTAATTGGTACGTCGAATAGCAATCCGTCTGCCGAGCAGTCGTGGTGTCGTCTAACGAGTAAGTTTAGCTTGTAGGCTTAGGTATAGGACCAACACAGTGTCGACTATTTATACACGACACTGTCCAATCAGATTATAGTGAGGGGGTACCAAGGTATTTACATATTCATTATATCAATAATAAAATCTATCTGTTCTTTTCTGTTGATTTGTATTCTTCCTCACCATTTACGGCTATTTTGGATGTGGAGCTTTGTCTACAAGTTCACAAGTTTTCTCGTTCGCCAAGTTGATAGATTAATTTCTTGTTACCTATTTTATAAAATGGCCAGTGTATTATAAGGAATATCAGCAATTCTATTTATTAAATTATAAGAGTATTTACGGGTTTCGAAGGAGCTCTTATTTCTCCGTAGTTGTATGCAAATTGTCGGACAAAAAAGGAACAAACACGAAAGAAATGCAGACACTTATATTGACAAAAAATTACATAAATGTTTTTGCAAATTTTATTGGTATTTGCTACAAGACTTATCTGTGGGTTAAGCAGAGTTCTTGGAGTAGTGGTGATAACAGGGGGTATTCTGTTCGTCGGTAGGAAATGTTGATAAGACGCTTCTTCGGACATTTCTCGTTCTTCCTCGTAACCGGTTCTGTGATAAGTGATGGGGGATGCTGTTTTAGAAGCTTCTCGCCCGGGGTAACAGTTCTTTTAAATGGCGGTGAATGGGCCCTTTTCAAGTAGACTATTTGGTCTTCAGCCTTCTATAGTGTACTTTGTGCCTTCGAAAGGGTGCTGTGAAAATATACCTCCGTCCAGGTCAACGGTCCGTAGATAAGTAAGCCCTGTTTTTGGGCTAAGTGATGAGTGAAGTTTAGGGACCGCTATTTACGCGACTACCCTTAGTGGGTGCTCCGTGATAAGTGAAGTTTTTGGTATTGGCGCCAACATACGATGTTGGCGATTCGCCCCCTAGCGGCAGAGGGAAATAATTAACTATGGAATTTCCAATAATTACTTTAATTTAAAAAATTACTATCCTTTCTTTAAAGTATTTTAATTGGATATTTATTATGTTTTACTTGTTTAAATATCTCCTTTTCTAAGCTCTCTAAAGATGCGGGATAAAGGCAAATTGATGCCTTAATTTTCAAATAAAATCCTTTATTCAATGTTCTTATGTGTGAATACCAGACTGCATATAAAACAAAACAAATTTTCTTTATAAAAAAACAGTTTTCCTATTTCATGATCGAAAATAAACCAGGTATGTAAGTGTGATGGTTTCGGTAATTGTATGCTATCCGAACCATTAAGAGTTACTGCCCTTGAACTGGGCAGAGAGATAGACAGAATAAACATGGCTACTTCATAACCCTCACACGTCGTTCTCTTGTTCCTTATTGTAATTCTGATAACTTATCAGAATTACAATGAGGAACAAGGGAACGACGTGTGAGGGTTATGAAGTAGCCATGTTTATTCTGTCTATCTCTCTGCCCAGTTCAAGGGCAGTAACTCTTAATGGTTCAGATAGCATTCAATTACAGAAGCTATCACAATAAGTTCAGCACCAAACAGCCACAATAATCCTCAAATAAACGTGTCCAAGAAATGGTCGAAAAATAGCACATCTACCACCCACAAGTTGTGGCATATTCATATGTCTGTCCCGCAGACATTTTTAAAGCGTAGGCGTGGTCTACCTACCAATCGGGAGCCTTTTACTTATTCGCCATACAAAAGATCTTTTGGGATGTGCCCATTTTCCATCCTCCTGACATGCCCTTGTGCCTTGTATATGTTGTCCACTCTTTTCTACTGTAGAGGAGTGTATGGATAATGCAGGGTTAGTAGACGTGCAGTTTGGTTTTCTTAGTGAGACTGGCATTATTTCAGAGTCTCTGGTTCTGTTTGGCCATAACTGCTGCTGCTTTCGCTATTCTGCAGTTGACTTCAGAATCAATGGAGACCGAGTTGAAGATGGCGGACCAAAGGTACTTGAAACTCTCCCCAACTTCAATACATTTCAATAATACATTTTGGAATGTAATAATAACATTGTAGCTCTATATGAGTGACAGGAGGATCTGGGCAGTGCCCGCCCCCCCGTCCCAGCCGTGTGTGTGTGTGTGTGTGTATTTCTGTATCATCTCTGAGTTTCAATCCCGTCGTGATCTTTGCTGCTTCGTTGGTGTATTTCGTCTTGTGTCGGACATAGCTGGACCCTACTGCTGTTGGGATATTTCACTACACCCCGGCTGCGTGGAGTCACAAAGAGGATAAAACAAAAACAACTAGAGAGAGAGAGAGAGAGAGAGAGAGAGAGAGAGAGAGAGAGAGAGAGAGAGAGAGAGAGCACAAAGTGTAGAGTGTACATTTTTCTTGGTCCAACGAAGGTGTATTACACAATGCATTCTCATTTATTCTTCTTGTTTTCATTCATTCTTTCTCTAGACTTTCAATCATTCATTCTGCAACTTTCTGCTAAGTTCTCATACTGCCATCTGACTATACAATCGATGCAATTTAAACATTTTAAAGATTTTTTTTGTTTCATTATATTGTACTAGAAGTCTCTATCCGGCGTTGCCTGGGTAGAGGTTTTTTTTTAAGTTAGTTTCGCAGATTCATTATTACTTATCGCGAATGAGATCCTCGCTGGTTGCCCCATAAAAATCCCCACGGAAACATATAACAATATAGTAAGAAATTTCCATTCAATGATTTTGTTAAGTTTTTAAATGCCATCCTTGGCCAGTTGAAAAGGGCTTAAAGCAAGTAAGTCCTGAGTTATGGAATCCTTTGGTAAGTGAATAAGTCCTATCCTGCGTAGTGTTAAAGGTCCAGTGATCCAATCCTATGTCCGTCGTCCACGAAAGTCAAAGTAGTTATGAATAGCTATGACCAGTACCCTTGGGTTTAAGTATTGTTTCAGCAGCAGAGTACTGTCAGTGATTGGCCAAGAGTATGATCACATGGTTATCACCGAGTCTATAAATAGGAGCGGGCGTCTAGCACACACCTTATATTACAAATTTCTCAACAGATTTACATTTTTTAAAATAAGATATAAATGATGCAATTAATTCAGTCAATTAATATATTTCAAAGCGAAAAAGAAAACATACAAAAAAAAAAAAAAGAAAAAAAAGAAGATAAACAAAATAACATAACTTTCCCTTCTGTTACTTTTCAAATTTGAATTTTTAAAGATCTTTCCAAATATAAATCAAATCTTCATTATTCTTGCTCAAAAACCAAGCCCTGGTGATATTTAATGTGTATATATATTTACTTTGTCGTTAATTGTTTTATTTTCGAAGTTTCCTCCAGACATACATATACACACAACTATCCTTTATAGATAGATAGATAGATAGATAGATAGATGCAGTGTAAATGTTATATTGCCTTTTACAAAATAATATGAAATATGTCACTTCAAAATTCTCATATTTGATTTATTCCACAGGTTCCCATCATTCCATACTTTTATAATGACCTTCAGTGTTCGTATGTTGATGCCTGCCGACCAGATAGTGAGGCCTCCACATATTCTTACTTTTGGGACAACTTTGTTAAATTCTACAATGGAACCAGAGCTCCATTTGGTTTCAACATGCATGCTTCGTTTTTTGTTCGCCAGCCAGGTAGACTGAGAGCCCTTTTCAGATTTTTAGATGATGCTCTTGCCTTGAAGGATGTTTATGTTGTATCAACATCGAAAGTAATTGATTGGATGAAAAAGCCAGTCTCAGTTCAACATATTGATCAAAATGGTGTGCTTGGATGCAGTGCGGCTGTCAGACAAGCAGCAGAATCAGCCAGCGCTAAAATGACCAACCGATTAAATGAACTGAAAGAAAGTGCAAAAAAGAAATCTGACAGTACCGCCGACGCCACCACAACAATGGCCCCTGAAATACCCCAAAACACAACATTCTGTAAAAAAATGTGTGCGTTACCAAACTGTTTATGCCGTTCGTCTGATATTCCTGGATCAGTTCCACCTTCCAAAACTGTTAAACTCGTATATTTCACATTTGAAGGTTCTCTCTCAGCTAATCATCTCTTAAAGTACAAAAAGATATTTTATGCAGGACAAAAAAATCCTAATGGCTGCCCATTAGGATTCACCCTTTTTTTGACTGGAAAGAGTTCTTACGCAAGACAGCTTGAGCAGTACGGTGCCGAAATTGCATTACACGGTAATTCTTATGCTGTATTTACCAATGAAACGGACATGAGAAATGATTTAGTTGATCAACTGCGGTATTTCAATGAAATTGGAGTTCCAATAAAAGGATGGAGAAGTCCAGGAAAACCAACTGTTCTTGGCGATAATCAATTCAAAATTCTAAAGTCACTTGGTATCGAGTATGATTCATCCATTAATACAGCATCGGAAGAAAGTGTCTTTTGGCCACATACACTGGATGATCCATGGAGGAGCCACTGCATGACACAACAGGGTTATTGTCCCAGGAGAAGTCATCCAGGAATATGGGAAGTTCCTATAGTCAGCATCAAAGGAGGAAAGAACAGGTATTGATTTTAAAGCATTAAATATGATTAAATAATCTATTTTTAGTAAAATATCAAATTTATTTTGTAGTTTTTCCTACAAATGATCAACTGAATTCGAGGGGCCGGTTTAGCTCAGTCGATAGAGGAATCACAAGGTTCGGCTAGGAATCACAAGGTTCTTGGTTCGATACCGGCCCCCCGCCAACTCAGCGTATGAGTAGCACAGGGATCTGTGCGGTAAAGTGAGGAACTGATGGTAGGTGCGGCGCTCCATCTCAGATGCTAAAATAATCTCCTTGGTCTAGCGCTAGTGAAAAGGGGATAGACTCCCTCGCTGTCTGGCTGATACCGACATTAGGCCGCCCCGACGACTTTATTTTTACTTTTTATAATATGTAATAGCAAATATATACATAAAATAACTTTTACATCTTTTTTTTGTGTATACTGATATTTTGAACGTTTCTTTCTCCAGATACGATTGTATGTATGTAGATACCTGCTTTTTCAACCCGAAAACTGCCCAGCAGACATTCGAGATGCTCAAAACAAATTTCCTGAAGCATTATGAAGAAACACGTTCTCCTTTTGGGCTTAACATTAAAAACTGGTTGCATTTGCACTACCAAGCCAACTACAATGGTTTAAGAGCATTTGTAAACTGGCTTATCAAACAAGAAGATACTTATGTAGTATCCATTAAGAAAGTGCTTGAATGGATCAAACATCCGGTCGCTGCTGATGTAATGAAGAGCACAACCTCATGCTAAGGTGAACAATCATTTTTCTTGCTTATTCTATCAGTTTGCTTTTTTATCCTTCATAAAAATATCAATGCCAATCATACGTATATATATATAAATATTAATTGATTATTTGATATCTAGTGCATATATGGTGGTTTGTATAGAGGTTGTTTGATATATTCGTTGTAAGGTCACCAGTTTGAAGTTGAACTTCATGAAATATTATTCAAAACATGAAAGACACCATAATAACATTCAATAACGTAGGCACCAAGGCAATAAAGAACAGAACTCAATTTTAAAACAAACAAATTGTATTGAGAAAAGGTTTACAAAAAGGTAATGCAAAATACCGAGCAAAGTTCTTTCATCAGTCTTTTGTACAAAATGTAATTTTTGTGTTTAGTAAAGTTCTTTATAACATGTAAGAAAAATATGTTATAAGTTTTGAAGTGAGAAAGAAAGGGTAAGAATTCAAAGTCACATAACAGTCAGTCGCAAGTAAATTGCTGATCTCGTAAATGGCTGATTAGAGGGAGATAGAAAGAGAGATATATGTTCATGCCTTCTTATAAGTGAATGTGATTTTGTCTTACTTTAGAGTGGCGTGGATTTGGTTAGACGGATAATTTCTTTCTGGTTGGGATTCGAAAAGTTGGTTAATTTATACTCGTAGGGTAGGCTCCAAAAGGGGTCTATTTGATAGATTTCCTTTTAGGCGCAAACGTCTCTGATTGGTTGAAAATGTACACATTTTTATTTCAATTTTCTTCTTTTACTAGGGTGCGCAATCCCCTGCGCAAACTATTAATTTTTGTCATTTGACTTTAGTTCATCGTAGTAAGAACTTCCGGTTCACTACACATACATTAGTAGTGAGGGTGGCTAGTAAATCTCACAAATGAATGCATTTGCGTACACTAACAGAAAAAATAGTAAATAGGTATTACTATTTCTGTCAGGAAGGAAAGAACAAGGCAAATATAATGAATATATATATCTTCTAAATATATAAGACTAAGTTTTTGGTATGTACGTGTCGACGTATAAGTTCAAAACGGGAGGTCACTCTGATTCGAAATCTTGCATAAACCTTAATATACTTCTAACTAAGAAACACGCCAAATTTGATTATTGATTTTTACTGATTAAGGGATATAATTAATTAATTAAGCCAAAATCACCCAATTTGCGAAACTGTCCGTATACCAACTCCTGCTGATGATAAGATATTGTCCCCTGCCTGACTTTTTGTTAAAGCGATAAGCTGAATTCACTGCTGATAATCAGTGAATTCAATTTTATATACTATTATATACTATGAAAAATCAATTAATGGTCCGATTTAAACGAAAATATATTAGGGGAAATATTTTTTTACGAGATCTACTCCCATCCCCTATTTTATTTTATGAGATATTAAAAAAATGAACTGAAATTGGATATACCTATCTCTTATTTTCTCGCCACTCACTCTTTGGTGTTCCTATTTTTTCTTTAGTCTGGTCATGGACCAGATACTTTAGCTAGTACATATATATATATTTGGGTTAACAATTTTTACTGGGTGCAAATGTAAAAAATGTTCACAAGTGCGTGAATATGCGTAAGAGTTCGTAGTTCATAAAGGTTGAAGGCTCATTGAACTTGCAAAGCTCATTCGCTCTGCGGGTAGAGAATTATTAATTATGTAAATGATAAACGTTTACTTAGCTTGTTAGAATATTGTATATGTAGTCGTTTCTTATTTTGGTGAAATGTTGGCAATTATAAAGGCAAGATAAAGACAAGGATAAAGATAACAGGTAACGAACACAACTCAAGGCTTTACAACAAAATAATGCGTTTATCAAACAACAAGAACATGTAACATACAAAATACAATATGTGAGTTGAAATACAAGTATATGTAAGGTTTACAAAGTGTATGCAAGGTTTACAAAGTGTATTGTATAATGGTGTATAATGGTTTGCAAATTAATGCCTTTGCGAAACTTATCTGTCTCTTGTATTTGAAGTCTTGACTTTACGAAATCTACGGCTCCTCCCCTGGGCAGGTTTCAAATATGTTGTTCTCGACGTCAGTAGCTGGCAGGCTTCAAAAGCACGTCTTATCTCGACCTCTGTTGCAGGGGAAAGAGGGAGATTCATGGTATCATCCCTCGAAATTAGCAGGTAATCTAGGCCTAGTAATATAGGCTCTGATTGGTTGCTGACGAAGGCCCTTAGCCAATCGCATGAGGTTTCTCATCAGTTTATGGCTTAGACCCTTGGCTCTGTTGCTATGGTCAAAGGGAGGTCACTGTAATTGTTTAAGATAATATTTCTTATAGAATATAGTCTTCGTTGTTTGGAGTTGTTTGTTGAATTTTTGGGTCTGCTCGTTGCTTTGTTTTGGACTGCTGCCTTGTCCGTGGGTTTGTCAGGTCTTATCCCTGTGGGTGCCTAGACCGATGCTGACTTTACCTCGGCCACTGTTAAAACTGTTCTGACCTCAGTGCCTGCCGAAACTGTTCTGAGGATTTGGGGCTCTCTCTGCCCCCTACTGGTGCGGACTTCCGGAAACCGATCAAGGGGCAGATAACCCAAATTTCCAATAACACTTTTCTTATGTCATTTCTTCTATAGCAGTGGTAGTTGACATTTTCTTCGGCTCATTGCTAACTAGGATCTTTTGACTTTGTTCACAGAGAGAGGAGAAATTTCCCTTTCTTTGTCTGCTAGGAGAGAGAGAGAGAGAGAGAGAGAGAGAGAGAGAGAGAGAGAGAGAGAGAGACAGACAGACAGACAGACAGACAGAGAGAATTTGGTTTGGTTTGGTTGGGTTTTACGGCATGTCAACCTCTTGGGTTATTTTATGCCGAATACTTCTATTGGTAAAAAAAATGTTTAATGCTAACAAAGTTTTGAAATAATTTCATTTTTAATGGATAATAAAATTTTGTTTATAAACTCATGTTTTCTATTTAACCCATAGATGGGACCCTAATAGGTACTACCACTCCGGGTCAGAGTGGACCAGGGAGCAATGGTGATGAAGGGGTGCTCCACATTCCCCAAACCTCCAAAACTGGAACCTCACCATCAGATAGAGTTTAACGTCATTCCCAGGACATGAAAACCCTTAGCCACTGCCTTCTAGCACATATATGATAAAAAGGGTTGGGGCTTGCCATAAGGGCAATAGGTTTGGGGCAATCATATAGGAACTAGGGCTTGACATGGCCAGCCGATTGATCGGATGGGGCCTCTCCGACCGCCCGTCTAGCCTAAGTAAGGGTCTAAATGGATTGTTGCAGGTCATGGACTGCTCATCCACCAAGACTCCATCCTTAAGTATCACGGGTCGCCACCCACGGCCAACAGGTGGCCCCATTTCGGGGAATCTCATCCCTCTGCAGAGGTGCAGTTGGTGCATTCTAACGCCCCAGCCGACAGGGCAGTTTTCCATTGACTCATTGTTTGTAAACTCTTCTGTCCATGGTAGATATGATGATTGGATCATGGTTGACTGTGGCTGATGAAGTAAAACCTTGTTGCTGACTTGGGTCCTTAGAGGTGAGGAAGTTTAAGCTGGCTTCCATTTTGTGGTCAGCTTCGTCATTAGCTAGGGTGAAGCTTGCCGCAGTTTTTCTAACATTTTGCACATGGGTCACAGGAATTGACATAGGCCTTAATGTCACGGTTTTTTGAATTCCCACCAGTAGCTGCATAGGAGTTCACTCATACAGGTAACACTTGATTGGTTGATGCCCTCATGCGCTTGGTGAAGGTATCTAGCATGTAGTTTGTATGGTATGACTAATTTGGGAGAGTATTTACTGTCCCTTATTAGAATGGAGATGCCGGATTCCAGAAAAAATTAGTGCATGTGTTTCTTAAAGGGTATTTGCCTACTCATCCCACTTATGAGGGCTGGACACAAGGTCTCGTTTTTACGTGGGCACATAAAAATTGCAAGGATCTGGGGGGAATAGCCCCCTTGGATCGATGCTATTAATTGTACTTTACCGGTCCAGAGGCCGAAGCACACTGGACCCCCAGCCGAAGCCGGGTATAGAAGGCAAGTGTCAAAGCATAGATTCTGGAACAGATACTACACTTTGATCCTTAACCAAGGTGGTGTGTTTCTTAAAGAGTGTTACTCATTGGTCTTCAGGTTCCACTTGAATCCGATGACATTGAAGGCTCTGATGATCTGTTTGGCTGCGATGATAAGGTGGCTGCAAATCCTCACAGTGGGGATGATGGAGATGGAGTGATACACAGAGAATGCGTCCGTGATAGCATGTGTTTTGTGGTGTATAGGTACTGAGGATAAGCTGTAAACCATCAACCTCATAAAGACACCACGATGGGATGTAGATGTGAAGGTCAGAGCCTTTTCACTTGAATCCTCTGCCTGCTGGGGTAGGGTCGCTTGGTGTCTTGACCCTTCTATGTCCACAGTCTCTGCTAAGCATGTCAGCCCAGACATTCGATTCGTCTTCAACAAAACAAATTTCATGCTACAAGTTTTGTAGCATGATTTCTTGCTGCCATCATCGTATTGGTATTGTTAAACTCACGCTGGTCTAGATAAGTTATTGATCTATGGTCAGTAAAGATGATGAAAGGGCGGGTACGTAGGAAATAATTGAATTTTTGATATTGCTCATCTTATAGCATATGCCCCTCGTTCTGTTGTGGACCAGTTTTGGGTAATTTTCACCTTTAGTTTTTAAAATTCCTAGCATAAAATTGTGCGTGCGCATTATCTGAAATTAACTTAATTGTTATTAAGAACATATTTTATGATATTTTTGTGTTAAAGCATGCAGTTGTATTGTTTTCGAAAAGTTTCTAAGATTTGTGTCTTTCGCACAGACACTTTCAAAATGGCTACCAGCTTGTTTCAAAGTGAAAGTCAGTTGGCTAAATTCCTAGCATAAAATTATCTGAAATGAACTTAATTGTTATTAAGAACACATTTTATGATATTTCTGTGTTAAAGCATGCCGTTGTATTGTTTTCGAAAAAGTTTTTTAAGATTTGTTTATTTCGCACGGAGACTTTCAAAATGGCTACCGGCTTGTTTCAAAGTGAAAGTCAAGGGAGGTTACTCTAATTGCCTTATTTGCTAGGAATTTTGACAACTAAAGGTGAAAATTACCCAGTTTTGTTCTGTGTGGTTATTGCTATTATAGTGTGAGGTGATTGTTATCATACTTTTCTTTCTGTTGTTGGTTTCTTGCATTAAAATGGCTCTACACACCACGTCGCTAACATTTGTGGTGAGTGTGAAAAGCCGAGAGAAATCTGGAAATAAGATGACAGGTGTAGGCTACATTCACAAAGGCGAAAAGTGCTTTATTTTTCAAAATCCGTCAGATGTAAAAGATGGCTCAATAATTTTTATGTAATGATTAAGATAAAATCACAAAAAGTGTCCAGTTATTTTTCTCACAAGGATTTCTTGGTTTCATAATTAATTAATTAATGTTTTAAATGAGTTAAATACGTATAAAAACTACTTAGCCCCGAAATAAAAATCAGCCAATGAGATTACTGATTTTATCTGCCATTTTATAATCAGCCAATCTTTTACATCCGACAGAACTGAATGATAATTGCTTTGAAGACTGTGCTCTAGTGGTAAGGAGAGTCACTTCTTGATTTTTTGGAAAGCTTTGTCGGCCCTTTTGATCTAAGCAAACAGTTTGTTAACTTTGTTGAGTTCATGTATGGGACCCATAAGATTTGAGAACATATTGGACCAGGTCTGTTGGTTTAGATGAGTCTCAAGGAATTACCTGATCCACACTAAATGGCCAATGAAGTTTTGTAATTCCTTCTTTGATGTTGAGGACTCTATTTCCCTGAATGGCGTGGACATATTTAGGGTCGGTCTTAAATCCTTTGTTGTTTACTATGCGCCTGAGGAACTTCGACTCTGATGAAAGATACATTGGTCTGGATTCAACTTTAATTTGGAACTTGTGGAGGGTGGTGAAAAAATGCAAAAACGAATTTCAGAATGCACAATTATAATGGTGTTTATTGATGACAATTTCTCTTCTGATTTATTCTGGACTTGGGTACTGATCCCTCGCTATCACGATATGGATGGCAGATAAAAACCTGTTTAGGTTCCTATCTCATTCTGTCTAACAGCCAGCTCCTTCTTGTGATTAAGTATGGTGACCCCTCCCCCTCCCCCAGCCCCCGCTGCTGTGGGCCGAAAAATATTTATCTGACAAACTCCTGATGGCTTCCTTGAATATGTGTGATCTGGTCTTCTGGAAAACAAAAAAGTTTTTTCCTGCACAACTAAAGAACTTAAAAAACGATGGTATCCTTGTCTACTGACCTATGACTTGAGTTTATTTAGGACACTTTCATCCCCCTTGAGAAATCCTCTATTTTATTATCTATTAAAATCTGTTTACCTCTCTAACTTGTTTAGCTATCCCTTTGATACTACTATATATACACAGCCACATATATATATGTAGTATATTAGGAAAAATGAAAAAACACAGGTTTAAATGGGTTAAGTGGTGAGTTTATTGGCCGACGCTGCAGTGTTTTGATCTATTAATTAGATCATCTTTAGGGCATTTGTTGGTATATGGAAGGTGATAAGAAATTATTTATCACAGAATAATGAGAAAAGCGAGTGGTAGTTATTGTTATTCAGTCTGTTTAAAAATTTTTGAGGTTTGAAAAAAGGGACGGTTTTGAAATATGACGTCAAATATTCTATTTTACGGCGTGGGTATGGGACGGTGTATGTGTGTGTATCGAAAGGAAACATTGTGCATTTTTTAGGTGTGTGGTTGTGTGTTTATATATATATATATATATATATATATATATATATATATATATATACTACATATGCTCACACAGCCACATATAAATAGGCTCTTGTTGTGTAACAGTTATCATCATGGGAAATGGACATGGCCACCTGAGTTCTAATCCTGGATGAGGCTGTTTGCATTTCACATAACACTAATGACCTTGGGGGAGGTATGCATCTATTATCCCTCGAGCTGTGGGTAAAATAGTAAGGCAGACTTTAACCTTGGTATGGTAACCGGTCTAGAAGGAAAACTCTGAATTCAAACCTGTTAAAATCTGCTTAAAAATTGATCATGAGCCCTGGGGGTTGGCTAAATACTTACATATATGCATACATACATGCACGGACTTGCACACATTATTGCACCTATACATGTGCACTCAGGGACAAAAGAGCTTATAGTGTCACATACACACATTGATTTAGGGTAACTATATTTCATCTCTGGTCACTGGTAGCAATTAACTGTTCAAAAGAAGAAATATTTTCAAATACATTGAAGTTATGTCACCACAAATTATTAATAAAAACAGGAGTTAATTTTTTTTTTTCATATGAAAAGTTTAGAAATATCAATTTAATCAACTATTTCAATGGGTATGTAAGTGTAGTTGTCATTTACTAAGATTGGCTTAAAGCCAGAAGTGAAACATTTCAGTTTGTTCAGAATTATTCTCAAGGAAAAAGTTCAATTTCTCAAACTTTCTGGAATTTTAGTTTAGAAGTAAAATAAATTGAGAAGCATAAGCCCATTCATTTTTTCTCTCCTGAAATTTGAAAATAATTTTTCTCTTTATGGATCATTAAACATTGAAAACTTTATTGAAATCCAACTGATTTTTAGGAGATCATTTAATAGCTAAAAGATTTCTAATTCTAATTATGATTTATTTTTTTGTTTGCAGGCAAAACTTTTCATAAATACATATTTTAAAATATGAATGTTTTTTTCTTCAATTCTTCTTACTAATATAGAGATTGATCAATTGAAATATATATATATATATATATATATATATATATATATATACTAGCAAATATATGCACCCTCCGGGTGCAAGTATTTTAGTTAAATTTTATAATAAAATATGATATTAAATTAGAAAGGCTAATGAAACTGAATAAGAATGTAGATAAAAAGATTTTGAACAGAGGGGGTATGATTGAAAAATAGAACAACTTTGAAACTAACTCTTCCATCGTTTTCCGTCCCTCCCGTCTTTCATTGGTAAATTTTCCTAATTTAACTATTTAGTTAAAATAGGAAGTTAAAATAGGAAGTAAAGAATAATATTACAGTTATTTCTTCTTGTTAAGGGATTTCTTTCAAGATTTATTGAACAGATTTTTGCTCATATTCAATAAGATAAAACCAAACAATTAGAAATCAATAATACTAAGCATATATTTATTAAAATCAATTTTTTAAGATCACTATGCAAATTAGCCTTCCCATTCATACTGTAAACCTCTATTTTGTTATATATATAAATACAATTGCATGTTATTAATATGTAGATATGGTCAACAGTGTAAGTAATGTAAAGCAATTTTATTAATAATTGAGGTTTAAATAAAAATAAAATCATGGAGAATATGATGTAAATAACTAAAGGAATTGTGACTTGTATAGTAATATAGTTTCGGTTACAGACAGACAAATCCACAATCTCCATTATAATAAGATATATATATATATTTTGCTCATACCTTGAATCATTTTATTTAGCAAAGCTAGTCTTGCAGATCCATTACTACTGAATATAGTTTGATCTTTGTGTCACAGCCTATCTGTAGTCAACAGGTTGGGTAAATATCTACCTAGATTCATTTTATCTACATATATATATTTTAAAAAATTTTTTTTTCCTCAATCTACCTAGATTCATTTTATCAGCCAAATTTTGTAACATTGTGGTATTTTCACGGTACCCAAACGTATATATGTAACGTAGCGGTAGCGATATATTCACCGTACTAAAAAGGCGTTCTGCACGTGGCGGTCATCTTGTTGATAAAAAAAGTACAACGCGAGAAATATATCTTCACAAGCTGCTTAAGCTTTTATTTCCAGGTTAGGCTCGTCTCGTGGGTTGTGTCTGAGAGGAGGAAAGGCAGAGAGACAGGGAGAGAGAACTATTAAACTACTGTAATCCCACACGGGACCAAGGGCAGGTCTTAACCCTACGCTGTCCCAAATCGAAAAGAGGCTCGTATTTTTCTTTGTCGTTCCACGTCATCACGTGACTTCCGGTTCCAGTCAACACCCGAAACTTCCGGTTGACACTCAATTCTCCATTCGGGGGTCACACCCCGGTCAAATTGTTTTGTGTTCATTACTCTTTTTAAAACCTTTACTCTCTCACTTCTTTCTTTCTTCCTCCCCCTTCTATTAGTAGTCCTTGCCAAATGCAATCTTGCTACAATTTCCTTTTTTTTTTTTTTTTTTTTTTTTTTAAATATCTTTTGTCATCTCTTGGCTATAATCTGACAATTACCATTAACATTATTTGTTTATTGTTTATCTTTTTCAGAACATTTCCAGTTCAAAGATGTTCATCTTAATATCCTCTCTTGAGATACAAGAACACAATCTTTATATAAGGTCAAAATTCACTTTTACATCATTCTTAGAAAAGAATTAGTCCCCCCCTCCTCATATGATAAATGTTAGTATTCTTTCATTGTAAGTATTTTGTAAATAGAAATTCTTTATACATTTAATTGAAAAGTGAATTTTTCAAAAGATATTTCATCGAATAGAAAACATTTTCCTTTAGCTACTTTTCAGGAAAGTGGAGATTTAAAAAAATTTAAAAATTCCTTATCTGTTATGTCATATTTTAGTTAATTTCTATGATAGATGTCCTTTATTGCAGGTGACAAAATATGTCAAGTACAAATCAGTGAATAAAGAACATACAACTTCAAATCCCAGTTTTTTTTTTCTTTCTTTTTTGAATAAAGTATTCAAATTACTGTTTGATTTTCTTTTGAATTGAAATTTCTGGTAATTTATGAGGAAGTGCGTCCCGGTCTTCTGCCTCAGAAATTGCTACCCGGTGACTATTAAAATAACGTCCCCAGCTATGTCGGTGTTACTTGAAAGAAAACAACCAACTTAGGGCATTAAATGTATTAATGTATTTTAGAGGGGGGGGGGCTTCTCTTTTTTGGCATAATTCTTATTTATCGTAATTTGTCGTAATTCTTGTTCATTTATAGAAATTTGTCGTAATTCTTGTTTAGATATGAAGATTGATATATAGTTTGGAATAGACTGAGATAGATAGATAAACAAAATAATACAGATAGATTTTTGTTGTAATTCTTGTTTATTTAAACTAAAAACAAGACATTAAACAAACATGAATAAAAGAAAATCTGAGACGACATAGCTGGGGACGTTATTTTAATAGTCACTGAGTAGCAATTTCTGAGGCAGGTGACCGGGACGCACTTCCTCATAAATTACCCAATTTCTTTTATAAAATATACTTATTTCTAAATAAATAAAAATAACTGAAGAGTCCTGTTTCATATTGTTGATAGTAAGTAAGGCTATATCAAGATTTTAGTTGAAGGTAACAAGTCAACCAAAACGGTAATAAAAAATATTTTAAAACCTGTTATAATATAGCTAAATTGGTAATTTATGAGGAAGTGCATCCTGGTCTCCCGCCTCAAAAACCACTACCCGGTGACTATCAAAATAACAACCCCAGCTCGTCGTAATTCTTGTTTATTTATCGTAATTTGTCGTAATTCTTATTTAGATATGAAGATGAATATATAGTTTTGAATAGACTGAGATAGATAGATAGATAAACAAACAAAATAATATAGATAGATATGAACAAATCAAGATAGATAGATATTTTCGACAAGTAAATGTATGGGGGGGGGTCGCTTTTTTTTTTGTCGTAATTCTTGTTTATTTAAACTAAAAACAAGACATTAAACAAACATGAATTTAAAAAAAATGTTAGTATTTAAAGTAATATAGATAAATATGAACAAATTGAGATAGATGGATAGATAGATATGAAGATGGATAGTTTTGAATAGACTGAGCTGGGTCATTATTTTAATAGTCACTGGGCAGCAACTCTTGAGGCAGGAGACCAGGACGCACTTCCTCATAAATTACCGCTAAATTCATTATATTTACTGGATTTTAAAAAATTGCTTCATTTAAAAAAAAAAAATTTTTTTAAATTTTTTTTTATTTACACACACCATTTCACTTTGTGGCTTATTCATTGCCATCACTTGTTGATTTAAACACAATTTATGCTTGATTAAAGTGCATTCACATTCATTTGAAATGAACACATTTATACTTTGATATTGGTCATTGCCATCACGTGTTGATTTAAACACAATTTATGCTTGATTAAAGTGCATTCACATTCATTTGAAATGAACACATTTATACTTTGATATTGGTCATTGCCATCACGTGTTGATTTAAACACAATTTATGCTTGATTAAAGTGCATTCACATTCATTTGAAATGAACACATTTATATTATATTTTCGTGTTGATTTAAACACAATTTATGCTTGATTAAAGTGCATTCACATTCATTTGAAATGAACACATTTATACTTTGATATTGGTCATTGCCATCACGTGTTGATTTAAACACAATTTATGCTTGATTAAAGTGCATTCACATTCATTTGAAATGAACACATTTATACTTTGATATTGGTCATTGCCATCACGTGTTGATTTAAACACAATTTATGCTTGATTAAAGTGCATTCACATTCATTTGAAATGAACACATTTATACTTTGATATTGGTCATTGCCATCACGTGTTGATTTAAACACAATTTATGCTTGATTAAAGTGCATTCACATTCATTTGAAATGAACACATTTATACTTTGATATTGGTCATTGCCATCACGTGTTGATTTAAACACAATTTATGCTTGATTAAAGTGCATTCACATTCATTTGAAATGAACACATTGATATTGGTCATTGCCATCACGTGTTGATTTAAACACAATTTATGCTTGATTAAAGTGCATTCACATTCATTTGAAATGAACACATTTATACTTTGATATTGGTCATTGCCATCACGTGTTGATTTAAACACAATTTATGCTTGATTAAAGTGCATTCACATTCATTTGAAATGAACACATTTATACTTTGATATTGGTCATTGTAAAAAAAATATTCTTACGACTGGTGAGTGAACAGACATTTTATTTACGACTTTAAAACTCTACCAATAGCAATAAACTTATTTGTTATTTTAGTGTTGTTTTATCAGGGTTCCCACTCATTTTAGGAAATCATTTTCCAGGACATTTTTAAAAATTTCCAGGACAGCACTTGTTCACAGCAATTTCTTAATTTAATTGATATTAATCTAATATCAACACATTTTATTGTTACTTTTTTATGATGCAGGGTTTTGGGTTCATTATTATTTTTCTTTGGCAGACTTCCGTCTACGAGAGACGATGGAGTAGTGTCAAAGTGTTGTTTTTTTTTTTTAACTACATAGCCTGGGCGGATTCATATGGAGGATGAGCTGTTGCACACTGCCACTGTGATCCAAAGGAAAGGTAAGGAACCAATGCTGTTTGGCAATGGTAGTGTCGCAGGAGTTGATGGGTAGCACTGGATTTCAGCATCACACCACCTTAGGGACTCTGGCTCCTGATTTGTTTTTTCGGGGTTTACTCCCCTAGCCTTTCCATCAACAACTTAATTCCCGAGTATACCTAATACAGGGTTGTTCTTTATTTTATGTATTAATGATTTTGACTATAAATTAAATACTCATTAATAAACTTACGCAATTCCTGAGGGTATTGTGATGTAAGCCGTGATGTTTCAATTACAGACACACACACACAGAATCTTCATTATATATAGATAATATGAATGTAATTTTTAGTGTTTTTAAATCTATCAATTAACTACACAGAGATCCACAAAGTCCACTTTAAAGTTATAAATTATTTAAAGCACACTGACTTTATGGACATCCTGTACAATAAAATTGTCTGGCCTCCTGTTTTTGCTTAGCCATAATCAAATATTACTCGGGTTTTTTTTTTTTTATCAGAAAACTCAATTTAAATATCTTATACATCCACCCAATGTTTTAAATAAATGTTTTTTTGTTTTTTTATTGAATTTCAATAAACTAAAATTTCAAATATTTATCATGCTGTGTTTCTCGCTTTTTATATGTAGATATTTTACAGTGACCCCCTCCCCTCGCTTTATATCTGTATCTTTATATACTATTGTATATTAAAGTTATATTTTCAAGTTGAAATAATAGACAGGGAAGGACATGGAAAACAAGACGTCTTAAAGAAGCAGCTCATATGTTGGGCTGTAGTGACCTATTGAGTAGACCAAATACAGAGATGAATACAATATGGGAACCAATCGTTAAAAAGGCTAAATCAAATTGTTTTTTTAAAGTAAATTATTTTAAAAATAAAAATATTGAAAAAGACTGATGACGGATTATACGCCACGAGGATGGGGTAGGGGTGTAGAAATTCAATTGAAATTTGTACAAATTCATTAAAAAAAAAATTTTTTTTTTTTTTCGAAATAGGGTGCGTTTGTAAATTATCTAAATTGATGTGCCAATAAAAAGCAGTTAGGGTGGGGGATTGTATAGCATCTACATATATTTGTTGATAAAAAGCGAGAAACACATCACAGTACAGATCTGATAGGTATCACCAAGTTGTGTGCCCATTTTCATTTTAAAAACAAATTAAAATTAATGAAATTAATTATTTAAGTAAAGATTTTTTTATTTTTTTTTTTTATAGTGTGTTTGAAGCATTAATCATAAAATGTAATAAGATATTTTTTTTGAAGGCAAAATAATGCAATTTATGTTGGAAAAACATATTTATTTAATTCTTTCATGTTCTTTATTATTATTTTTTTTTTTTTTTTTCTCTTAATATTTTCGGGCAAATGTCCATCTTCAGAGTATTGTAAAGTTCCCATTCCATCCGGGTTTGTTAAAATCAACTGTTGGTATTATTCCGTTGAATCTTCTGATGGAAATTTAAAAGTTCGGCAAATATCGTCAAATTCCGTTAAATCGCGTGTTGTTGTTGCGTCTTGCGGGAATTTTTAGAAATATATCTTAAATGATTTTCAAAAATTCCCGCAAGACGCAACAGCATCTATTTAACCCATAGATGGGACCCTAACAGGTACTACCACTCCGGGTCAGAGTGGACCAGGGAGCAAGGGTAATGAAGGAGTGCTTCACAATCCCCAAACCACCAGAACTGGAACCTCACCATCAGATAGAGTTTAAAGTCCTTCCCAGGACATGTAGACCCTCAGCCACCGCCTTCTAGCACATATATGATAAAAAGGGTTGGGGCTTGCCATAAGGGCAATAGGGTTAGGAAAATCATATAGGTGCTAAGGTTTGACGTGACCGCCTGTCTAGCCCAAGTAAAGACCAAAGTGGAGTATTGCAAGGTCACCACCCATGGCCAACAGGTGGCCCCATTGGGGGAGTCTTAGCCTTCTGTAGAAGTGCAGTCAAATGCCCCAGTAACAGGGCTGAAATTTTTGTTGCAAGTCGAAAAGTATAAAAAGGCAAAATAATATTACATATGTAATTTATTTTTAATACATTTTAAACAATTAAATTCAGGTAAAAATTTGATCGAAATGGGCGCTTTGTGTGAGGTAGTTATGGACTAAAACACCCACATTATTTAAGATTTTAAGACTTATAACAGTTTCTTCTTAGAAATCAACAATTTAAATACATTATGTACAGAAAAATGAACAACTTTTTGATATTGATTTAAATGAAATATCTTTTTTTTTTGTTCAAAACACGCAGAAAAAGTAGAGTTCCTAAAAAATCTGGAGTTTTTGTTAACAAAAAGTCAGCGAGAAATGTGTTAAAAAATGCAGAGACCCAGATTGGAAAAAAAAAAAAAAAAAAAAAAAAGGCCAAAAATCAGAGAATTATCTGATTTTAATAAAATTTTCAGTGTTGACTTATTAATCATTGAATTCTTTCTTTTAAATAACTAAATCGTTTCAATTAAACTGATTCAATAGAAATAAATTGAAATTCTTTAAATACAAAGTTTCTTTTCCCTAGTTTATATATAAGTTGATCATGTAAATATGGTATTCATAGATAACATTAATAGGTATATGCATTATTTTTTTGTTGTAAAGAGAGTTTGTTTAGTTGTTGACAGATTCAATCCTTTAAAATGTTAAGCTTTTTATGCTTATCTCTTAAGAGTAAAGAAAATGTATAATAAAAACCTATACAGGGTTCCCACTCATTTTAGGAAATCATTTTCCAGGACAGCACTTGTTTATGGCAATTTCATAATTTAATCGATATTAATCTAATAGACACACTTAGACACTTTTATTCTTACTTTTTTATGTTGCAGGGTTAATGAATTATCTTGGGTTTATTATAGATGATGCCTACATCTATCAATTAACTACACAGGGTGTCTACAAAGTCCATATGCACTTTAAAGTTATAAATTATTTAAAGCACACTGACTTTATGGACATCCTGTACAACAAAATTGTCTGGCCTCCTGTTTTTGCTTAGCCATGATCAATATTAATAGGTTATTTTTTTCATTAGCAAATTAATTTTAAACCCTCACCCAATATTTTAAATAAATGTTTTTTTTGTTTGTTTCTTTGTTTTTTTAAAAATTAGTACAAATTTCAGATATTTACTGTGCTGCGTTTCTCACTTTTTAATCGGCAAATATATGTAGATATTTTACAATGACCACCCCTCGTTTTATATCTGCATCATATTTTATATACTATTGTATATTAATAACCATGTTCAATTTTTGGGGTATAAGGGAGATAAATGTGTATCCCAAGAGGTGATAACTCATTATTTGTCCCTTGTCGCTGAGTCTACACCTATGGTGGACAGACATTGAAATTTTTTTATTATCTTGTATGTTTTCACATCCGTGTATTTCGAAGTAAAAGATGAATATTGGATTTTCTTTCCAATATCTTGTAACGTAGCGGGTTTTTACCGCTACACTAAATCGTATAGTATACATGACGTTGTGGATTGGGGCCCACCGCGTCTTCAAAACACACGGTACTATTAAGTAGTATATCAGGGGTTGACTATGCTTGTTCGTTTACAAGCACACAGATCTAGCAGTCAGCCTTCAAGCTCGCAAAGAAATCCTCCTTCCTCCTTTCGTTTTTTGGTCAAGCAAAAGGTATCACATTTCACGACCGGGTTTTTTTTTGTTACAGTCAATTTGACTTGTTGACAAGTATATATCTCTGTAGCATCAGTCAAGTATCTGTTCACATTTGTTTGTTTAATGGCTTTCATTCATGATTTCCCGTACGATTTCTTTGGCGTAGTAAATAAAAGATGAGGGCAGTATTTTGTGCTTTTCATAAATTTATTCCCTTAATGCAAGTTATTAAGAGAGAGAGATTCGGTTTCATTAACACGTTTTTTTGTAATGTCCTTAACTTCATTCCAACGGTCAGTACCAATTATCAGGCTTCATTAATAGGTATGTTTTTAACTTCGTCCAGTGTAAAATATCACATCTCAGGTTTCATACATCAGCGACACCATATCTTCATTCCAGGACCCCAGTCGCTCGCCTCTCACCAACTCGGTCAAACCAAACTCAACTGACCTTACTCCCTCGGTCTCCTGGACTCAACTGTCAAAATCTAAGGTTCCCTCATTATATAGAAATCGCTAAAATCTTCTAGAATGTACTCGAATCTATCGAAGGTTCTAATTGTTCTACCAAATTGCGTGTGTCAATTAAGAGGTCAATGGGTCAACCATCCATTTCTTCTGACAAACCGATTAAACTAAATTTTACTAGCAAAATCCCAGACTTCTTGGCTACGAATACTCACATGTGATAATTAGAATTTCATATTGTTCTTGCTCGCCCACTCCAGTAAGGTCTGAGAATTGTGCTACATCCTATTAAGGTTTCTCCGTGTCTGGCACAAGGCCACAAATATGGTGTTCCTGGGTCCATTATGCTACAGAATATTTTTTCTTGCAAGTGTAGCGAAAAAGACTTTTCTCTGTTGAGATAGTTATCTAAACTGGGAGAGAATTCAGCCTGTTTTGTCATCCATAGTTGAAATTGACGATAAAATTTTTTTTTTTAAATCTCGGAAAATATGCAGCATATCATCGCATATTTTTTAACTTAAATTTTTTCAAAGATAAAATTTAGGGCTGTCTTTTGTTAAATTTTCAAGTTAGTCATGGATATTGACAGACATATAAAATTGAACTTGAAATTTTTAAGGTAGTAAAAAACTCAATTTAACTTGTAAAATAAATTTTTTTTGCATCAATTTAAAGAAAAATATTTTTTTTTAAACTACGAAAAAAAACAAAAACATGCATTTATTTTTTGAGTTTTAAGAAAATAAATTTTAAAATCACTTTTTTAGGGTATTGAATTTTCTATATATTCTTTAGGATATGATCTTTAAAAAAATGTAAGAATTAGGGACCGGGATTTTTCTTTCTTCAAATGGTCAAAGGTCACTCCCCCATTCTGAATTGATTAAAAAAAAAAATTTTTTTCAAGTTTCTTCAATAAAATAAGCTAATCGTTATAAAATTAAATCATTGGAAAATAATTTGGTGAAATATTCATTAAAATTGGACAATTCCCTGATTTTTGGTAATTGTTTTAAAATTAAGAAAAATCATTATCTCCCTTGGCAACACTTGAACATCCCCATATATTAAAGTTATATTTTCAAGTTGAAATAATAGATAGGGAAGGACATGGAAAACAAGAGATCTTAAAGAAGCAGCTCATATGTTGGGCTGTAGTGACCTACTGAGTAGACCAAATACAGAGATGAATACAATATGGGAACCAATCATTAAAAAGGCTAAATCAAATGTAGATTATTTTTAAAATAAAAATATTGAAAAAGACTGAAGAATTTTACATCTTGAGGGTAGGGGGGGTGTTGGACATTGTGTTTTGTAGAAATTCAATTGAAAATTGTACAAATTCATAAAAAAAAAAAACAAACAAAAAAAATGTTTGTTTTTTTAATTTTCAGTAAACATTTTGTGTGTGCACTATTCTATACAAGTACAAAACAGTTTTTGATTTTCAATCACTATTTTATACAAGTGATATTCTCAAAAAAATAAGATTTTAGCTGCTCACTTCTTCAAATAAACTTTATGTGAGCATTTTACTCAAAATTTCTTCTAAATAATGGTATTTGTAACGATAAAATTAAAATTATGTCAATTCAATTGTGGAAATGTTATTATTTTGAATTTCTGTGAAAATTATTTGACTGACTTACAGATAAAATATTTTTTCTAAACAAATTCTAAGTCTTGCTAAAATATTTACTTTTTTCTAAAAATTAAATCATTTTATTCAATTAAACACTGCTGAACATGATTATCAAGAAAATGTTAAAGTTACATGTTCTGAATTTTACGAAATTTCACGTTTTGTAAAACAGAATTTATTTTTTAAACCTTTAACAATCTTTAAAATAGTCTGACTGACTGACTGACTGACTGACTTGTTCATGTTTGATTAGTGTCACGTAAAAATAAATCAAAATATTGCTACATGATAGAGAAACTTCATTGAATGAAATCAACAAGTACCCACCCAATCAGAAGCATTTTTACTGTTTAATGAATATTCATGAATAATTTGGGAAATCTTGCATAGATTCGGCGAGTGTTAAAAAAAACAAAACAAAAAAAAACACTGTCCTTGTTATTTTACTAGTTATATTTGTTTACTGTAACAATAACATTAATTTTGTCTCAGATAATTCAAATTTTCCAGGACAAATTACAAAAATTTTCCAGGATTTTTACCCCCCCCCCATTTTTCCAGGTTTTCCAGTACTGGAAAATGTACATTTCATTTTCCAGGTTTTCCAGGATGTGTGGGAACCCTGCTATAAATATTAATATATTCAAGAAGCAATAGAGAGAAGTAAGGTGTGGTAGTACATATTAATGGTTTTCAGATATACATTAGTAAAATTAATCATCTAGATCTTTTTTGGCACAAAATGTTATGTCAAGGTAATTAATCTTATATTTTAAGATATAGTTTTCCTATTGAATAATAGGAAATCTATAAGAATACAGGGAAAAAATAAATCTAAACAATCACAAGTCATTATTATCAATCTAAAACAAATGTTAAAAAGTAAATTGCAATAAGAAGGAAAAGCATTAAATCATGAAATTCTTGAGATCATTCATTTTTATTAAAAACTCAGAACCAAAACGTTAAAAAAAATAAAATAAAATAAAATAAAATAAAAAAAAAGGATAAAAGCTGTAAAGAAAATTAAAAAAATGAAGCAAGCAAACAAAATGGAATGAAAAATAATTGAAAAAATGGCCATTAAAATTTATGACAAACAAATTAATGCAAACTTATGAAGTTTATTTTTGTTCAATTTAAATTAAAAGAAAAAAAAAAAATGCTAAAATTTCATTAAATATTTTGTACAAGAACTTTGGATTAGAGCAATTTTCAAATAGGACATACTAAATAGTATGCAATTATTTTTGACACAAAATAGAAAATTCTTATTTATTCAATGTAGATGTATTCAAATTTTGAACAAATTTTTAGGAATGTACAGAATTTTCAGTAATATTTGGTAACTCTTAATACAATAAAACATACAAATTAAAACCAACAAAGTAACCTAACATATCAGAAATATTCCTCATTTTTTTAATATTTTTAGTTGTCAAAATTAAAAGTACAGATTTGTAGCAAGAAAGTTATATGCCTAGAAAGTATTAAAAAGATATTTAAATTTGTTATAATGTTCCAATTTTTTTTATAATCAGATAATTTTTTGCAGTTCATTTCAGAGGAAAATATAAGAATTTTCAAGATTATATTTTTTATAAAAATTAAGTAGCAAATTTCATAAACCTTTTAAGAATTTAAAATTATTTAAAACGGACATTAAAATGATATTAGTAATCTAGTACATAAAAATACATTAAAGAGGTATTCAATTCATTTTAATTCCACACGTTCATTAGATCATTTCAGATCATCATATTTGGCTCCAAAAATATGGCAAATAAATCTCTCACACATACACACACACTTAAATAAGATTAACATTTATTTACATATATTAATTTGTTTTAAAACAATTGCCAATATCTTTTTAAAATTACCCTCTCTCTCTAAAAAAAAAAAAAAAAAAAAAAAACAAATAAAAATAAAAACTGGGAGGGCAACAGACGTGCTTTGAAGGATCATTAAATTCTAATTTATACAATTATTGAAAAGCTTAACCTAAGTACTCGGATAAGAAAAAGGTTTTTAAATGCTCAAAAAAAAAAAAAAAAAAAAAAATTTCTTTATAGTACAAATTTTATTCACTGACAGATTAAAAAAAAAATACATGTACTAGTTGTTATATTTTGAAAAAGATATACTGAAAAAAAAAAAAAAAAAACTAAAAAAAAAAAAAAAAAAAAAAAAACTAAATTGAAATAAAAATGCATGAATAAAATAGAATTATAGTGAATAGAAGATTGAGGTATCTAAAATTATAAAGAGTAAGAATAAATAAAATTGAATTATAGTGAATAGAAGATTGAGGTATCTAAAATTATAAAGAGTAAGAATAAATAAAATTGAATTATAGTGAATAGAAGATTGAGGTATCTAAAATTATAAAGAGTAAGAATAAATAAAATAGAATTATAGTGAATAGAAGATTGAGGTATCTAAAATTATAAAGAGTAAGAATAAATAAAATTGAATTATAGTGAATAGAAGATTGAGGTATCTAAAATTATAAGAGTAAGAATAAATAAAATTGAATTATAGTGAATAGAAGATTGAGGTATCTAAAATTATAAAGAGTAAGAATAAATAAAATAGAATTATAGTGAAGAAGATTGAGGTATCTAAAATTATAAAGAGTAAGAATAAATAAAATTGAATTATAGTGAATAGAAGATTGAGGTATCTAAAATTATAAAGAGTAAGAATAAATAAAATAGAATTATAGTGAATAGAAGATTGAGGTATCTAAATTATAAAGAATAAGAATAAATAAAATAGAATTATAGTGAATAGAAGATTGAGGTATCTAAAATTATAAAGAGTAAGAATAAATAAAATAGAATTATAGTGAATAGAAGATTGAGGTATCTAAAATTATAAAGAGTAAGAATAAATAAAATAGAATTATAGTGAATAGAAGATTGAGGTATCTAAAATTATAAAGAGTAAGAATAAATAAAATTGAATTATAGTGAATAGAAGATTGAGGTATCTAAAATTATAAAGAGTAAGAATAAATAAAATAGAATTATAGTGAAGAGAAGATTGAGGTATCTAAAATTATAAAGAGTAAGAATAAATAAAATTGAATTATAGTGAATAGAAGATTGAGGTATCTAAAATTATAAAGAGTAAGAATAAATAAAATTGAATTATAGTGAATAGAAGATTGAGGTATCTAAAATTATAAAGAATAAGAATAAATAAAATAGAATTATAGTGAATAGAAGATTGAGGTATCTAAAATTATAAAGAGTAAGAATAAATAAAATTGAATTATAGTGAATAGAAGATTGAGGTATCTAAAATTATAAAGAGTAAGAATAAATAAAATGAATTATAGTGAATAGAAGATTGAGGTATCTAAAATTATAAAGAGTAAGAATAAATAAAATTGAATTATAGTGAATAGAAGATTGAGGTATCTAAAATTATAAAGAGTAAGAATAAATAAAATAGAATTATAGTGAATAGAAGATTGAGGTATCTAAAATTATAAAGAGTAAGAATAAATAAAATTGAATTATAGTGAATAGAAGATTGAGGTATCTAAAATTATAAAGAGTAAGAATAAATAAATAGAATTATAGTGAATAGAAGATTGAGTATCTAAATTATAAAGAGTAAGAATAAATAAAATTGAATTATAGTGAATAGAAGATTGAGGTATCTAAAATTATAAAGAGTAAGAATAAATAAAATATTATAGTGAATAGAAGATTGAGGTATCTAAAATTATAAAGAGTAAGAATAAATAAAAGAAATAGAAGATTGAGGTATCTAAAATTATAAAGAGTAAGAATAAATAAAATAGAATTATAGTGAATAGAAGATTGAGTATCTAAAATTATAAAGAGTAAGAATAAATAAAATAGAATTATAGTGAATAGAAGATTGAGTATCTAAAATTATAAAGAGTAAGAATAAATAAAATACTAAAATTAAGAATGATTCTAACAAGAACTGGAGTTGAAATATAAGGATCCTCAAGTGTAACAATAAAAAGAGTCTGTAAAAAAAAAAAAGAAAAAAGAAAAAAAAAAAGAAAAAAAAAATACAAAAAAATTTTGAGGTCAAGAGAATTCACATTGTAAGTTTCATCAAAAATGACCCATTAATTTAGAAGTTTATAGGAAATGAAGATAATTACATGTCAGATTTAATTTCATGAAGGATGGAGAAAATAATTTAAAACAAACATTGACAACACAGATATATGTGCCAATGTAGCAAAAATAAAGACATTTTGAAACAAATGGAAGTTCATTTTTTTTCATAGCTTTGCATTAGGAGTGCCAAATTATAGGTTATAAAAGTGATTTATCACAGACTGAGAAAAATTCTATCATCATACAGTTTGGAATGTACCAAATGGAGTTAGAACTAATTTCCAGGCACACAATTTTTTTAAGGGTAATTTTTAGCCTTGTAAACCAAGGCTAAAATTATCGTTGAAATAGCAAATTCAACCACCTTTAAAATCTAGACACAAAGGGAAATATCTAGAACATGATAGAAAATGTATTTCAGCATTGTTTTTACTGACGAGCTGCTGAGCTAGCTTTGAGAAATGGTTGTAAGTTAGGTTGCAAAGAGCATATAACTATGACATGAGAAGAGTTATGTTTTAAGCTGGAGTTATTGTAAATGAGTGGGTTGGACCTTGGAGTGTACTAGATAGAGTTAGAATGATTTCCCAGATACATAATTTATGAAGGATAATTTTTAGCCTTGGTTTAGAACAAATCTCTCAACCTATATAAGAAACTTATCTTCATGCAAGACAATACCTCTTGGCACAGTCCACATGAAACAGTCTAGATAATTAAAATGTTGCAGAAATTGTATATTAACTCTTAACATCCTATACCACCTCATTCCACCCAGCCAAAAGTCACATTTGTTTTCCTAATCCACCCCAAATGATAGCCTTTGTTTAAATGTAATATCAAACATATTTCACAGTCTTTGATTTACAGGAAAATAACCGGTAACTTTAAATGAAAAAGCCATTTTTAGCCATTTATATATATCTTTATAGGAATGGGGCTCTGGACTTAGAAAATTCTCAACAGGATGTTAAGAGTTAATATACTGATCACCAGTTATAGTTGTTTTTGTTTTCAAAATTGCATGTTAATTTATAAGCTTTAGTATTTCATGTATATAAGTTTTATAGCTTATTTAAACTTTTTTTCATTTTAACGGTGTCATTTAACACTAAATCAATCAATATATACTTAGTACTTAAAGTTTTTCTACTCATGCTTAATAATTTGGTACAATGAAAATAGAAAAATTACAAAAATACCTTATATTCTTCATCAGCTGTATACCTAAGTTCAGTGTTTACAGGTATTACATAATAATACTAAGTGAATATTTGCGTAAAAATTATCTAAATTCTTGCTATGTAGCAGAATGCAGATGCCACTCTCCAAATACATATGCATACACGCGCACACATACATGCATATTACTACTGTAAACTGTTCATGTTCCTGACACTAATACATTATTCTGTGTACTTGACATGAGACTTTGATGAGTTGTGGTGCACCTGAGCACAATAAATTTCATTATATTATTATTATTATTATTATTAGAATTAAGAGGAAAATGTATTTGTATGTACTGTATAACATTAAAAGACATAGAAACAGTACATGTGCTGTATTCAAAGTTGTAATTGATACTGCAATGATTGCAAAGATATTTTGTATGTAACAATTGTTTTACATTAAAAAGTGAAATATGAAAGAGTCAAGTGAGGCAGAGCTGATAAGGAACTCCTAACATTTCTAGATTTTAGAAAAATATCAAGAGAAAAGTCTAAAAGGATTTATTCCCAGTAACAAAGATTAAGATGTTAATTTTTTGTAAAATTCTACAATACCAATTATGAAAGTTGAATAAATAATGAATGAAAATTAACTTAATATTGTAAGAATAAATTTATACCATTTATCAGTTTATTTGGCTGTTGAAGAATTCATTTTTGAAAGTAACAAATTGCTTTAACCTTTGAGCAAAATCTTGAGTAGACATTAAATGGTTACTGAAAATGAATAAAGTTTGTTAAAATAAGGGAAAACTATTAAAATCAAAGGCGTAAATAAGAAAATTAGGAATATCTACGTATTCCCTTTAAGGGAATATGGAAAAGGAAAATTAAATTTCTTATGCTATTTTGATTATGAAATTTTAACTTTCTGTATAAATGCAATGTAATATTCTTATAAAATTTTACAATCTAACTATAAAATGATTTTCAAATGTAAGAATTTTAAATAAAGGTGAGTAAATTTTTTACATGAATAATATAAAAATTACTCTTTGTCAAAAGAGATTTTAGTTGAGAAATTATTTCTGAGATTGCACTGATAAGTTTTGATAGTGTCCGTGTGTGAACTTTTAGTGTAAATCCGTTGGGTAGATCTGCCGTTCTCCTTCAGCCAAAAATATTTGCAGAGCTTTGTGTAATAAATAGACACCCATACGTCTTTTCAGCTTTAGACCCCAAGTGGCCGTGAGGCCATAAAAGTCACCTCGCTTTTTGTTTGTCAAATTGTAGCAACCTATAATAAAATAAAAATAAAAATAATAATAATAATAATAATAGCAAAAAGTAAAATTTGATGGTCACAAAAAGGACTAATTATTGTTGATACCATTTGTTCAAATAAATATCAAATCTATTATACTTATAGTAATTGTAAGTGTAAATCAAAATAAAATATATCAAATCTATTATACTTTATAGTAATTGTAAGTAAAATAAAATATATCAAATCTATTATACTTTATAGTAATTGTAAGTCAAAATAAAATATATCAAATCTATTATACTTTATAGTAATTGTAAGTCAAAATAAAATATATCAAATCTATTATACTTTATAGTAATTGTAAATCAAAATAAAATATATCAAATCTATTATACTTTATAGTAATTGTAAGTCAAAATAAAATATATCAAATCTTTATAGTAATTGTAAGTCAAATAAAATATATCAAATCTATTATACTTTAGTAATTGTAAGTCAAAATAAAATATATCAAATCTATTATACTTTATAGTAATTGTAAGTCAAAATAAAATATATCAAATCTATTATACTTTATAGTAATTGTAAGTCAAAATAAAATATATCAAATCTATTATACTTTATAGTAATTGTAAATCAAAATAAAATATATCAAATTTATTATACTTTATAGTAATTGTAAGTCAAAATAAAATATATCAAATCTATTATACTTTATAGTAATTGTAAGTCAAAAATAAATATATCAAATCTATTATACTTTATAGTAATTGTAAGTCAAAATAAAATATATCAAATTATTATACTTTATAGTAATTGTAAGTCAAAATAAAAATATATCAAATCTATTATACTTTATAGTAATTGTAAATCAAAATAAAATATATCAAATTATTATACTTTATAGTAATTGTAAGTCAAAATAAAATATATCAAATTATTATACTTTATAGTAATTGTAATCAAAATAAAATAAAATGTCTAAACAAAATAAGTTTCTGTGTATAAAATATATTTTCTCTTAAAAGAGATTTTTAAAAACTGCAACATTTTATAAAGAGATTTGTTCTATTTATGTAAAAAATACTTTTATAAACTATTATAAAACTATTGTCACAACTGATATAAAAAGGAAGAAAACTTCCTTTTAAATCAGTTGTTATTAATCTTGGATCTTAAAAATAGTATCAAAGTATGGAGAGTCTACCACCATGAATTAAATTGTGGGTTTGGTTCAAAATTCCCTAAAGATTACCAACTACAACAAAAAAACACTTGATGTAGGCCAAAGGGTATAGTAGCTGAAAGGTTGTGACAATAGTTTTAATCATATGAATAACAAATTTAGATGGATCTGATTTCTAAAAGTTCTTTCTGAACAAAATGAATAAAATCTCTTTTCAGTTGTTATTAATAATTCTTGGGTCCAATGAAATAGAAATAAACAAAAACATACTCTAGTTGAAGAGCAAGACAAAAATGACATTAAGTTTAAGGCTCTTAAAAATGATATCTTAATTGCCTCATAGAGAAATGGCTGAGTGGATAACATTATTGGTTAAGAGCGTTTAGTTGGAATCAAATGTTCAGTTCCTGGACCCAGGTTCAGCAGAAAAATAAGCAAAATTGTAAAGGTGAAATAACTAAAATTGAAAATTAACAGACATAAACTCTTCCAAGACATGGACAATATACTCCCATAGATTAAATGAAGTGTTTTGTTCAAGAGACATTTTTGTAGGGTACAGAAAGTATAATAACCAATATAAATCCTGTAAATAAGTATTGTTCAAATATTTACAAAATTAGGCTGAATGAATATTAGAATAAAATCTTAAAAACAAAACAACCTTTTTCAAATATCATTTGGTAACAGTTGGTAAAAAAAAAATTCAGGAAAATTTAAAGCACTAAATTTAAAGATCCAAAGAAAACAGTAAAAGTTGAAAATTGACTAAGAGAAAGAGAAAGATTTGAATCTAAGAGAAAAAAAAAAGTCACAGGAAAAAAATTACAGATAAAATATATTTAAAGTAATAGTATTTTTTAAAAACATTTCAACACCACACAAACAAAAAATTAAATAAAAAAAAAGCAACAACATTTATTTAGACATATATACATATGTCTAAATAATTGTATTAAATGATATTAAACCATTTCGGGTATTCAGTATTTTAATGTTCATGGAATAAAAAATAAAAAAGTTAATTTTCTGTGAACTTATACTTTTATATCTATTTACAATATAAAATACAGTGCTGAAACTATCCTTTGCTTTCCGACATGAATATATACAAGTTATCTATCCCATATAAAATAATTATTTTGAGCACTCAGACCTTACTCTTATCAGATAATTTGTCAGAATCAAACAAAAAATAACTTTCTATCATTTACAGATTCCTGAATTTTCAACATGTTTCATTATCTTTAGAGAAGTCTGATAAATGATAAACTCCTTGTTCAGTGGTGTGTATAAATAAATTAAAAGATCGCCACAAGATTAAATGTCATTGGATAGAAATAATCCTATTGGACCAATCGGTATCCTTATTCTCTTTTAGGAAGGAATATTTAATAAATGACATTGGGCAAATCTAGGGTCTCTGGATTATTTCCTTGAGTCTTTGTCTCAAATACATCCTGTTCATATAATTTGCTGACTTTTATGGTTAGGTTTAGTCCAGATCAAAGACAAACCAAACTGTCTGGCTTGTCAGAGATTAGCACAGTTGAACACTCCAGATTTTCCTTTTGGACAAATTGGGAAAATATCAAAATTTGAGAATTCAAGGAAAATTCTCATTCTTGAAATAGTCCAAACTAAACCTAAAATTACAGGTTGGTTGCTTGGTGTTTTAGTGGCCTATCAACCCTTGTGGATTATTTAATATCAAATCATATATATATATATATGAAAAATAGATGGAAATTAATCTGACAGTATGAAATTTAACATTTTGAAAAAACATGATGTTTGTTATGTAATTGCTGACAGAATCTGTTTCGACCAAATCGATAAGTTGGTCTTCATCACGAGCGACATAGACGGGAAGAAAGATATCCGTTAAAAGACTGTTTACAAAAACGAACGCTGTATTCGAACGCTGAAAATTTTAAAAATGCGTGTTCCGTTTTAAAAATAAAATAAATTTTATTTTTAATTTTTAAAAATCAGAAGCATTATAGTTTATAGTAAAACTCAAAAGAGTTTGTTGTAAAAATTATATAAAAAATGTAAAGTGAGTATCAAAATTGTTTAGGATATATTTCGTGATCAAGACCAACTTATCGATTTGGTCGAAACAGATTCTGTCAGCAATTACATAACAAACATCATATGTTTTTTCAAAATGTTAAATTTCACATATTATATATATATATATATATATATATATATATATATATATATATATATATATGCATGATTTGTTTAACTTCATGTGAATTGATGAATTGGTAGAAATAATTTTTTTTTTATTTACTTAGTGTGTATCTATAAATTAGAAGAAATGTATTAATAAACTGGTGGATGACACTTAGCAACCACCTTCTAGCACCCATATGATAAAAAGGGGTAGGTGTTTGCCATAAGAGCAATTTGGAGAATACAGTTGGAGACAATCATATATGTGCTAAGGCTTGACACGACCAGCCGATTGATAAGTAAGGGCCCAAATGGAGTGTTGCAGGTCATGGGACCACTTAATACCTGGGTCAGAGACTGCTCAGACACCACAATCCCCAAGTATTATAGGTTGCCACCCTTTGCCAACAGGCGGCCTCATTGACTGCAGAGGTGCAGTCATCGTATTCTACAGCCCCAGCAACAGGGCAGTTAAATTTATAGAGTATTAATCAATGTGATATGATCCAAAATAGTGTCAGAAAGCAAACTTGATGAAATGAAATGAAGAAAAATATAAAATTGAGAATGAAGTTACAGTTGAGAATTTCTGCTTAATCAAAGGTTATCTGTTTAAAATAGATTAACAAATGATTGATTTTGAATTAAAAATCACATTTTATAAAGAATACCCAAGGTATTATAATAATATAATATAATATACATATAAATATATTAAATATACATATATATATATGAATATAATATTAATATAAAAAAATATTATTTTTATCATAAAGAAAATCATTTAATATTATAAATGAAGTTACAGTTGAGAATTTCTGCTTAATCAAAAGGTCATCTGTTAATCAAAAGGTCATCTGTTTAAAAAGATAAAATGATTGGACATGAATTGTGGAAAAAAAGGTTTTAAAAGATTTAAAATAGTAAATAAAATTTATACTTACCAATAGCATCCACCATGCAAGCTTCTCTAGAATAAGCTTCAACTGGAATTACATTTTGAAAACAATGAAGAGACACTACACCATGGCCACTTTTCCAAATAGCATTAATATGGGAGATTTTCTCATTGACCTAAAATAGAAAAACATTGAATTTATTAAACTGACACAGGAATATCACCATTTTTTACCTATAAATAAATAAATAACAGAATAATAGTCAATCAGGTTTTGTCAATATTTTCAAGAGGACAATAGTTTTCTGCTTTATTAGATCTCAAACTCTTTAAAGAGAATTGTAAAGAGTTGTTTAATATGAAATTAGTAAATTTACTAAACAAACTAACAGACAATTTTTTGCACTATCTGATATTAGAATTTCACTGTAATTTTAATATTGATTTTAATTTTAAAAAATAGTTATTTCATATTATTGTTAGGATTTGTGAAAAATATTAAGTTTTAACAATAATATAAAATAACTAATTAAAAACTAAATTAAAATCAAAGTTGAAATTACAGTGAAATTCTAATGACAGATACAATATAAGTGCAAAAAATATTAGATGGGTTTGTTTACAAATAATTTTTTGCAGTATAGAATTTCACTGTAATTTTAATATTGATTTTAATTTTTTAAAATAGTTATTTCATGTTATTATTGTTAGGATTTGTGAAAAATAATAAGTTTTACCTTTTTTTTTTTAAACCATACGTTTTAATTTTAATCAGAAGTTTATGGAGATTTTGCACTTACAATAAATAAATAGTTCATGTCTTATTAACAAACAAAAGACAGGTTTTTATATTAAAATAGTTTTTGATTTTGATAAAAAAAATAGTTATTGTTGTTAGGATATGTGAAAAATTAATTTTGCACTAACGATAAATTTATATTGTTATTATTCTTTTTTTTTGAGAACTAAATACTTTTTAAAATTTTTGAAAATATTAATTTTTAATTTGATAAAAAGGAATAAAGAAACCTTATTCCCAATAATGAATATGGTAGTACCATTTTCTCTGAAAGAAAGTTTATCATTCAATTAAGCAAGATTTGGTATTTTCCCATAAGACTGGGTTTTCATTAACAGATAATAATAATGTGCACATACAAACAATTGAGAGCTATTGGAATCCTCATAAATGATTTATTAAATTAATGCTCGGGTGCCGGGAGATCTCAATTAGATTCCTATCTGAAGGAATTCAGGTGGCATGAGGCACATGGAAAACATTTTACAAATTGTGTGATACTATTTCTAAACATCCTTTTATTTGAATAAACATTAAAAAAAATTTTGTAAATAAAAACTGTATTTTTTATTTAAATAAACATGTCTAAATTTCTCTTCTGATTAAATAAAAACTATTTCAATATAAGAATGTGTTGTTCATTTGTTTTGTAATTTATCATAAGTGTTGAAAAATATTCATAAATATCTGATTAAAAAGTATTTATTTAAAAAAAGATTTTTATATTGAATTTTAATTTGATTATGTGTATCAACCATGTGATCAAATTAAAAATTAATATTAAAAAATTTAAGGGGGAACAATAATATTATTTTATCGTTAGTGCAAATTAATTTTTCACATATACTAACAACAATAACATAAAATATCTAATTTTTTTAAATTAAAATCAAAAACTATTTAAATATAAAAACATGTCTTTCATTTGTTGAATTATTTATTTGATTTATTGTAAGTACAAAATCTCCATAAACTTCTGATTAAAATTAAAAAGTATGATTTAAAAAATGCTAAAAAATTTAATATTTTTCACAAACCCTAACAACAATAACATGAAATAACTAATTTAAAAAAAAATTAAAATCAATATTGAAATTACAGTGAAATTCTTAATGTCAGATACAATATAAGTCCAAAAAATCGTAGGTGGGTTTGTTTACAAATAATCTGAAGCGGAAGCTTGTGGTTAAAAGCAAAAGTGACTTTTTCATTACTGGGATGACTTGGGGTGCTTATTGAAGACTTGATCCCAAAGATCTTGAAAATCTGGGAAGGTGGAAGGAATAACACTTTACAAAAATAAAACAATCAACCATTCAAATAGGATTTACCTTGGTAGTTTTCCCCTGAGAATATTTGATGGCTTCATAAAGATGTGCATATGGTCGACTTCGCTTGCCTTTGCCAATATAAAATATGGCCTTCACAAATGTACGAAATGCCTCTAATTCGTTATCTGTTAAAATAATATTAAAATTACAAATAAAAAGATTACTTTTCCAAGAAAAATATTCAAATAATATGATAAAATATAGATGTCCAAAAAATCAGCATGCAAAATTCACAATAAATCATACTATAATAATAAATTACTTACCTGTTTTTGAAGCACGACTTGGAAGATTTTTAGTCACTCGTGGATCCAAAAGCAAATAATTAAATGATGATTTTTCATTGCCTTCTCTCCATTTACGACTATTTTTGGGGTCATCAAATTTTTTAATCATTTTCTCTTCTAATTCAATTATTTCTGTCCAATCAATTTTTCCATTAATTGCTCGGGAAAGTTCTGCATTGTAATCTAGAAAAATGAATAGAAAAAAAAAAAAAAAAAAAAAATTATTTTGTTAGATTTCTAATTCTTATAGTGATTATAATATCAAATTATATCATCAGTTACTGATTTTTTAAATTTATCTATATTCTTTTTCAATGCTAACAATATAGATAATTTTATACTTTAATTTGGTGTTTGTATTATTTGGTCATTTGCCTTTTAAGATTTTCTATTTAATAAATTCAATAATTAAAAGAGTATGAATCAAAGAATTATGGTAGGTCTTATAAATTCAATGCCAGAAAGAATTAGTACATTTTTCACAGGCAGATAATATATATTTAGTAAAAAATATCTAAGAAAAAAAAATCCTAATTCATAACTCCCACCTCACAACAAAATTTGAGTAATATTGTTACTAAAATAAAACTAAGGAATATTCATAACTCTCACCTCACAACAAAATTTGAGTAATATTGTTACTAAAATAAAACTAAGGAATATTTAGCCAAGAAATATTGTGACTTCATGGTTAGTCTACCCCAAAAGTTTATGTCCACAATTTTCAAGTAGATAAGGCTAAAAAAGATTTGCATTTTCTTGAAGACAAATTCAATTTATAGCGTTAGGCATCAAATTTTAACAGCTATTTGATCTTGGAGAATCAAAACATTTAAACCTTTGTCCAAAAGTCTTGGAGATTTTTTAGTTTTTTTCAGTCAAGTTATCAGATTTTTGCAGCTTTACCTAAAGAAAAGATTTATGTTATCAAAAGTTTGAGAAAAGAAAAAGAAAATTAGTATTACTAGCAAATATATGCACCCTCCGGGTGCAAGTATTTAAGTTTTCATGTAATAAAATATTAGATTAATTTAGAAAGGCTAATGAAACTAAATAAGAATACAGATAAAAAGATTTGAAACAGAGGGAGTATAATAAAAGATTTGAAACAGAGGGAGTATAATAAAAAATGGAACAACTGAAACTTACTCTTCCATCACTCTCGTCTTTCATTGTTATTTTTTCTAATTTAAGTATTTAGTTAAAAGAGAAAGTAAAGAATAAAATGACAGTTATTTTTTCTTGTTAATGGATTTCATTTAAGATTCATTGAAGAGATTTTTGCTTATATTCATTAAAATAAAACCAAACAGTTAGAAATCAATAATACTAAGCACATATTTATTAAATTCGATTTTTAAATATTAATATGCAAATTAGCCTTCCCGTTCACATTGTAAAGCGCTATTTTGTTGTATATATAAATATAATTGCATGTTGTTAGTATGTAGACATAGTTAACAGTATTAATAAAGTAAGACAATTTTATTAATAATTGAGCTTTAGATAAAAATAAAATCATGGAGAATGTGATGTCAATAACTAAGAGAATTGTGACTTGAGTAGGAATATAGTTTCGGTTACAGACGGAAAAGCACACAATCTCCATTATAATAAGATATGACATAGCATTATTTTGAGATGTTTTAGTTCTCACCACAGTCAAAGTTTTCTTTTTGTGGGTCTACTAGCACACAAAAAAAAAGTGACCTTAATGAAAGAAAAAGAAAAATGTAACTTATTCATTTTTGTAGTGTTGGTTAGATTTACCAACCTTCTGCATTGACAGGATGTGACACTAGGTCAGTTTAATGTGAGGACTCTACCAGGAAGTGCTCCTCAAGGGTGGACAGTGACAAAATTTGTCCAGCCCCATTAGCATTTTCTCTTTACAATGGCGGGCTGAAAAGTTCATATTATGAATTTATATAAGTTCATATTGATGACTTTTTTGACCAATGGGATCCAAGCAATACAACACCTACAGAAGAAGTGTGGACTGCTGAAAAATAAACCTTGTTTGATCACATTCCATGAGAGTATCTTGGTCAGCCTATGAACTTTTCAGCTGACCCTTGTAGGAGGCATTTCCGGCAATAAACCAGACTAGCTATTTTAGACAAAGAGCGAGATGCTGCGTGGAGAGATGTTTCCCCTAAGACTGGAAATATCCAGTTTTTGTTAAAATATATCATAAAAGGTAAATTACCCTTCAAGGCACTCTGATGACTTAAATAGGTTTTGGCACAAGAATATTTTACTGCTTTCTTAAACCAAAATAAATGTTAATGACTTGATAATGAGAGATAATGAGAAAATAAATAATAAAAGGGATATTAAGTTACCTGGAGATGTTTGAGTGCATACTAAGTTGTCACCACTAGATACATTCTTTAAACGCTTCAGGTACATCTGGCGAGTGCCTTGAGTTATAGGACCAGGATTAGACAATCCATGATCCATCAATGTCTGTCTTAATTCTGCATTACTTAAGCTACCAAGAGCTGTAAGTGGCTTTTTTAACTTTTTCTTATCTGGTATTGCATCATCATCAGGTTTCTCACCACATGTTCTCCAATAAAAAGATTTTGTCTCTGCCATTGGCGCCACAGCCACAGCCTCACCATCACCATTTTCAGATTTAGTGAAGGATTTCCAATCATAAATCTCAGTGCTTTCAGATTCATCCGATTGTTCACCACATTTACTTTCCGTTGATATTCGGCGTTCAATAAATTGAACCTGCATCTCTGGATCTGTATGCAAAAATTCAACATCATTGCTTTTTCTTCTTTTGTCTTTTTTAAAGAGTTTAGTTTTGTAGGTCTCTCCATAAATTTTAGTTTCTGTAGAAATGGGATGATCTTTAACTTTGCTAACTTCTTTAATTGGATGCATATCCAATTGTACACAGTCTACTTCATCAAAATCATCCTCATTTGAATCCTCCTGATATGGTGATAATAACCTCTCCATCGATCCAGAAGTGGCACCTGAAGAACTACATGTTTCTAAAAAATCGGAACAGGTTGCTTGCTCAACACCCTCAGGCAAGCCAGGAAGAATTGAAGCTGGATATTTCTCAGAATAATCAGAGAGATGTTCTGACAAATTGACAGAGAGAGAAACTTCATCAGATTTTATAATCTCTAAGCGCTTAAATGTAGGTTCATAAAAAATATCTGGATCTGTTTGTGTTCCAGATGTATCTGTTAAGGGTGGAGAAATCTCATCCAACTTTGTTAGAGGACAAGACTGGAGAAAACTTTGATTACTGTCAACACTAATAAATGCTTTGTTTCCAATTTTGCCTTCAATTCTTTTGCCCATAAACAAACTTTTGAATTTTGCCCAACCTTTTGGTGTCCTTTTTGTTTTGGTCAGCTCTTTGCTTTGAAAACTTCTGACAAGAGAAGGTGCAAATTTGTTTGGTGGGTCAGGTGGGATTCTTAATACTGGGGTTTGGGTAGAAATGGTCTTAGTGACCTGCTGCAATTTGTTAACTGCGTTGCTTCTAATCAGAAATGGAATATTTGGATCAGAAGGCAATTGCATATTAGCATTTACTTCCTGTGAACTAACAGGTGGAATAATGTTAATGGAACACAGGTTTGTCTTTTGAGTAAAGCCAAATTTATTTTGATTAAATGAACAGGTGTTTTCAGGAGAACAATGAACATTAGCTAATGGTGGTTCTGGTTCACTGCTAAAAGATACATATGCAACAGAAGAAGCATTTGCTTCTAAATTGTTATCATTATTATCTTTTAGTTGTGATTCAGGGGGCTTTTTTAAAACAGAATTCTGACATGGATCAATGAGGCATGGATAGAGTGATGGATGTAGAGAAACATAGTCAGAATTTGATAGGTCATTACATTTGTCTCCGGAAATGCCAGCCACAGCAATATTTGAGATGTCTGGAGGAGCTGTAGGAATGCATCTAAAACGTTCAGAGTAACTTCCATCGCTAGTCAGTTCTGACTGTGGGGGAGCTGAAGGCTCAATAGGATTGTTTTTCATATTAGCAGCTGTAGCACCACACTTCATATTTTTACCAGTGTCAGAAGAACTACTGTGTGAATTCAAAACTGGGAGTATGCTGCTCATATCAGCATCAAAGTATTCCTGCATATTGGATTTGTAGATGCCATTAACCCACATAGTTGTCCTTTTTTCAGGTGAAAGTAACTTTTTACTTTCCAAGCACCGTTTAAATTCATCTGATGATATTGATTCTGATGTAATCTCATCAGAAGCTGAAGTGGATGTTAAAGGAATTGCTTGAGGTGAATGACCCTCTTTTCTAGGGCTTAATGAAATACTTTCATCAGTACTGTCTACAAGAGCAGCATCAACTTCATCAAATGTAGAAATAGGATTCTGCCAAGTAACAGAACGGTTGTGAAGTGAATTCTTTGTGGATACATACTGCCAGTGTGATGAGGACGTGATATTATTGTCCACAGCAGATTCAAAATTTGTTTTGTTTTGTTTATCTTCAAGAAAAGAATCTCTGTAAACTGACTGACCTGACGTCGTGTCTTGAGCAGACAGATAAAGGGAGTGGTTATTTTGAGGAGGAATATAGCGTTTTTGTAAAGTCACAGGCTCATTGCGTAAACGAGAATGAATAACTTTTTGCTGCTTCCATAGTTTCCCATCTTTTAATGTTGGAATTCTTGAGCACTTTGAAAACAATCGTTTAACAGAAGGATCTGGAGACCCTTCTCTGCAGACAGTGTAGCATGATTGCTCAGCATCTATAAACCCCTCTCTGTAGGCAGAAACATAGTGTGACTGCTCTGCTTCTGGGGACCCCTCTCTGCAGATGGATGTATAGCATGATTGATTCTCTTCTGGGGACCCCTCTCTACGAATGGAGACATATTGTGATGGGTCCTCTTCTGAGGATCCTTCTCTATGAATAGAGACATATTGTGATGGGTCCTCTTCTGGGGACCCCCTTCTATGAATAGAGACATATTGTGATCGGTCCTCTTCTGAGGATCCTTCTCTATGAATAGAGACATATTGTGATGGGTCCTCTTCTGGGGACCCCCTTCTATGAATAGAGACATATTGTGATCGGTCCTCTTCTGAGGATCCTTCTCTATAAAGGGAGACATATTGTGATGGGTCCTCTTCTGGGGACCCCCTTCTATGAATAGAGACATATTGTGATAGGTCCTCTTCTGAGGATCCTTCTCTATAAAGGGAGACATATTGTGATGGGTCTTCTTCTGGGGACCCCCTTCTATGAATAGAGACATATTGTGATCGGTCCTCTTCTGAGGATCCTTCTCTATGAATAGAGACATATTGTGATGGGTCCTCTTCTAGAAATTCCTCTCTATGAATAGAGACATAGCGTGACAGCTCTTCTGGAGACCCCTCTCTGCAGAAGGAGGCATAGCGTGACAGCTCCACTTCTGGGGACCCCTCTCTACGAATGGAGACATAGCGTGATGGCTCCTCTTCTGAAGACTCCTCCTCTCTATGAATTGATGCATAGCATGACAGCTCTTCTTCTCTGTGGATGGAGGCATAGCATGAGTGCTCCCCTCCTGGAGATTGCTCAGTTACTGAAGACCCATCTCTGCAGACAGAGACATAGCGTGATTGATCCAATTCCAGAGAACCATCACTGCTGATAGATTGCCTGCAATCTTTTGAACCCTTTTTAAGGGAAATATAATGTGATTGATCTGCTGATTCATCATTGCAAGCAGAATGATAGTAAGATTGGTCAAAATCAGGATTACCATTTTTCCTAGAAAATGACAAATTTTTCTCAGCAATTTTCCTTACAACCGGTTCCTTAGATGTTTGTGATTTATTTTGCATGGAGATATAATGGCTCTGATTTGGGTCACATTTTGAAAAATTCTTTGATATTTGATCAGAAACTAATATAGCATTTTGTCTCAAAATGCTTGTTTTTTTCGATTGAGGTTGTTTAGGGCTGTCCGAATATTTCCTTGTAGTTACATTTTTTAATTGGGATTCATTAAATTCATATTTTGCCGAGTTGTATGGTTGTGCTGTTTTTTGTTGAATTTTATCAGGCAAAACCTGAGAAGTATGCAAACCATCTCCCTGTGCGGAAATATAATGGGAATTGGAAGAATTTTCAATTGCATGTTTCTGACTTTTAACAAGTGGATGGTCTTTTAATTCTAAACCAACTTTTTTCTTAAGCCGTTTCAACATTGAATCTCTTCCTTTTCCATTCAAAAAACTTTCATCAGTTGCCTGTGAAGAATTCATCACATTTTCAGGAGGCTGCCAGCGATAACAAGTCTTATTTTGTGATTGAATTGCTTTTAAATCCGCTTTTTGTTTTAGTTCTGACAGAACATGGGAGAAGTTAATAGAGTAAGGATTCCTGGTATCCTTAATGTCACTTGAAGTTTTCCCCGATGTATTTTCATTAACAAAACTATGGAACACATCAGGTTCTACTGGATTTAAAGAATCAGACTCACCTCTTCTGGGATGTAAAATTCCATCATTCTGATGGTCAACCGTATCATAAGTTGGACTGCTACTAATGTTAGCAGGTTGTTGAGATGAAGTAGAAACAAATTCATTATCTGCTGATGGTATACATAGCAAGAAAAAAGTATCAGAATCACTACATTCTTCAGAATTGTCGCGGCATGAAGTGTATTGTGGATAGGAATTACTCTGTGATAGAGACTTTGAAAACAAGGTCTCTTCAATAGCAGTTTCAAATTCTTCATACTGTCCTTCTGTAACAGTTAAAGGTACATGGGCACAAGGAGATTTGGGTCTAATTTCAGTGTCAGCTCTTGTTGTAATATAATGGGAATTATCCCTTTGAGCTGGTATATATTGTAATGGAGTCTTTGTTCTGCACAAAGTTTCTTCTACCATCTGCTTATGTTTCCTTAACTGATCAGCAGTAACTAAAGATTTATCAAACCTTTCTTCTAAACTTGATAAGGCATTAAGATAAGAGTCTTTTAATGCTGATGTATTAGGGCCTGTTAAATCAAACTCTGACAATGCTTGAACTAATTCATCTTGATTGAATTCAAATTCTCTAAGGTAACTTGACTCTTTACTGCTCTGTACCTCTGTAACCTCTTCAAGAGAAGAGCGTAAAGGCATTTTTCTTCTATCCTTAAGAGTTACGAAGTAGGCATTTTCAGGATTTTCAGAAGACTCAAATCCATTCTCACATGAATAGAAATCCTCCGTGTCCAATTCACTCTGACAAGTATAATATGTATCCGTTGAACTTGAACTTGAACGCTTTCTATTGCTAAAATGTTTTGTGCAAGGATCAATGTTGGAAAAAGGGAATTGAGAATGTAATGCAAAATCTTGCTTTCTACTTTCTGGAAATTTGGTAGCTTTTTCATAGGGGGGTGCATGTGCTACCTTTTTAAATGAAGCCTTCTGATCGGCATCATTTGTTTGGTCTTTGTTCATCACCATACACCCCCGTTTAGGAAAAATTTGGTTTTCAGAAACTAAGTTAGAGTTTAAATACTTGCATTCAGATCTTTCTTTCATAAAAACTGTTTTTGGCTGAGGTTTTGATAAATCTTTCACTTTCTTTTGTACTTTTCTATCAACGGGATTAAATTTCTCTGGAATGATTTCTCTTTCTATAAGCTTAATTCGTCTTTCATTAAGTCGGTCACGTGACTGTGCAGTAACCTTTTCACTTGTCATCATATTGGAACGAGACAATTGTTGGTTTTGTGCAGATCCGTAGTTTTTAGAAGTGACGTGCTGGGAAGAACGGACTATATTCTGAGATGGTTTTGCGATATAAGCATTTTTTAAGTGTTCATTTGCAATTTCATTTTGATTTCTCAAGCCACGTTGTATTAACATACTTGGATGAATACTTTCTTTATGATCATGCCTTTCACTCTCTCTTTGATTGTGTAGGGAGATTCTTTCACCAGGATATGTCTCTTGTCGACATCTCCCCATTAGATTCCTTCCAGCTAAATTGTAACACTCTTTTTTATCTTGTTGAGCCTGAAAGTAAGTATTTTCATGTGCACTTTTGCTCCTTACTCTTGAACTCTGACCTTTTTGAATTTCTGGAGATTTCAGTACAACTTTTTGCTTATAACTTTCTTTATTTCGATGGAGAGGTTTTGATTTTTGATGCGGATCTGGTTCCTTATTTTTAATTTTATACTTAATATTATGAGATTCACACTCTGGTTGTATCTTTATATCAATCACAGGTTCCCTCTTTGATTTTCTATTTTCACATCGTTGTCCCACACTCATTTCACTTGTTTGATGTTGTGAATGTTTCAATTTTCTACTACTTTTTCCATCATCCAAAATCATTTTTGGCGATAATTCCACTTTAAATTTAACATCCACATCATGATTTGGCCCATGGACTTTTTTATGCATCCGTTTTGAATGTAGTTTCTTTTCAGATGCCAAATCCTCAGAATAAGGCTGTTTATTTCTACTGTACAATATGTCTTGTACTTCAAATCTTTTGGAAACAATTGGTTGACTAGTCATAAAATTCTGAGTATCAAGTTTATTTAAACAATGATGTAATTGTACAATTTTGTGTGTCATGGAATGTTTCAGTTTGTCAAGATCTAAAACATTTTGAGGAGATTTACTTATGCAATCAGCAGATGGTTCATTCACTGTAAGATAAAGATCTGATTCTGAAGAATTACTGCCAATATCACTGCTATCTTCCGATTTGAAAGGCATAGATGGTAAAGGTTTTAAGGGAGTTTCATATTGCATTTTCTGGTGGTAATTTAGTGGACTTTTTGCAGTTGGAGTAAAAAATACTTCGGGATGATCAGGAGATGTCACATCAAGGCCAACATTTTCTCCACCGCCAGAATATTTGTCAATCTTGTTTTGTATACTAGCAGTATACAATGAACGACGGTGACATTTAGGTGTACTGGTAGATTCAGCCATGGGTTCTGTATAAGCACGAATATGCTTTGGTGAAGAAAGATATTTCATTTTAGGGGTTACATTTACACAAGGATGATTAGGAGAGGTCACATCTATATGAAAATCTTCTTTATTTTCACAAAGATGATTGATCTGATTTTGAATTTCTTTTCTATATAGAACTGAACGTCTTGGTTTATTTTGTTTTATTGGAGACAAATGATGTTCTGGATCATTGTCAACAAACAAATCTTGACTGGCATCAAAGTTTCCATTGGTGCAAGTTTTCTTTTGAGAATGAGATTCAATTCTGGAATCTGAAAAAGAAATTCTACCAGTAGTTAAAAAAAAAAAAAAAAAAAAAAAAAAAAAAAAAAACACATACACGAGATTCATAGATTAATGCCAAGATATATTTTAAACATAAATTATAAGAATGAAAGAAAACAAACCTAAAAATACAAATTCCATTTTAGGTTATTTTTGTTTAAATAATTATATTGACAGGCAAGTTTACTCCTAAATTAATTATTTTCATCATTTCTATTTTATTACTTTAGAATTATCATAATAAAAGACTATTCTACATACTGGTTGTAGATTTAATAATGTATAGATTGTATATAAAATAAACAAGTTAAACAGATTTTCTAAGAAATAGAAAAAAGACAGAGAAAACAAAAAGGAGAGGAAAAAAAAAGTTAAAAAATACTAATTATAGTTTGGGCTAAATGGTCTTATTTCACTAAAAGCAGAAAAGTAAATTTGGAGTCCTTTTATTTTCTGCCCAAACAATGGAGCTATCCTAACAAATCACTCAATAAGTCCCGGGCCTGACACATAGATGGCACCACTAATAAAAAATCCATAGGGTTTTTTATAAAGTACTAACCTTCAAATGGCACATGTCAATCGGATTATTAGTTTACAAATTACGGTTATTTAAGTGAAGCTACTGCTGCAAATTTTCAAAACAATGGAAAAATCTGAATGTCGTGTGTTGATAAAGCATTGCTTTCTGATAGGAAAAAAATACTGTTCAAGCAAAGTAATAGCTTGATAAGCATTATTCAGACTCTGCTCCATCGGAAACTACGGTTAAGAGATGGTATGCTGACTTTAAATGCAGTTGTACAGACACAAATGATGCTGAACGCTCAGGTCACCCAAATTCGGCAGTTGTCCCAGAAAACACCAAAAAAAAACTTCACAAACTCGTTTTGGCTGATCGTAAATTGAAGGTGCGTGCGATAGCAGAGGAGTTGAAGATATCAGAAGGCAGTGTTTTCACCATTTTGCATAAACTTTTTTCAATGAGAAAGCTGTGTTCAAAGTTGGTGCCGCTTTTGTTCACAGTTGATCAAAAACAACAAGTTGAAGATTCAGAGCATTGTTTGCAACTGTTTCAACGCAACAAAAAGGAGTTTTTGTGCAAATATTTGACAATGGATGAAACATGGATCCACCACTTCATTCCGGAGTCAAATTGGCAAACATCAGCAGGCAAAGTTTTGGCCTCCGTAGTTTTGGGATGTGCAAGGTATTTTGTTCATCGATTACCTTGAGAAAGGAAGAACCATCAATAGCGAATATTATATAGCATTATTGGTGAATTTGAAGGAAGAAATCACCAAAAAAAGGCCACAAATGAAGAAAGAAGTGCTCTTTCCCCCCAAGACAATGCAGTGTCACAAGTCAATCGCAACAATGGCAAAACTACATGAATTACACTTTGAATGTCTTCCGCACCCACCCTATTCTCCAGATCTGGCCCCCAGCGACTACTGACTGTTTGCAGACCTCAAAAAGAATGCTCCAGAGAAAGAGATATCGGAAACTGAGGCGTATTTTGAGGCCAAATACAAATTGTTCTCCAAAAAAAGGGATTGAATTGTTAGAGAAGTGTTGGAATCAATGTATCACCCTAGAAGGAGACTATGTTGATTGTTGATGAATAAAGTCGATTTTGCCTAAAAGTTGTTATTTTATTAGGTAAGCCCAGGACGTATTGAGTGATGTGTTAAGTATAACTTTATATAACATTTTTTCAAAATCAAGTTTAAGATTAATATTATTTTGTTTAGACCTTAAATCATAATGAAGCATGTATGAAAAATATAAAAAATTCATGCATATTAAAAATAATTTACTTACGTAAAGGTGGATTCTCTCTGACTTTCCTTTTCTGGATATTACTTTGAGATTCTAGTAGGTGTGCATGTCGTTTTAATAATATTTCACACTTTTCATGTTCATATTTCTTAGCCATATCCAAAGGGGTGAGGCCCTCCTTTTAAAATGAAGGTTCATAATTAAGTTAAATTCAGAAAATAAACAAAGCATCATTTTTTTTACATTTAATATTTTATACTTGAATAGCATTGTCTTCTAAGAATCAGATTTACAATCTAATTGTATGCAATTAGATGATTGCATCACTTTGCAAATTTATTCACAGGAATTTCTTTGATTTGTAGTAGAAACATTTTAAATAATCATGAAATATCAAAGTAAAATATTTTGGATACTATAGAATATAGCCAATTTCACAGACATGAGGATGCAACTCTATAATAACAAATTATGTCATTGGCAAACAGAGCCTTTTTATTTCCAGAACAGTTTTCTTAATTCAGGGTATTATGGTACAGAAAAAAAAACATGGATATAAACAAATGGTGAAATTTGGAAAAAAAATTGAAGGCCTTCAAGGACCCAAGGTGAAATTTATTATGAACGACCCAACAGTGAACAGTACACAATGAATGAAGATCTTATCAAAAGTCACAATATCTACTTCAATAATGATTTTTCAAATATCAGTATGAAAATTATTGACACTAGCAAATATATGCACCCTCCGGGTGCAAGTATTTAAGTTTTAATGTAATAAAATATTGTATCAAATTAGAAAGACTAATAAAACTAAATAAGAATACAGATAAAAAGATTTGAAACAGAGGGAGTATAATAAAAAATGGAACAACTGAAACTTACTCTTCCATCACTCTCGTCTTTCATTGTTTATTTTTTCTAATTTAAGTATTTAGTTATAAGAGGAAGTAAAGAATAAAATGACAGTTATTTTATCTTGTTAATGGATTTCATTTAAGATTCATTGAAGAGATTTTTGCTTATATTCATTAAAATAAAACCAAACAGTTAGAAATCAATAATACTAAGCACATATTTATTAAATTCGATTTTTTAATATTAATATGCAAATTAGCCTTCCCGTTCTCACTGTAAACCGCTATTTTGTTGTATATATAAATATAATTGCATGTTGTCAGTATGTAGACATAGTTAACAGTATTAATAAAGTAAGACAATTTTATTAATAATTGAGGTTTAGATAAAAATAAAATCATGGAGAATGTGATGTCAATAACTAAGAGAATTGTGACTTGAGTAGGAATATAGTTTCGGTTACAGACAGAAAAGACACAATCTCCATTATAATAAGATATCTTATCGATTTCACTAAAAAAGAATATACCAAAACAAACACACACACACACACACACACTATTTGCTGAACATCATTTGGCAATCAAACATTTTTAGTAATTAATCTTTCTTGACTAATTAATTTATACCAATCATTTACCAATTTTTCAAAAGAAAATTTAAAATTAGTTAATTTGCATGCAGTAGATATTTTTTTTATTCATTAACGGGTTTAATATTAAATCCTGTGTTTGTACATTAGACTGTTTTTATTAAATGCTAAAATAATTTGTATTTCCACCAATACTAAAATAATACTAATGCCAGCATTTGAAACTTTCTAATGCTAAAATAATTTGTATTTCCACCAGTACTAAAATAATACTAATGCCAGCATTTGAAACTTTCTAATGCTAAAATAATTTGTATTTCCACCAATACTAAAATAATACTAATGCCAGCATTTGAAACTTTCTAATGCTAAAATAATTTGTATTTCCACAATACTAAAAAATACTAATGCCAGCATTTGAAACTTTCTAATGCTAAAATAATTTGTATTTCCACCAGTACTAAAATAATACTAATGCCAGCATTTGAAACTTTCTAATGCTAAAATAATTTGTATTTCCACCAATACTAAAATAATACTAATGCCAGCATTTGAAACTTTCTAATGCTAAATAATTTGTATTTCCACCAATACTAAAATAATACTAATGCCAGCATTTGAAACTTTCTAATGCTAAAAATAATTTGTATTTCCACCAATACTAAAATAATACTAATGCCAGCATTTGAAACTTTCTAAATAATTTGTATTTCCACTACTAAAATAATACTAATGCCAGCATTTGAAACTTTCTAATGCTAAAATAATTTGTATTTCCACCAATACTAAATAATACTAATGCCAGCATTTGAAACTTTCTAATGCTAAAATAATTTGTATTTCCACCAATACTAAAATAATACTAATGCCAGCATTTGAAACTTTCTAATGCTAAAATAATTTGTATTTCCACCAATACTAAAATAATACTAATGCCAGCATTTGAAACTTTCTAATGCTAAAATAATTTGTATTTCCACCAATACTAAAATAATACTAATGCCAGCATTTGAAACTTTCTAATGCTAAAATAATTTGTATTTCCACCAATACTAAAATAATACTAATGCCAGCATTTGAAACTTTCTAATGCTAAAATAATTTGTATTTCCACCAGTACTAAAATAATACTAATGCCAGCATTTGAAACTTTCTAATGCTAAAATAATTTGTATTTCCACCAGTACTAAAATAATACTAATGCCAGCATTTGAAACTTTCTAATGCTAAAATAATTTGTATTTCCACCAGTACTAAAATAATACTAATGCCAGCATTTGAAACTTTCTAATGCTAAAATAATTTGTATTTCCACCAGTACTAAAATAATACTAATGCCAGCATTTGAAACTTTCTAATGCTAAAATAATTTGTATTTCCACCAGTACTAAAATAATACTAATGCCAGCATTTGAAACTTTCTAATGCTAAAATAATTTGTATTTCCACCAGTACTAAAATAATACTAATGCCAGCATTTGAAACTTTCTAATGCTAAAATAATTTGTATTTCCACCAGTACTAAAATAATACTAATGCCAGCATTTGAAACTTTCTAATGCTAAAATAATTTGTATTTCCACCAGTACTAAAATAATACTAATGCCAGCATTTGAAACTTTCTAATGCTAAAATAATTTGTATTTCCACCAATACTAAAATAATACTAATGCCAGCATTTGAAACTTTCTAATGCTAAAATAATTTGTATTTCCACCAATACTAAAATAATACTAATGCCAGCATTTGAAACTTTCTAATGCTAAAAATAATTTGTATTTCCACCAGTACTAAAATAATACTAATGCCAGCATTTGAAACTTTCTAATGCTAAAATAATTTGTATTTCCACCAATACTAAAATAATACTAATGCCAGCATTTGAAACTTTCTAATGCTAAAATAATTTGTATTTCCACCAGTACTAAAATAATACTAATGCCAGCATTTGAAACTTTCTAATGCTAAAATAATTTGTATTTCCACCAGTACTAAAATAATACTAATGCCAGCATTTGAAACTTTCTAATGCTAAAATAATTTGTATTTCCACCAGTACTAAAATAATACTAATGCCAGCATTTGAAACTTTCTAATGCTAAAATAATTTGTATTTCCACCAATACTAAAATAATACTAATGCCAGCATTTGAAACTTTCTAATGCTAAAATAATTTGTATTTCCACCAGTACTAAATAATACTAATGCCAGCATTTGAAACTTTCTAATGCTAAAATAATTTGTATTTCTACTAAAATAATACTAATGCCAGCATTTGAAACTTTCTAATGCTAAAATAATTTGTATTTCCACCAGTACTAAAATAATACTAATGCCAGCATTTGAAACTTTCTAATGCTAAAATAATTTGTATTTCCACCAGTACTAAAATAATACTAATGCCAGCATTTGAAACTTTCTAATGCTAAAATATTTGTATTTCCACCAGTACTAAAATAATACTAATGCCAGCATTTGAAACTTTCTAATGCTAAAATAATTTGTATTTCCACCAATACTAAAATAATACTAATGCCAGCATTTGAAACTTTCTAATGCTAAAATAATTTGTATTTCCACCAATACTAAAATAATACTAATGCCAGCATTTGAAACTTTCTAATGCTAAAATAATTTGTATTTCCACCAATACTAAAATAATACTAATGCCAGCATTTGAAACTTTCTTAAAAATAGAGTTAAGGAAACTAATAACAGATTTCATATAAATACTAAATATTACTTCTCCATGTGTTGAAAAGATTCATTAAGTTAAACAATATTCAAATATAAACGTCTTTTATAAAATATCAATTGATAAAATTTTAAAGAAAAAGAAAAATTCATATATCCTCATTTCTTTTATTAATGTTTTTGTATAAAATCCAACTTACATCATCACGAATATAAATATTTGCTCCATTGCATAACAATAATTTCACAATACTTTTGTTTCCCCAAGTGGCTGCTATGTGCAAAGGTGTAATACCATCTGATGTTCTAAAAAAAGAAAGAAGGAAAAGAAAAAGACATCATATATTTAAAATATTCAAATAATATTACATTCTGTGTATGTATTTACTTACTACTCCACACATAAAGTCAATTTTTAAGCAAAATTCAACAGGTAAAAGAGTCCAGTCTGCCCTTCTATTTACTCATAGCTGGAGGGAGAATTAGCACTATGTGAAATGCAAACAGTCTCATCCAGAATTTGAACTTGTGTCAGCGTGTCCATTTCCTACAACAAAAACCATTACACCACAGGTGCCTACCTTACATTTGGTATATGTTATATATTTTCTCTAAAAAAAAATTTTTTTTTAAAATTAATTAAAAAAATGAATAAATGAAACCCCCAAAATATGACAATATTGATTAAATTTATATTTTCCTTAAAAATTTATATTTGATGCAAATCAAATTAGTGTCACTTTCTTTTAAATCAATGTTAAAGAAAATATATTTACCTGAGATTTGGGTCACCACCATATCTGAGTAAGAGGTATGTAATTGATTTACTGATACCTGGGCCCAAATGTATTGGTGCAATGTCCTCCCCAGACAGAAAGGCATTAGGATCAGCACCACATTCTAACAGTTGCTCAATAGTGCTGAAAAAAGAAAGAAAAAAAAAAGGACACTTTTAAATCACAGTAAATATTGTAAAAGAAAAAATATTTCAATATTTTCTCAACGATTATTAAATTACTACTTAATATTTACTAGCATATTTTCTATTAATGATATCTTTATTTGTGTAGCCGAGTTAGGTTTGCCTCAAAACAGCCCAGGTTATTAATGCATTAAAAACCCTGCAATGTGCATCATATATCACTAAGAAATAAAGGTTAAAATAGTATATATGGTGTAAATAATTTGCATACTGGTTTTAACAAAATATGGTTTATTAAATAATTACTTGGTGTTATTGATTTTATTCTCAAACTTATAAAAAGCAATCCTATGTAGAATTCTATATAAAAAGCAATCCTATGTAGAATTCTATATAAAAAGCAATCCTATGTAGAATTCTATATAAAAATAAAATAACCTTTTTATATGAATTCTTATTTAGTTTACATTAAAATACTTTCGCCTGGTGGAGAGCACATATTTTTGCTAGTAGTTATAATTACCAATGTTTTTTCATGCAGAGAACATTCAACCAATTTTCTAAGAGACTGTATTTGATTCTTATGAGAGCGGAGTTGTTTTATGTTTTTGTTTTTTTCAGGGTGAGTAAAAAAAAAAATTTTTTTTTTAAATTAAATATCCACAGTAACTAATTTAAAAAAATTTCTAATTTTACTGTTTTTAACATTTGCAGTAATTATTATTAATTCTAAAAAAATTATGAAATATAAATTTTTTTTTTTTTTTTGGGGGGGGGGGGGGTAATAACAATGTTGATAATATGCTAATGATATTCTTGTTATTTCTCTGAATGTTTGAGATGAGGCTTGAAGATTAGTATTATCTGCGTTATTCGGACTATTGTCCTCATCTTCATTGTTATTTGTACAACGTTTCGGCCGATATGCCCTCTGACAAGAAAGTTCCCGAGTTCGAAAAGAAGGTTCCTGAGTACGAGAAGGTTCCAGAGTCCGACAAGAAATACCTGAAGAAGGCCAGAGGGCATATCGGCCGAAACGTTGTACAAGTAACAATGAAGATGGGGACAATAATCCGAATAACACAGATAATACTAATATTCTTGTTATTGGTAAATGTTTTGAGTGAAACTAAACATTCCTTCATTTTGAAAATATATTAAAAAAATAAATGAACCCCTTTCCTTGCATACAGCATTTCTGTACTGCCATTAACTTTCACTGCATGTAAAATAGCATTCATACAATGACATATCAGTTGTAACAAATGGAATTAAAACTGTTTACTTCCTAAATAATTACACTGGGGAACTCAATTTTTGTTGAAATGGATCCGATACTTGTTTTTGACTACTTTTTGACCATTGAATCCAAAAATGACCCCAGTTTTTCTATATCACATCAACTTTTTGAACTATGGGATACTCTCGATTTTTCTTAAAAAAACGTAATATACAGCTTCTAACAATTTTTTGCTTATTTTATTGAATGTTTTAAAAATGTATATATAATGGGAAATAATAAAACATCACACTGGGCATCACAAATTTTGTTGAGTTACATCTTTTGGACTGAATCTAAAAATTACCCCATTTTTTCTCTATTACATCAACTTTTTAAGTAACAGGATACCCGCGCTTGGTTTCAGAAAAACATTAAAATACTGCATGTGATAGATTTGAACTTATTTTATAGAATATTTTAAAAATTTACAATGGAAATTAATTTTTTTAAATTGCTTGACTGTAATGTTTTTACAAATTTATCTTGTTCATACTGTAAGTCAAATTGTGTGCAAGTAGTTAAGATAAAAATGTACAGTTTTTTTCTAGAGTTTTCAATATGTGGACAATTTCCCTTTATGCTCTATAGTCAGTCATCATATTTACATCCCATATACTTTGATACCATTCCTCTGTGAATTTCAAATCTTGGTGGAATCATTCATCTTGCTCATAACTGACCACATCACGGTTTTCTAAGAAGTTAGCAAGATGGCTATGCAGAAAATGGAACTTGATGCTCATGTTGCAATCAAGTGTGTTGTGGTTATTCAATTTCAGTGTAATTCATTGCTCATGCATTTCAAAGAAAGTTCTTGACAAGGTAAAGAACTTGTCAAGAACCATGCATTCTTTTCAAGTTATGACATTATCCCAATGAAATGTTCATCTTTGATAACTTCCCGAATCTGTAGACCATCAAACACACTGGCTTTGATTTTTTTCAATTAACAGGCCAGGAAATGCCAAAATGTGGTACTTGAAATACTTGCCTTCAATTGACAGTGCTCTAATGAATTGCTTCAAGAGACCTAGTTTCATGTGCAAGGGGCGAACATAATTTTCTTTATGTCAACAAATGGCTCATGTATAATGTTGGGATCAACAGGTTTGAGGTCAGATTTTGGGGGCTAATTCCTCTCCACCCAATGTTGCTCTCAAGCTCTACTGCCCCACACTGGTATTTCAGCTGAATGAGGCACTGGACGTATAGCTGATGGCAGACTAGAATATTCAATTTTACATTTGTTTTTCTTGTTATATGGTGAAGTTTTCATTAAACAAAAGTAACAGCTGTGCAATGATATTTAGGCTTCACCAAATCATAGGTATACCAAATGCCAACTTATTACGTGTTCCCTTGATCCACATCTGTAAACTCTTAACACTCTGCTTGCACATCTGGGGAGGGGCCCCAAGACTTGTCCTAATCAACAAGTTTTGATTTAATATATACAAAATAGACTAGCTTCACAAATGCACTGATGTTTGTTCTTAGACTGGGAATCAACTTAGTCACCAGATCTGAATAATTCTCCTTCCTTTTCAATAAAATAATCAGTTGAACAGTTCTATTACTTACAGAAAAACAATACAATTGTACTTATTTTGGGAGTAAGCTGTAGAGAAAAAAACTTGACGTGATAGAAGAAAACTGGCTGCAGTTTTGAAATCAGCATGCCAATATTGTCTAATATTGTCTAAATCAAATGGAAAAATCAAACTCAACAGAAATTATGTCAAAAATTGTTCTCCAGTGTTATTTATAGGTAACACTAGTAGCAATATCTGGGAATGCCTAGTGGTGGTGGTGGCATTCTTATATGGCAATACTAATAATACAAAGAATTTTAGAGATGTTTTCCATATGTTGGAGACATTTTAAAAGTGTAGTTAGCTTTAGTCACAATCCAGATTAAGTCAAGATAAAAATGTAAAAATATAGTTCATTCATTTAATGGCTTTAAAAAGAAAGTTTTAAAAATCCCCTAATGAAAAGTAAAACTTCCGGTTTGAAAAAGATTGCATAAAATTTTTTTTTTTTTTAAATAGATTGATTAAAAATAAATAAGTAGATAGACGGAAAAAGAAAAGAATTATTTCATGCTAGGGTTCATTTTAAGAATGTATGTTGCAAAAACCCTGATTATCATATCATAAATTACACTGGCCAACAAAGTTTTTTTCATCAGAGATAATTTTGTTTGGCCTGGATAGCATTTAGGATACTACAATCAGATTTTCTTTAGCATGTATAGTTTGTTTTTTTTTTCTCTTTTTTTTTTTTTAATGCTGACAGCATATATGTAAATACAGACTTAGCCATTTTATATAGGCAAAGCTCTATTTTTTCAACATTTTATGTGTATTTCTTTGTTTTACGGGTAATTTAGGAGTGACAAAGACAATGAGTTGCTATGTATTACAATTCCAACTTTTACATTAGTCAATATAATTTTCCCATTTTGCCTCAAAATTAAGGCCATGCGGTGTCACAGAATTTCAGTGTTTTTTAAAAAATGTTTAAAAATACTTCCATGTATTCAATATTTCTGAAATTTGATATGTAGGGCAAATAAGGATTGTAGAATCCAAATATCCAACTATTCTAACCCTATACCTGATAAAACATTTTATTTTGCTCACCCAAATGCATGACTCCAAAATCAACAACTTTTCACCTATGTAGCTTACAGTCAGTCTATAGAAAATATGTCCTCTTCAATTTTCATAATATTTTTTCCTAACATCTACTATGCCTGCCTAAGTTCACCAAAGAATTTTGTGAGGGGGTTCAAGTCTACTTTAGAAGATATGAACCTGCTAAGTTTAGATTTTTTTCCTATGTACATGCAGAATTTCAGTGAAAGATTATAATTAAAGACAATCATCCTAATGCTCCATGAACTCTCAAATGTTGATATTGTGCTCAGGGACTTCTTAAACTATTCAATATTATTGTCTTTATTAATTTAAAAAAATATATTTTGCAGATATTGCTTTTTGTACAGATAGATTGTCTTTAACAACTGGTAAACATTGCCTCAGGCATGATAATCAACAGTACATAGAATATTTATAGATAGCACTAAACATGAAGTTGAAAGAAATTCTTTCTGTTTGTGTTTTTTTTTTAAATTTAATTTTCATATTTCGTACTATTTTTCAATTATTTTGATGAAACAAAAACATTTGATTTTTTCATTCAGAAAAAAGTGATAATAAAAATGAATATACAAGGAGTCTTTAAAACATTACAGTTTAAACTACACTGTGCAATAAATTTTGTTGTGAATATAGACCATCTTGGACAGATGATAAACTCTACCATTTGGTGTTATAGGGACATCAACAGTGCACAGAATATTTGTTAATGACACAAAACATATCAAAATCCTCTTCCCAGTAAAATGAACAAGATGGAAGACTTGGGTGCATAAACTTAATTAGCAAGTCCTTATTCTCTGTATCAATCCAAATTTTATTGTCACACCTGCAAGAAACATATCCTGAAATGACAAATTTCACTGTTTTACTTCGGTCCCAATAGAGAAGTCATATATTAGGTCATAATTTTCATCTTCGCTACATTGTTTCATGGCTATTTTATCTCTGTGGAGTGAAATAAATTGATGAAAACTTCTTGTTTCTGGGACTGTGGATGTATTTTTGAATCTCATGTTGAGGCTCCTCCTTGCTTCCTCAACTTCCTTTTCAACCAGAATGAATTTGATACCTTCAATTGCAGATCTGCAATATTCAAACATAGATTTTTGGAAAGGATTTCTTTGGTAGTTGGTCTTCGGAGACTTTCTTTTAACACTATCCTTTTTACTGTCCCACCTATACAATCACATGGTTGTTTACCATGACTTGTTACAAAGAAATTCCATTTTGTATTGAGTCCAAAATATTTCTGATGGTTGCACAAATTGGCAAAGTTCTTATAATTCTTGTATTGCATTGTGCAACCATCAGTAAAATACTTAATATTTTTTATATTTGGCAAGGTAGGTGTGATTACCAATAATTTTTTTTTTGTACCATATAAACAAATGCTACATCATGTGAGTTGTCACTCGACATAATGCAGAAACAATGATTTTGCATTGCATTTTCAAGTTTAAAGTAGAGTACCACTGGATGTAAAGTACATTGTGAGGTACTCCAATGAAAACTCTGAATCTCATCTTGAACTACAAATTTGTAGTTCTCAGCAAAATCTCCCAGGAACAAAACTTCACAATCACTAATCTCCTCCTTTCTTAGCTTTAAGTACCTGGATTGTGATTTAGCCAATTAAGAATGCGGTGATAATTTATTCAACTAAATAAATGTAAGCTTGACAGGATTCTTTTTGTGTTGTCAAAGTCAATCAGTCAGCTGTTATTCATTGGGAGAACTCTATTGATTCAGCATTATCAATATATCCTTTGATGGAGTCATAAAGAAATTTTTCAAGCTACTCTGATGATTTAGGACAGTTTGAACACCTATGAATCATACACTCTCTACTACTGGTATTACAGACAATATATTTCAAGAGATCTTGATATGATACATTCAGTGGTTACAGTAATAATTTCATGTTTTGGTGGATGGTACATACACATACGGCATGTGTACCTGCACTACCAGTAAGGACACAGCATTTCAGCCTTAGACTACAAAATTTTGAAAACTCCAAGGATACTGTCAGGTTCTGTTCCTTGAATGGTCTGAAGAGCTCATTTAAGTTGCTCAAGATGAGTCTCTTCTGCTGATGAATATTACGTTTAATACTAACATAATCTTTCCTGCCTGGCATCAGTCGAGTATATTCATCATCTTGGTAAAATGCTTCCACTAGCTGTGCAATATCAGCAGGCAAAGACTTGCCGCTTGTTGGTTCTGGCACAGCTAAAATACCTCTTACTGAACACAATTTGTGAGCCTTGTGTACAATGTGTTCTGAAACACCAAACACACATGACTTTTTTTGTGTGGCCAGTTGGTAGAGGCAAGTGTCAATATTTGTATTTTTATGTTGGTTGATTCCACTCTCTTCACTTTTGCTGCAAGAAGCTTTATCAAAGCACTTAGCTTTATCTAAAATCTCATTTTTGAATTTCCAAGCCTCATCATTCAACAGCCCAGAGTCAACATTTAATGACCTGCCTACTTTGGTCTTTATACATTGCAATGCAGAAGAATTTTTTCTCTTACCTAAATGAGCATTTCCAGAGTAATGAAGCCCTTTTGTTTTCATTGGAGAAATTCCAATAGCAGAGAAACATTCATTGATATTTCTCTTCTCTGTTTCTGCAGAAGTACTTGTATCAACCTTTTTCATTGCTCATCTGATACACATCTTTGTTCTTCATTATTACTACCCTCTTTTGGTTCTGCAGAAGTACCTGCTTCAAGCTCTTTTATTTCCTCATCAGACAGATGTTTTGGTTCTTCATCATCAGGAAGAAGTTTGTGGATTAGTATTTGACAATTAGGGCAGAGTTTCTTGTCTGGGATTAGTACCAACTTAGCCTTTGCCTTATTTGCTATCTCCAATGAAATTGGTTTCAAACCACCTTTAATTAGCTTTGTATGATTTTTAAATGGATTTACAACATCTCTTTTTAAGCCATTCATATTTAGTCAACAAGATCTGTTTGTGATGGCAACAGATAGTCTGTATTTTATCCTAATCACAATTCTGTTCTATAGGCAATAAGCTTTATATCCATTACATCCAACTGATAATCTGAAATCAGTGTAACCTGTTTATCATGGAATAAACCATGACATTTTTCAACTGTTAGTTCAGTACAAATAGAACAATAATGTTTGCCTCTAAAACCATCTTTCATTCTTTCTTTTCAATAAAAACATTATTCCAGTGATGAGGAAGTGAAATCTGTAGTGAGGAAGTGGCTCAAAGGACAGTCAACAGAATAGGGATACATGCTCTAATTTGAAGGTGGAATATAGCTATTGAGAGAAACAGTGACTGTGGGAAAGTAGGGATGGGATCCTCAGAGGACCAGATTCATTTTGATGTATGATGTGTCGGTAATTATACCTGTCCTAAACAAAATGGCATTACTTTTTGACTGGCGCTCATATTTAATTTGTTGTTTTTTTAATTAATAAAAACAATAATATTGAATAGTTTAAGAAGGACAATATCAACATTTGAGAGTTCATGGAGCATTAGGATGATTGTCTTTAATTATAATCTTTCACTGAAATCCTGCATGTACATAGGAAAAAAACTCTGAACTTGGCAGGTTCATATCTTCTAAAGTAGACTTGAACACCTCACAAAATTCTTTGGTGAACTTAGGCAGACATAGTAGATGTTAGGAAAAAATATTATGAAAATTGAAGAGGACATATTTTCTATAGACTGACTGTAAGCTACATAGGTGAAAAGTTGTTGATTTTGGAGTCATGCATTTGGGTGAGCAAAATAAAATGTTTTATCAGGTATAGGGTTAGAATAGTTGGATATTTGGATTCTACAATCATTATTTACCCTACATACCAAATTTCAGAAATATTGAATGCATGGAAGTACTTTTTTAAATTTTTTTAAAAACACTGAGATTCTGCAACACTGTACGGCCTTAATTTTGAGGCAAAATGGGAAAATTATAAACCCCCTCTAAAATCAGAACGGTAAAGTTTAACACAAAATAATTTGGCACACTTTCCTAACTTATGAAAGGGAACATTTGTGCCAAATTACAAGTAATTCGGTGTCGGTGGGTGCAGATTTCAACTTTTTGCTGGTGTTTTGACATGGTTTGACCTCTTTGAATTTAAAAATACTTTTTAATTATCTGGTATGTTGTACTACATACAAGAAATAGAATAACTTTATATCATTTTTTAAGCCTGTCCTGCTTGTGCAGCTTGTTTACATTTTAATAACTTGTAAGTTTTTTCCAAAATTGAAAGTTTGACAAAAAAAAACTGATGCATCATTAAAATTTCACACACTATATATGAAAATAATTCTGAGACTATCTTGTATTAATGATATAGTTCTCTTTTTTTGTTTATCTTTTGCATTTTGAAGAAATCTCCAACAACTTTTCTCTATCATATTTTTGCTTCCACGGATCCAAGAAGAAAAAACAAGTTCCTGCTTGTAGCATAATGTGTCTTCTAATTTCATGTACAATTTTAAAAATATTGATAAGATTAACCACTTGGATTTTACAAAAAAAAAAAAGGGGGGGGGACAAATTTAGTCTTGGAAAAAAATTCATATTGCGCTTTTTTGGCTGTTTGAAGCAAAATACCATTTTAACTCATTGAAAAAAATAATTCAATACATAAAAACACATACAAATTACATATTTAGAAAGATTATTTTCTTTTCTTTCCAACCATATAAATATTCTTAAGATCGGATTAGAAATATGCAAGAAATTGTGAATTGAACTGATTAAGGTCCGAATTTGTCAACGTCCATTAAAATCAACAAAAGTGCTGGGATTGCTACGTAATGCCAGTTTCAAGAGATGGAAGAATATAGCATGTTCCATATATAGGCTATAGTCCCAGACGTCAAAAGAGGCTTAGTTTTCGAATTATGTAGCGAAACAATTAGCGGTAATAATTTTAGCGTAATTATTAATTAAAAATCAAAAAAGGCTAATAAAAAGTTTTCACAATCAATGGCCTTTCTTGATATTATGCGAAAAGTAAAATTTAAACGGGCTACTTTGTAAAAAAATACGAAGCAAAATGGAGTAGCTCCGAAAACAGAATTAGCGAATAAGAATCGTGTATTCGAAATATAAATAAGTAAACAAAATGGCCACCTCCAGCGAAGAAGAGGCAACAGTTGTTAGCGACAAAAAATGTTTTATGTGCATTTTACCTTCCAAAAAGCATAAAATTGTATCATTTTCTAAGAAAACGTGGACTCGCTTTTTAGAATATGTCCATAAATGGAAGAATTTGGACGGTACACAAGCATTAAGTCACGTAAATAAAATTTGGACGGTACACAAGCATCAGAAAAAATAAAAAATAATAGTATTTCGCATCATGTGACAACAAGTCACGTAAATAAAATAACGTCGTTATTTTATTTTTTTTAAAAAGCAAATTTTATTTTTCTAAAAAGCAAATTCGCTTATTACTCGTTATTATAACGAGTAATAAGCGAATTTGCTTTTTAGAAAAAATAAAAAAATAATAGTATTTCGCATACATGTGACAATATTTATTATTTAAACTTTAAACAATCTAGTGCTTTGTTGCGTAAATTTTTGTTGTTTCTATTCATAACTTCGGTCTTTTATCTCTTTATTTATACTGTAATTAGTATCGAAAATGACCAACTCGCAAAACAGTTTACGCCCCCAACATAAGGGGGGTCAAAATTAAGTGACCTGAAAAAAAATGAGAAAGTTTTGAAATAAAATAAATAATGCATTATAAAGATCGTTCATTGATAAATAAACACTGAAAGTTTCATTAAAATCCGATAATTCCCTGATTTTTGGTAAATTATTTTCTGTAGGGGGGCTAAAGTCATTTTGTCACAAACGCATTTTAGGCTCATTTTGCCAGTAGCTAGTATAAAAATGAGAATTTTTAATATCTGTATACGAAATACTATTCATTTTTTTTTTTTTACGTCTGGGACTTTTTTTAATATTTTGCCAGTAGCTAGTATAAACTAAGCATTTTTAATATCTGTATACGAAATACTATTCATTTTTTTTCCCCTGATTTTCTAAAAAGCCAGTTCTTTAATTGAAAATTATATTTTGAAATTTTTCCTGAAGAAAAAAAATTGTTTGCTTTAGTTACTAAAGCATATTATTAGGAATTTTTTGGGGGGTGTTTTGAGGGTCATTCTAAATTAATATTTTTTTTATTTCATAAACACAGAACATCAGCTGATGTTTACATTCCAGATAAAATCTGCAATCTCATTGGCCAATTTGAATTCAGAGCTATTTTCGTTCTATACGTATTTTAATCACTTAAAACTTATTTTATTAATTCTTGATGCAAGAAACCTATGCGCGAAAAAAAATTAGAATTTTGGGGTGATATCATTTTAATAATAAAGGAAAATTTATTTGGCCACTTTTTACATCCGACACAACTGAACGATAATCGGCTTGGGACTATGGCCTATTATATTGGCTATAGCAGAAGCATATAAACAAATTTAAGCTGCATGATTAAAAACTGCTAATAAAATCCTCCATCACTTTACACACTTGAATTTTTTTCTCAATCTAAAACTTTAATTTAAAGCTTTATAATAAGCACTGGTTTAAAATTGGCCAATGATTAATTCTATATAGAAAATTTCAAAGTTTTGATGATTTCAGTTCATTGTTACACACTGAAAGTAGGATAACTCTGTAAAATCATTCAATATATACATTTTTTCCCCCCAACTGCCTCAGGATGTTTTTACATGTTGCAAATAGGAGGATTTAATTGGTGTTTTATATAAACAAAAATTAGCTTAATCTCTAATATGTCATGAAACATAATAAGAAGATTCAATGAGTTAGCTACTGAAATAAAAACTTGTATGAACAGTCAAAGTTACTTTTCCATATCATTTCTGCACAATTTTTGAGCCGGAATGTAATTTTCACCTGTATTTAAGGCTGGTCTGATCTAAGATTTATTAATTCTTTTTTTTTTTTTTTTTTTTTTTTTTTTTTACTTAATTATGACATATCTATGAAGATGTTTCCCTTGTTTAAAATCTGTATCTTTAGTTATACACTACTAAATTTAGCTTTGGATTCAGTATCACACAAAATACAATTTCCAACAAACTTTGAATGGTCATAACTCGGTTGTTAATTAAGCTACCAAGGTAGATTTGATACTTTTTTTTATGTTTTGCAACAATGTATATTCTCACATAAACTTTTTGGTATATTGAAAAGAAAAAATCAGTTTAGGGTACCTACACACACACACACACACACACACACGAATGTTGTGGTATGTGTGTGTCATCTTATAACTCAGAAAAGAGATATCATCCAGCATTGAAATCTAGCATACACCTTAATATTTTTATAATTAAGAAACGCAGAAAAATAAAGTTTGTAAAAATTGGGTGAAAAAGGAAATAAATTAGATACATTTAAACACGGTTTTGTTCACCATATATCATGTAAACCTTTATTTCTTAGTGATATATGAGACACATTGCAGAACTTAAAATGCACTAATAGCATAGGCTGTTTGAAGGCAAATCTAACACAGATTTTCAGAGAGGCCTTGTTAAATAAATAAAATTTATTCTTTTCTATGTATTAATGATTTTGACTATAGGTTAAATAGTCATTGATAAACTTATACCATTCCTGATGATATTGTGACATAAGCAGTGACAGTTTCAGTTACAGACAGCAAATCTCTATTATAATAAAATGTGCAATTTTACTCAAAGGTCTTAAATTTAAAAATATAAAATAAATAAATAAATATTTTAAAACAATTACTAAAAATTAGGAAATTTTTACAATTTTTTTACTTATAAATTCTTACAATGCAAAAAATTAATACACTATGTGTAGAAAAATTTCATATTAATTTAAATGCAATATCTTTTTTTGTTTGTTCCAAACATGCAGAAAAACTAAAGAGTTTAAAAAAAATATTTTTTTTAAAAATTGATGTTTTTTGTTTACAAAAGTCAGCAAGTAAAAAAAATGTGGAGGCCCAGATTGATTAAAAAAAAAAGGTTCCCCAAAATCAGTGAATTATCTGATTTTAATAATATTTTCAGTGTTGACTTATTAATCAACGAATTCTTTCTTTTAAATTTCTGAATCATTTCAATCAAACCGATTCAATGGAAATAGATCAAAATTATTTACAATAAATAATACCATTTTCTGCATCCATATGAGCATTTGAAAGTTGACACAGGTTACTTCAAAAAGTAAAAGATAAGCAAAAAAAAGAGCACTATATCCTTAATAGAAGATATTCTCAGAATTATTTTGATATATAATGTGTGACATTTGGATGATGGTTAACCTTCAGGATTTTTTGTCAAACTTTCAATTTTGAAAAAAAAAAAAAAAAAAAAAAAAAAAAAATTACGATATAGTATTAAAACGTTAACAAAACACGATCACATGCCGGACAGACAGGTTTTGTTTAAAAAAAAAAAAAAAAAAAAAAAAAACAACTAAATAACTAATTTAAAAAAAATGATGTAAATAGGTATTCTATTTCTTGTATGTAATACAACATAGCAAGTATTTAAAAAGGTATTTTTAAGTTCAAGGTGGTGTTATTTATTTAAATTCATACTGCATATGTGTATACATGCAGTATTAAAATGAAAAATGTTGAATAATCTTGTGGTAAAAAAGAAAATGCTGATATCTGTACCTCTTATTCTCTAAATAATGGGTTACAGCATAGATATACATACATTTTGGGTGCAGAATCAGAAAAAAAACATGATCTTACATAAGAATTCCAAGTTTTATCATAATTGCTCCCAAAACAAATAAATGGTAAAGGAATTACTGAATTTCTTGTTTTGAATTGGTCCATGATTTGACATTTTTTTAACAAAATCATGTCCACTTTTGTACCCCCAATTTTGGGACTTTAAATTCTCATAACTTTTGAACCACTGGGGATATTTCCATAATTCAAACAGTTTTAAACTCCATTTACAGAGCTCTATATAACTAATGTGATTAAATAACAATAACCTCAAATTAAAAAAAATCAACTGGGAATATCAATTTCATACACTGCTAAATTCACTATTAAAATTTTAAGTGAATGAAAATAGATCAATTGAATAAGAGAAAATACTTTTTTCTGTGTCAATTCAAAGAAAAATATTGTTTTTAAAACTACCAAAAGAGAAAACTCACTACGAAAATTATTTTTTGAATTTTAAGAAAATAATTTAAATTTTCAAATAACTTTTTTTGAGTCTTGAAAGTTTAATTTTTAGGTTTTTTTTTTTTTTTTTTTTTTTTTTTAATGATGTGGTCTTCTTTCTAGAAATGTAAAAATTAGGGATTGGACATTTTTTTAATCAAATGAGCAAATGCCAACTCATGATTCTAACATTTTTTCAAGTTTTTTTAACAAAATAACGTGTTCAGTATAAAATTAAGTCATTAATAAACTACTGAAAATTTCATTAAAACTGAACAATTCCTTGATTTTTGTGATCGTTTTAATATTTAAAAAAAAAAAAAAAATTATTACCTTCCCTGAGTAACTAATCATTACCAGTGATGCTGATAGCTTTTTAATTTAGTGTGTCCTGGGACGCATGTATTGGATTTGAATGAGTCCCAGGGAAATTTGATGGGTCCCAACTAAAGTTTCTTTACAAATTAGAGTTTTTATTTATGAACAACTAAAGCTGTCTAACCCCTACCTTATACCCCACATACAGTGTATTTCGTTTCCAAGAAAATATTGAAATGTATTTACAGTTAGCTGGGGGAAGAAAAAAAAAAGGAAAAACACTGAGACGCATGGATACAATTTTACTGTGTCTTTTTAAATTTTTATGCATCAGTGATGCAGGATGTGTACCTATCAGTATCTCTGCATTACACAAGACAACAAATGACTTAGAAAGAAAACAAAAAAAAAAATTAAAAACTGAACTAAAAAATTGTGGTATCAAGGGGAAAAAAAACTGAAATTGACACCAAAATCAAAATTGCCAAACTTTAATTGTAACACAACAGGTAGGGAAGAACTAGCCTTTAGAAAAATAAAATTGTTTCAAACTACTCATGAATTTAGGGTGTTTACCATAAGAGCAAGTTGAAGAATATGGTTGGGATAATCATATAGGTGTTAGGGCTTGAGGAGGAGTAAAAAAAAAAAAAAAAAAAAAAAAGAAGAAAAAAAGAAAAAAAGAAAGAAAAAAAAGATACCAGAATCAGAAATCTTGTCTAGAAATAAATTATTTTTAACTTTATATAACAAATAGTTTAGGAATATCAATTTTTACTACTGCTTATTTTCATTTTCAGTTGTATATTGTACACAGTTGAATTTGACATACAAGAGATGTAATCTGACATGGAGCTGATTCAAACTTCCTGCTCCCCCCCCCTCTCCAGACAACCAAATGCCAAAGGATTAAGTATTAAAGAAAAGAAAAGAATTTTTGAAATCAGTGGATTCATGATGTTGAACAGATTTTTTTTCTGTTGTTTTTGTGCCAAAATAACTTAGTCATAGTTGGTAGGTTTTTTTTTAAAGATGTTGATTCAAGAGAATTATTGTAGTACTATTGTTAATGAAAATATCTGGATTAGTTTACCGAGCAGAAAGAAGTTTGTATTTCCTGGTCTTATATTTGAAATATTAAATATTCATATTTCTTCTGTGAATGGATATATAGTTTGGTCTGACATACACAAAATATATGACAAGGATAACATTCTAGATACTAAATAACATAAAGCCTCAAAACTAACATTCAAAGCATTGCATGCTAGTGTGACAATAAACAATGTTAATTCAGCTGTTGACATTTTTCATGAGACAATTATTGCAGCTTGTGAGAGTTACTTTCCTAATCGAACTGACATGTCAAACTTCCTTAAATTGATATTATGCTGGTAGAAAACAGAAAATATATAAAAATACACACTTAATTTGTTTAATAATGCAGTAAATTTAAGTGGTGGGAAAATTAATTTCTTCAAAAATTAATTAGCTGATTGTGTTGAGTGTTGGGCACAGATTTCACATTTTTGTCTAACAAAACAAACTTCCAAAGCTTTTGTTGTAACTTTGAGAGTAGAGGCTTTGCTTATGCAAAAAATTTTTAGAGGAAGGATACGAGTACATTTTCACCTTTAGATTACAAAGTGATCCACTTGAAAATAGATTTTCTCAATAACGACAGATGAGTGGTGGTAGATTTTTTGGTGAGCCTACATGAAGTATTGAGTACTGAAAGAATACTGACTTGTTGGTCTCTTAAAATAAAACATTAACTTATGGGAGAAGGCCTCAAACCAGTTCAAATGAACTGTAACTATATAAGTAAAGTAAAGTAAAGTCGTCGGGGCGGCTTAATGTCGGTATCAGCCTGACAGCGATGGAGTCTATCCCCTTTTCACTAGCGCTAGACCAAGGAGATTATTTTAGCATCTGAGGTGGAGCGCCACACCTACCATCAGCTCCTTACTTTACCGCACAGATTCCTGTGCTACTCATACGCTGAGTTGGCGGGGGCCGATATCGAACTAGGAACCTTGTGGTTTCCAGCCAAACACTCTACCGACTGAGCTAAACCGGCCCCTTCTTGATATTTTGGCCCAGCACAAATTGGAAATACATGCACTCTCTGTCACCAGACAGCAAAAAAGTTGCATACACAACTTCAGGTTATATTACAAAAAAATTAACACTTAGACCCTTACTTAGGCTAGACGAGCAGTCGGAGAGGCCCTCTCCGATTAATCGGTTGGTCATGTCAAGCCCTAGCACCTATATGGTTGCCCCAACCCTTTTTATCATATATGTGCTAGAAGATGGTGGCTGAGGGTCTTCAGCTCCTGGGAATGACATTAAACTATCTGATGGTGATGTTCCAGTTCTGGAGGTCTGGGGAATGCGGAACACCCCTTCATCACCATTGCTCCCTGGTCCCCTCTGACCTGGAGTGGTAGTATCTGTTAAGGTCCCATCTATGGGTTACATAGTAAAATGTGTTTATAAAAAAAATTGAGTATCCATTAAAAATAAATTTATTTCATAAAATGACCACCAAGGTTGATATGCCGTAAAACAAAACCCCAAAAATTAAACATTTTCAATGTGTTCTCTGGTCATGGTAGGCAATGATAGTGATGCTATATAGAAACAGTATTTTGACTTTCTTGAAGAGGACTTACAATTCCACCTAGTCAAATGGCAGAGTTTGTTTGTGCTTGTTCTGCTATACTTGATTATGCAGATAAATTTATTGCAAAATATAATTAATCCACACTAAGAGAGTCTACTGAAAGAATTTTGAAAACTTATTCCCCAAAATATATTTTTACCCTGAAAAAGGACTTAAATTTGCAGCAAAAAATTGTGAATATATTTTACAAAAGCTTACATCAGTTGAAGTTTGAAAACATATGGTAAGGTTTTTTAAAAAAAAAGGCAAAGGTCAAAAGAAAATTGATTTATAGAGAAATTGTTGGTAAGTCTTATTTTTTTTACAAGTGTTTTTTTTTTTGTTTTTGGTTTACTGCATAATTTTTTAATAACTATCTTTGTTTACAATCTATTAATATTACATTTCTGAAGAAAAAGAAACAAAACAACCAGTTTGTGTATTTTTGTACAGGATTAACATCTTTCAGACAAAACAGACATACATTGACTATAAAACAAATCAGCCTATTAGAAATCAGTCTGCTTATGTGATGTGCAAGGCCGTATTATATTAGTGGGCTATGTCTTCATGTATCTGACATTCCACAAATAATCAGTCTGGCTTTTGTGTGTAGCTTTTTTGGTACCACAAGATCAAGCCTACAAGTGCCATTTGATTCTTCACCCCAGAGAGAAAGGTTTGTATTGTGTGAAGATATTAGCTTTGTTTTGGGTCAACTGATTTTCATGTTCACTGCTTCTCCGTTAAGGGTTGTAATGAATATCCTTAAGGCTGGTGGTGAACAATGCTGTTTGTTTGTTTTGTTTTGTTTTACGGCATATCAACCTCAGTGGGTCATTTAATGCCGAAAAATTTTTGAAATAAATCAATTCTTAATGGATAATACAATTTTTTTATAAATACATTTTTCTATCTAACCATAGATGGGACCCTAACAGGTACTACCACTCCAGGTCAGAGTGAACCAGGGAGCAATGGTGATGAAGGGGTGCTCCACATTCCCCAAACCTCCAAAACTGGAACCTCACCATCAGATAGAGTTTAACGTCATTCCCAGGACATGTAGACCCGCAGCCACCGCCTTCTAGCACCCATATGATAAAAAGGGGTTGGGGCTTGCCATAATGCTGTATCATTGGTAAAGTCTAAAATTTACCAATAGATGACAATAGTTGAAAAATTGCCATGATCTGTCTACCATTGAATGCATGTTGGAAAGAATTCATAAGGATCTGTGCTCCAGACATAGGGAGCATATTTAAAAGTAGTTCTACTCTTCAGGGACACTTCACCTCACCAGTGCTAAGCCTACATAAGATAAGAACATGACTGTATGTATGTATGGTCTTCCATGCAGTTGTGAATGCAAAAGGCAAGGCACCTTCTAAAAGTATGGCTGAAGAATATATTGAAGAACATAATAAAGCTGTAATCTGTGGAGAGACTATAAAATCATTTACGGCTGGTTGAAAGAAACCGCACCCATCATGATTGGCTCAGATAACCTCCTCAGTAGACTTAGCATAGAATTGAACACTATATGGTAAAAGAATTCCACAACCCGATTGTCCTCTGAGAATTTTTGATCTCCATCTTTCTAACACACGTGGGCATGCCTACAAAGTCAGAAAACAGCACTGCTCACGTGACTTTCGGAAACATTTTTTCACGCTCAGAGTTGCGGAAACATGGAATAAACTGCCCGCGTCTGTTGTAGGCTGCCGAAGCACTGAGTCTTTCAAAGCCTCCATGCTTCCTGTAGTCCGCCGACACTATACCTGATGCCACTCTCCACATACATATGCACACACGCGCACACATACATGCATATTACTACTGTAAACTGTTCATGTTCCTGACACTAATACATTATTCTGTATACTTGACATGAGACTTTGATGAGTTGTGGTGCACCTGAGCACTGTACACAATAAATTTCATAATCATTATTAATAGCATACTGAATATAAACTTTAAGTGTATACAGTTGTAAGGTTACATCATTCATTGCAAACAGTAATGAGGTATCAAGAAAAATCCGGTCAATGAAAGAAATTGGAGAAAAAAAAAAAAATCAACAGATGGATTTGCTACTACATATATTGAGGTTTTCAAATAAAATTTCAACTGATTTAATTTATTTATCTTTAAATGTAAATATGTTTTGTGTCCAAATGAAAACTATAAACAAAATATTTCATATAGATTTGATTTCATAAAATAGTTTTAAAAACATATCAAAGTTTTTTTTTCTTACAAAAACCCTATTTATTTATAAATGATTTTTTTTTAATTAAATGAATAAGTACTGAAAATTTTATTGAAATTGAATAGCTGATTTTTTATCAGTTTAACAATCAGATTTATCTTTGTGCAAATTATTACACATATAAACAACTTCAGATACAAAATTCTCCTATTTAAAAAACAAACAAACCTTTAAACAACATTTTTTAAAAGTTTAATAAAGTAAGATTATTATTATTATTTTTTACAAGTTTGAAAGTTTTTATTTCATCAACACTTGGGTTTTCTATACTCCGTCATTTATAAACCTCACCTACGGCTAATGATGAGCTATATTTTTAGATTTAGTATTAATAAAATCATTAGTAATGTACAATATTGCCGATTTAAACTTGTTTAGGCATCTTTGTGAAGCAACAGTGATTGTAGATCATATCACATTCAATTTAATCGATATAAATCAAAACTGAAGCACAAAATCCCGGCCAAAATAATCATGTCCCGAAGAATAAAGTCATTTGTTTTACATTAAACTAATGAAAAAGTAAAAGAATTGATCAATTATATTTAGACATCCAATTTAGGGGATAGAAAAAAAAATAGAACCCTAAGTTAAAATAAATCTCTAAATTACAGGGGAAAGAATAGTAGTGGAATATTTTAATAAATTCTAGTTTTCTCAGTTTACTTGTACGTACACCAACAATAATAGCCTGTGTAAAATGTAATACGTGTGCAACTTTAGAACGCAAAATAAAAGAAATTATACGTTTCTCCTACGATATTTATACACATTTTCTTTCTAGCAAAACACAATTTAAGAAGAAAAAAATATTTAGAAATTTCAAAAGTTTGAGTTTATATTTCTACATTTTCTTCGAGAGAAAATAATTAGTTTCTTTCTTCAGAATCAAGAGGGCGGAATAAATAATTAACTTATAAAATTTTCAAACGAAGCCAAGGTGAAGACAAAAAAAATAACAATAAAAATAAAAAAATGATAAAAATTGATTAAAACTATTTTGTATTTGATTTTTTTTTTTTTAAGTCACCGAGATAAAAAAATCGACTACTATACGAGGTGAAAAAAAAAAAAAAAAGGGAAGAAAATATTTTTGATCAACATTAAAATTCAAGAAATTTACAGAGCAAATAAAAGATTTTTAAATTTAATTTTAAACTTAAATCTATAAACGGAAAATTTTTAAAACTTGGCTTTAATTATTTTTCAAGCAATAATATCCAAATGATTAGATATTAAGAAATTGAGTTTAAAGTTTAAGAGTTTGCAAAGTTTCTATAAGTACAGAAAACAAAGTAGCAACATTTTCTTGTAAGTATTTGAAGTATTTATTTACGGTCTCGTCAGCAAATAGCTTCGTAGTTACAATCAGAGCAAGACAAAATAAGTACTTAACTGTGTAACATCAAACTATTTTTAAAATTATTGTATCCAATAATTTGTACTACCTTTAAATGTCGGTACTGACGAGATATGTAAACGAAGCAAAGTTGTAAAATAAATAAATAAATAAATAAATAAATAAAATGTCACACACGAGATTTGAATAGAAATGTATGTCATTTATTTCTTCTAAAAAATATCAAGACTCCAAAGTTAATTTTAAGTAATCCTACTAAAAGCAACAACGTAGAAATAAAATGAAGAAAGCACTTTACTAAATTGTTTTAATGCATATGCTGCGTTAACAGTGTTAACTTAACACACACACATACACAATAACTGTTAACGGCAAAAACTTTAAAAATAGGAGGACATTGCCATTTTCATTTAGTCACTGCTTACTTGAGTTGTTTTGTTTTTTTTAAATGATCGGAAGAAAAATGTACAATATTGTGAGGTTTAATTTTTAAAATCTTACCCTTGATCCTGTCTTTCAATTGCAGTTTTTAACTTTTGATTAAGATATGCCATGTCGGATATCTTTTACAATGCGGCCGACCGACATGTGCTTTTCAGAAATATTTTGAAAGAATCCAACTTCTGCGGTTGGTTAGTTGAATGCTGAATCTGATTGGCCGTAGATTTGGCCCTTTGAAAAGTCCATATTAATGCGTCTTGAAGTTTGAAACTTTTTCTTCAATCAACTATCTGAACAACAAAATCATAATACTCATAATCTTATTATACACCCACTTAAAATATTAATATATTTATTTAACTGTTAATTTCTGCATCTTAAATGAGTTGCAAAATAATTAAAATGATAAACGAATATTTATTTATTTATTTATTTATTTATTCATTAATTTTAAAATGGCCCCTGTCCTGGCTAATTTTAATAATTAAGGAGCCATTTTAAAATGAGACTTAATTAAGACTTAATTTATTTTTTGTAGGAAAATACTATAAAATTTAGAATTATGAAAATCTCTTTTAAATTTCACCACGTGATCTTAATGTGCATTTCTACTTTAAAAAATGCATATATTGTTCAAACACTACGTGCTTAAACTACAAATTAAACTCGATGCAGTCACTTACCGATTAAGTAAGGACCAAAAATTCAAGCGTTCAAGTCAAATTAGTACTAAAGTCACCCCACCCAAACACACACACACACACATACAGAAAGAAAAAAATCAGGGAATTAACCGATTTTAATGAAATTTTCAGTGTTGATATAATATATCAACACTGAAAATTTCATATATCAGATATATGAATGAATAAAAGTTATAATGCACCAGTTATTTTATTTAAAAACTTTCATATTTTTACCAGGTCAATTAACTTTGACACCGCCCCACCCTATCTTCTGGGCGCAACATTAGGTATTTAAAGCTGACTCTAATTTTTGTATAAATAAAAAGACTGAATAATATATGAAAGAAATGAAAAATGATTTTTTAATTGACCGAAAGGGGAATAAAACATTAAAACCTGAAAAATTAAACTAAATTTTTTTTATTTTACTCTGATGTACATGAAATATAGCTATAACCAAAATCGGTCATGTGATCATTTTAGGTCATATTGAATAAACGAAATTAAATATTTTTAACTTTGTTTTTTTAAAAATCTCGCAAAAAAAAGTAACGATCATACAGAGTTGTTACAAAAAAACAGTTAATTCAAAGATCAAGTTATCCGATTGGGAAAAATTACACCGTTATATTGAAAAATAGATAAAACAGTTCGTTTAACTTCCAAAAGGGTCATTTTTCTGTAGAAACCGGGACTGCAAAGTTACATATTATCTCTCTTTGACAATTATATATTTAAATGTATGGATGGCTGTATTCGACATAATTGTTTTCTTGTGCATATTCAATAACTGATTATTGGTTTTCAGCGATTTTTGAATTTTGTTTTTTTTTTGGGGGGGGTTGTAGTTTCAGAATAACTCCGGAATATTTTTTTAGTTGAACTTATAGTGTAACTAAAGCAAAGAAAAGACAATAAGTATTACAAATATTGTCAGTTTTGCTCTTCCGTATATTATAAGCATCAAACATTACTATTCAACAATAAGAAATTACAAATTATCTTAAAAATATTAATATATCGTGGATCGAACAAATTTTTAGTTCACTTGAATTGTAAAGTTCAGTGTTATATTATATTTAAATATTTGTGAAAAATTCGATTTGTACACACACAAAAAAAAATATTTTTAAACATTAAAAAAACCAAATTATTTAAGCACACAAAATATTTAAAATCTCTTAAAAATTAATTTCTTTAAAAAAAAAATTTTTCTTGACAATTTAATAGAATATAATACATATCAATTAAAAAAGAAAAAAAAAGTTTTCAAATAATGATATTATGACATTTGTTAGCACTTTTTTATTTCAGAATTCATGATTTATTTCTATAAAAACTACTGCCTTGAATTTTATACAAATCTATTGATATTGTTATTCAGACTCTTATCTTTATAGAAAAAAAAAGTAAAAATCGTTTTTTTCCGGTTCATTTTTTTCATATCTCATAAAATAGAATAGGGAGGGTAGACCTCGTAAAAATATATATCTTTTCCCTAATATATTTTAGGAAAAAACTTTTTCAGACGTATTTCCATCAAAAGAAAAGCAATTCTGGAAATTTTCGTGAAAATCGGACCATTAATTGATTTTTCATCAAATTTTTAAAAAAATCCTCTTGTCGTAACTTGTTTTTGGCTACGTTAGATTTTAGTTGATTTAACGGTGCAAAAATGAAAACATTGTTTTTCAATCATAATTTTCATTATTTCCGTAAGCTGAAATTTGTTTAATGTTTCTTCTTTCAAATGTACAAAAAATTTTCAAGATAATATTACCCTTTATGCAAGTTTCATTGTGTTAAAAAAAAAAATTTTTTTTTTTTTTTTGGGGGGGGGTAAATTTCACAGTGAAAGGTGGTACCTAATGAAATATAATCATTTGATTATCAAAAAAATAATCCTATATACATTATTTTTTTCTGCTTAAATAGGGATTGGTTCAATTTAAACTGAGATTTAAATTAGTGTTATTTTATAACTGACAAATATAAACAGGTTATTAAATAAATATTTTTTTACTATTCTGAAGATATAAATTTCACTGCGAGATGTAGCAGACTTATATCTAGATGAAAATAATATTTGAGTAAAGCCTACATACAAAGGTTTTATTCAATAAAAACGAAATAAGCATGAACAAAACAATTTAAACAAATGTGGCAGGCCAATTGTAGCAAATTTAAATTTCTAGTACAATCAGTCTACGATGTACTACCTAGCCCCACAAATCTTTATACCTGGAAGATCACAGAGACCCCTACCTGCCAGCTTTGTGCAGGTAGGGGCTCTTTGCAACATATACTTAGTGGGTGCTCTAAGGCACTGTCTGATGGTCGATACCGTTGGCGCCATGACCAGATACTTAAAGTAATTGCAAACATCATCGACACTGCAATCCGCGGGGTAATACTTTTTTGGTACGGTCAACTGCCTGACGCTCGAGTCCAGCCAATTAGCCCCGCCCACAGATTTTTATAGCCCCGCCCACAAATTTTTATAGCCCCGCCTACAAATCTTAATGAAAAGAAAGATCGTACTTTTCAAAAGTACAGTCATATATTACTTTTAAAACGGTAATACTTTTTTGGTACGGTCAACTGCCTGACGCTCAAGTCCAGCCAATTAGCCACGCCCACAGATTTTTATAGCCCCGCCCACAGATTTTTATAGCCCCGCCTACAAATCTTAATGAAAAGAAAGATCGTACTTTTCAAAAGTACAGTCATATATTACTTTTAAAACGTAATATCTTTTAGCTTAGAAAATTGAAAGTTTTAATTAAAACAACTTTGAATCATGTAAATTTAGAGTTCTACAAACATTTTTTCTTTAATTATTTGAATATGCACGAATCTTTACATTCCTTTTTTTTTTTACAAATCAAACAATCATTTCACGGTAATACTTTTTTGGTACGATCAACTGCCACTCGCTCAAGTTCGGCCTATGACATCAGCTTTAGACACGCCCACAAATCTTGATGAAAACAAAATAATCTTCGCTTACAGTACAGCCAAACAATTATTTTACTTTACTTGTATATGGTGGGGGTATTATTTCGATCCTCTTTTTCTAGAATGACCAGAATTTGGCGCGTATATATTATCGTGCCCTGATTGGTAGACAAATATAAAATTATATCTCTTTTTTTATTTATTTGAATGGTGTATATGGTGGGGTGTTATTTCGATCCTCTTTTTCTAGAATGACCAGAATTTGGCGCGTATATATTATCGTGCCCTGACTGGTTGAAAAATATAAAATTGTATCTTTTTTATTTTTATTTGAATGGTGTATATGGTGGGGGTGTTATTTCGATCTTCTTTTTCTAGAATGTTCTGTGGTAGATATGAAATGGCGCCATTTCCTATACTAGATATGAACCTATTATAATTTTAAGTGAATTTTAATTTATTCATTAAAAGATGTTCAACTAACAAATTATGAAAGCAGCTATCAGTAATTATTGGAAATTTTATTTTTTCCAAAAAACTTATATGATATTTTGCATGCTCTTTTTTTTTCTTTTTTTTTTTTTTTTTTTTTTGTCTGTCTTTCAATATCTCGTTTCGCGTCTTGCTACGGAAGCTGGACATCGGTCACGTGACACCGATATCTGCCTCTTTTTTCAACCTGGGTTAAGAGGAGAAGACATATCTTCTCTCGCTTTGGCGAAAAACCAGTCTACACTTTCTGCATGAGCTGACGCGGGTCCGTGAGGAAGCTGGATTCAAGGACGAGAAATTTGATTGCAGAAGCGTGATTTACTGCTATCGGACGCCAGCCCAGACCCCTTGAAAACGAAGCACGGTGGTTCTAGTGAATACCTTTGGCGAGAAAGGTCGCTATACGTCGCGCAAAAGCTAACTTCTGACGAGAAAAGAACCAAGCTGCAAAATTGTCTACACTTTCGACGCGTGCTAAGACATAGAGCCTTGCTTTCTAGCGAGAGGAAGCAAGAATTATTGAAAAGACTTCATATTTTTCTGTTTAGAAAAATCTAAGGCTAGTGACCTTCGCATTGCTTTCGAACTGTTTTTTTGCCTCTCCTGCGTGTGAGAAGATATGTTTTAAGGGTTGTGTTTTTATTGTTTACACCCTTACACTACCAGTAAGTCGAACCTTCCTTCTTTTGTATATATATATATATTGTATTTCTGTAAATTGTTACTTGGCGCCTAAATTTGTTCAATTTAGCTGACCACCATGGGAATTATATGCAATTATTTTGTATTGAATACCTTTAACTTTTTGCCTCCTTTCGGAGACACTTGTAAATAAATCATTTCTTACTTTCAAGCAAGACCATTTGTAGTTCATTTCCCTCCTTATTTTCCTTTCTCGGTGTTAGTTAAATTTTAAAGGTCGGAATTCTTCTGAAAAGGGAAAAAATTTCCGACATTATATTTATTTTAATATCTTTTTGGGGACTAACAACATGTGGGGATTAAAATAAAATTAGAATAAGAAAAAATAACAAACTCCCATGAGCCTTCACCGTAAGAACCCTCCGCGTATGTGTGAGAAAAAGGAGCCACTCCTACCCTCAAGAAAATCTCTCGGTCATTCGAGTTTAGGCCTTAACTGTGTGTAGTCGCTACCACGGCCAGGGAGATATCCACTTGTCACGGTCGACTATGTCCGGTTAATAAAGCCTAAGTCATAAAACCACGTTCTGCCTTTGTCTCTTTCTTTTTCGTTCCTTGAATTCCTTCTTTTTCAGCGCGACCAGGTTAAATGTAAAACCCGAAGAACACGCACCAAGAATATCCATTTACTTTTAAAACTTTAAAACACCAAAACCTCTTGCTACCCCATAAACACTCACGCTATTTAGGGCTATGGATTTATATTAAAATTAACAGATGTTAAAATTAATTTATTTGGAATTACTGTGAGACGACATGTTCTGCGCTCTGCACCTTCAATGCACGATATCCAGAACCCAAACGTTGTAACACTCTCTGCGCAGGCTCACAAAGATAAAAATAAAAACAAACAACAACTACAAGTGTTTGTAAACAAGACGCGGATGGAAGAAGGGTGTGTGTGATACTTCGCTGTCTATCCAACTGGCTGCTACTGGCTATCTCTACCGGCGACCTTAACACCCCAACGGTCCGGTTCTAACTGCTTAGTGCTCGAGTTTAGCTGTATTTATGTCAAATTCCCCTCCCCCAACCCATCTTCTCTGGGCCACACAGATGGCCAGCACTTAAATCGAATCGCAGACTTCTAGTCGTCATTAACCCTTAAAATTAAAGTAATTAAATATTTTTCTAGACACTACGTCTTCAATACGTCGACCATTAATTTTTTCAAAAGAGATTTCTCATAAAAATCCTTTTGCTTTTAATACCTGGGTGCCTAAGATATTATCACTTAGTGGCCTAACTTCATGGTGGTCGTACAAGTATCTTAAACTTTACAGCCTAATCTTTGGATTCGTAAAAAGGTCAACCACCCACCCCTTTTACTTATGCCTGGCTTTAACATATTCTCTTTCTTATTCATTTATTTATTTATTCTGACCATGTTCGTCTTCAATCATAGTATCACATTACAATGATTTTTAAATTAAAAATATTGATAAAAGAAATGAACTTACCTTTCTTTTAAATTCCTGAATTAATCAAACTGATTCAATGGAAATAAACCGAAATTCTTTAAAAATAATATTCTGTTAGACTAATCGATAGTAGCCTCTAGAAGAACAATTTATATTAATAGATAAAAATTCATTTAAAATATGCTCATAATTTTAAGTATTAAAATCCTTAATTTTAGATTCTAAAAACAAATATCTATTTATAACAAGCTTACTTTTAGTAGGTTGAGTAATAATTAATAGAGAAATCTCAATTTAAAATCATTTAAAACAGAAAAATATCAATGTATAGTTTTTTCACTGATAATCTAAAAGGCAATTATGTTTTCATAAACAATAGAGAAAAAACATCTTTAAAAAAATTTTTTTTTTAGTTTTCTTACATTTAATTTTCAGATTTTCGGTACTTATTTTCTACCAAAATGACAAAAGATCGAAGGTGTGAATAGAAAACATTTTTTTAAAGGAGCTTTTAAAAAAATTGTTTTTCTATTCACACCTTCGATCTTTTGTCATTTATTTATACAGCAATCAATTTCAATTATATATAACCCCACCGATATTTTGCACGCCCAAATAATGGATGTCAAAGTTAAATGACGCGCCGAGAAACAAAGAAAAATAAAATAACTGCAAGAATTCTTTTCAAAGCATCCAGGTGCGCGAAGTGAAAAGAACATTAAAAAAAAATTTTTTTTAAAGGGAGACAAGATATGAATTTCGTCACGGTAACATCCGTAGAGTTTGCTGACAAAAAAAAAAAAAAAAAAAAAACTCAGCACAAAAAAAAGAAGAAAAAAATCGTGAGTAAATAACATTTAGTATTATCTGCGTTATTTGGACTATTGTCCCCATCTTCATTGTTATTTGTACAACGTTTCGGCCGATATACCCTCCGGCCTTCTTCAGGTATTTCTTGTCGGACTCGGGAACCTTCTCGGGCTCGGGGACCTTCTTTTCGAACTCGGGTTAGGTTCAAAGTTCCGTGATGGCTCCCGAATACGACAAGAAAGTTCCGAGTTCGAAAAGAAGGTTCCCGAGTCCGACAAGAAATACCTGAAGAAGGCCGGAGGGTATATCGGCCGAAACGCTGTACAAATAACAATGAAGATAGCAATAGTCGAATAACGCAGATAATACTAATCTTCAAGCCACATCTCAAACATTCAGAGAATAGTAAATAACATTTTTCCATTTTTTTCCACATTCACCCACACTCACAACAAAAAAAATGAACTCCAAGAGATTCTACGCCCTTCTATCCATTCATTCAAAAATGCCCACTGCACATGCACTTTATTACATTCATGCATTCACCTCATCCGACATAAAAAATTTTTAATTAAAAAATGAATGCTCTACAATTTGACTTAATTCCGAAATAGACTGTTGCTGTCTAAAAAGACACTTCAGATTACCAGCTTATGCACGGACCAAAAGTCAACCTAGCAAGTAATTTAATCCCCAAAAAAACAAAACAAAAAAAAAGTGGTCAATTACGTCATGCAATTCTGTCTCCACAATAAATTGTGCAGCAAAGAAGACAGGAGATGAAAAATGATCAAGTTTTAAATTCGTCCCCACACAAAACGCATGTAAACGATTAAATAAAAATTACAGACATAATTCTCCGTCGTGACGACCTGACCACACATACACACACACACACACATAAAAGAAAGAAGGAAAAAAAATTAATTGTCAAGGACACAAAGAGTTGGACATATAACCTTCCTGTTACGTTGAAGGATTTGTTCGCGCCAAAGAAAGAAAAAAACAAACAACAACGATTAACATACCAACGAAAAAAAAAACGAATTAAGCTATAAATTTTTTTTTTAAAATGAACCAACCGCCAAAGAAAAAAACAAAAATACCTACCAACAAAAGAACGAATCTCAACGAGACCAAATTAACACACACACACACACACACACACACAATTAACACACACACTTGACTTTCTACATACATATACAAGAAATGGACTTTCCACATACACAGCCCTAAAGAGCTCCGTTCTTTACTGAGGAGTGTTGTGGGGATTTTTTTTAAAATAGGAAAATAAAAATAAGATAAAAAAATAAACAACAACTCCCATTGGGTTTGACCGGAAGAACCCTTCTGCGCATGTCCGACAAAAGGGACTGACACCCTACCCCCTGGATACCTTCGTCATTTGAATTTAGGTCGCAACTGGGTGCAGTCGTTTTACTTGCCAGGGGCATGTCCCTTGCTACCTGACCTATTTGAAATTTTATATTACTACACAGGACTTATGCCAGCGCCTTCTAAGATATCTTAGAGGGCCTTGCTCTTGCCCCTAGGGGACTGTCAGCAGCAGCAGCAGCACCCATCATCTCACGCGTCAGGGTGATCTCTATATAGCCCTGACATTAGTAATTCTTCCTCTTTCTAGTTGTAACTTTCTGAGGTCAGTTCGGGGACCGGCACTCACGCGTCCTCTCTCTCCCCTTGGCGAATCCTTCTGATACTACAGGTAAGAGCTTTGCTCTATCTCTCCCTACGAACTAGGTTACTGAAGTAAAAACCCACGACGGACTTACCAAACGGCTTCTAAGAGAGATTGCTGTCTTTTGGGACCCATGACGGCTGACGCCAATTACCAATATCACAGGATAACAACTGAGGAGCCGACGAGATAATTTGCAACACGGACAAGCTTCACACTTTGATACCTCTGCAGTCGAATAGGCTGCTAGCAGAATAACTTTTGCACCTTAAACTACCTTAAACACCTTAAAATACCCTAAACAACCCAACAATAACACTTCGGCTTATACCTAAACGAGGAGGTGCCGCTAGCTTCTAAAGAAGTTATTAAACTCGCGAAGCTGTCTAAACTAACCAAAACTTTCTTCTCTCTTGCCTTTTTATGTACCTTTTATATATAAACCTGTTGCATTTTGATTTCGTTGTACTCTCGTTCCGTAATGTCATTCCTCCGCTCTTCTCTTCTGCTTCCCTTGTCGTCACTAAATTTTTATAGACCATGCCCCCGTTCAATAAAGCCTAAGTCGTAAAAAAATACATCTTGCCGTTGTCTCTTCCCTTTTTCGTTCCTTAAGTTCCATTTCAGCTTACCAGCCCATAGAACAAGGACCAGCTTTATTGGGGACAAGATACCAGTACAAAACGAAATAACTTAGCCCCATAACCTAAAACAATAAGAAAGTTTTTTTTAAAATAAAATAACCGATGCATTATAAAATTCATTCATCGATAATAAACAAGAAAATTTCATTAAAATCAGAAATTCCTTGATATTTGGTATTTTTCACGTGAAATAGATTAATGTCATCAAAATATGTGAATTCTGTATTTCACTCTCAATTTTGTTTGCAATACAGTATTCAAATCTTCAGTTCAGCGTGCCATTACGGACCAGACCGGAGATATCATCAAGCGGTTTTCTCCAGGTTTTACAAATAATCTGGAATGCTGTACTCAAGCCGAAACCACAATGGCACTTAAACCCCTGGTAAACCTGTTTCCCGACCCAAACAACCAGTACCATAAAACAGCATTACCACTGATAGACAGGAAACTGAAAGGCGGAGGAAATAAAACGCATTCACATCGGAGTCATTCTGTCACTTCTGCAGTTCAAGTTGCACCCTACCACCACAAGCCAATGTTCAAGCAAAACGTTTCGTGGATACATTAAGCGTACTCTGCTCAAAGCAAAGGGGGAGGAGCTATAACAGAAGAGATGCTACAAACATTTCTTCACTCGTATCGGACAACATTAAATGGCGCAGTAAAAGAATGGCATGTCATCAGCAGAGGCCCTCGTGAGAAGAAAGATCTCTAGCACAATGCATGCATTACTATAATAGTTTTTTTTGGCGGACCTGCACTTTCAGAACCGCCCCCACCTCTAAAATTTTTCTTTGTAATTTATTTTCTTTTTCTTCAATGGATTATTATCGTTTACACACCAATCTATCAGATTGTAAAAAATATTCTAAAAAAGTTCTTAATTTTCGAGTTTTCAGGGGTGCTCATTTCCCCGTATACGTTTATAGTAAATCGATCCCTATCGGAACCGCTCAATAATAAATAATTTGGGTTTCTGTTTTTTTCTGAGCACCCTAACTTTGACACCTTTGCGCCAGTTTCCTTCGAGCGTTCGATATGGGGGATCGATTTACTATAAACTTATACGGGAAACTGAGCACCCATGAAAACTCGAAAAATAAATACTGTTTTGAATTTTTTTTCACAGTCTGATAGATTGGGTGTGCAATCGATAATAATCCATTGAAAGAATAAGAAAAAATTAAAAAACAAATTTTTTAGATGGGGGGTTCTGAAAGTTCAGGTCTGCGTTTTTTTTCTTCAATTGGAGTCCGTTCAATTGACACCAGTATTCCTTTTGTTAAGATTTTTTAAAGATCATATTTCTATTAATAATATATTTGATGTGACATCAGCAGAAGCTCAGACTCCGCCACTTCTGCCCAAGGTTTGTTCCCGCTTGTTTTAACTTGTAAAAATTAATCTCAGTTCGTAATAAACCTTTGTTGAATCTACTCGTGTGTGTCCATCTCCTCACCTTAACTTTTACCTATTGTAAATTCTGTTTTTTTCACGCATTATTTCCATTTTGGCACTCTGAATATTCAACCTCAACACCTTTCCTGCAATAGTCGGTCTACTACAGGGGATAATCAGTTTCCTTCACTCAACAAATCTTAGCAGTCATCCGAATTTTTCCTCTCTCGTAGTTACTTCCTCGCTCGTGTCGTAACGTCACTGCCCGTCACAAGACTCAAAAAACGCAACTGCACCGTGCGTTAAAACAGGCCTTAAATAGTGACACTAAATCTGACATCCGAGTCCATCGCATGTCTAGTGATTTACATGCACGCCAACGAGGCAGTCCGACGTCAAGAAATTCGACAACACGGCTCCGGAAAACTACCATTGACTGTAATTTCGGTGCCGACATGGAGAACCGAAATAAGGGATTCAATTCTGTGAAACTGCCGGTCCGCGTATACAAATACAGACTGTGGGAAAGAAGTGGCCAGCTAACGCAAGAGAAAGTGGAGCTGAAAGCGCGAACCGCATACACACGAGGCGTATAAACAAACAAAAATATAAATAAAAAAAATTAAAAAGCATTACCCCAATACAAAAACTTGTTACTGATGTGGACCAATAGGGCATCTTGCGAAAAAATGTTAAATGTCTTGCGCGTGGAAAAAAATTTGCAATAAATGCGGCAAAACAGAACATTTTGCTAACGCGTGTAAAACCCAGACAGGTAAAAACATTAGTGAGACAGACTGAAGACTACACGCTGGGTCTAAACAACGCCTATTCCTTTACAATTTGAGATGTAGAGATTGGCAAAAAGACACTCAAAATGGGAGGCATGCCACTAAAATGCTAGTCGATTCAGGCGTAGGTCAGACTAAAAGAAAAAATGTAGGAGCAGCAAAGGCGGACAAATGAAGTCATGTTTGTTCACGTATTGGTGTCCAAACCTTTAAAAAAAACTGGGAACCTTTGTGGTAGAAATTGAAATTGGGGAAAAAATGCACAGTTAAATTCACATCATAAAAGTGCTGGCGTACCACTGTTAGGACTAAAAAACAGCGCCGCAGCTATTAAATTACAGGAAAATGGTAAGGTGAGTAACAATTAACATTGTCATAAGTTCTCATTTGAAAAACAAAAAAAGAATTTGTATATAAATTTTAAAAGTATTGTCTGGAAATGGGGAAGATGGACACCAAATCAAACCAAAAGCAGACACGTTGATAAAGCCAAGACCACATCTGCCGATCCCCATTCAAACTTAGAAAAAGGGTGAAAAAGAAAACGGAAAAGACATGTGAATGTAAAAATTGGAGATGTTGAAAAACCAACAGTCAAAGTAAAACTCTAGAGAACTTTTATCGACACTACATTTTTTAGACCAGGACTTCGTTGGGTGCATATGCTATTAACTGGTTCGGGAGAAATGTCCTCTCCAAGAAATAGTTGTGAATCTACCAATAAAAATCTAACCCTAAAACTATCTTTGTCTTGTTTTTTTCTCTTCTCTTCTTAATTCCTTTTCAGCCTGACAACCCACAAGAAAGAACCAAAGTATGTTTGGGGTTTAAGAAAAGAAATTAGCAACAACTAACGAACACGCACAAAAAATAACAGAATACTGGGGTGAAATAGTATCTCTGTCGTAAAGGAAAGGAGACAAGGCAAATTATAGAATTTATAATTGGGTTAACAGTTTATTGGTATTGGTATTAAATGTGTGAGTATACAATGTGTACATGTCCGTAAGAGGTTGCCAGAGAATTTCTCTGGCGGGATATATATAGGTAATGCAAAGTACAAGGACTCTTAATCTTTGTTGTCTCAGCAATGTCTCGTGTTGTCCGGTAAGGTCGCTGTGGTTCTGTGATGTCTGCTTGTCGGAGTTGACGTGTTTCTCGGATGTCTAGTGTAGCCTCGACATAGCTGGACCTACCTGTTGTGTCTTTGTTCGAACACGCCGGTAGGGGCACCCTGGATACAGCCCCCCCCCCCCAAAAAAAAAAAACTAAAACAAATAATCAACAATTCAAAGAGAGAACAGAGAAACAAAAAGTAAAAGGGTGTTTATTTTCAATGGTCGAAAGAAAGTTGTGGCACTCACGCAATTCTCAAGTCTGTCATTCATATCTTTCTGTCTCTTCTACTATCATGTCTGGCCGCCAAAAGAGGGGAGGGGTATTCCCCTATTACCGACAGTCCATCCTTATTTCACGCCTTGTTACCTGGTCCCCAAAAACTCAACGTGTCTTTACCGACTTGAGAAATTGCGTGAAGTGCCACAACTTTCTTTCGACCTTGAAATAAAACCCTTTTACTGTTTTTGTTTCTCCTGTTCTCTCCTTTTGAATTGTTGATTATTTCGTTTTAGTTTTTTTTTTTTTGGGGGGGGGGGCTTGTATCCAGGTGCCCCTACCGGGCGTGGTTCGGAACAAAGGACACACAGGTAGGGTCCAGCTAATGTCGAGCTACACTAGACATCCGAGAAACACGTCAACTCCGACAAGCAGACATCACAGAACCACAAGCGACCTTACCGGACAACACCGAGACATGCTGAGACAACAAAGATAGAGTCCCTTGTACTTTGCATTACCTATATATATCCGCCAAGAGAAATTCTCTGGCAACCTCTTACGGACATGTTACACAATTGTATAGCTCACACATTTAATACCAAATACCATAAACGTTAACCCAATTATAAATTCTATAATTGCCTGTCTCCTTTCCTTTACGACAGAGATACTATCACCCCAGTATCTTTTATTTTTTGTGCGTGTTCGTTAGTTGTTGCAATTTCTTTTCTTAAACCCCAAACATACTTTGGTTTCTTTCTTGTGGGTTGTCAGGCTGAAAGGAATTAAGGAAAGAGAGAAAAACAGACAGATAGTTTTTAGGGTAGATTTTTATTGGTAGATTCACAACTATTTCTTGGAGAGGACATTTCTCCCGACAGTTAATAGCAATTGCACCAACGAAGTCCTGGTCTAAAAAATGAAGTGGTCGAATAAAAGTTCTCTAGAGGTTTTATTTGACTGTTGGTTTTTCAACATCTCCAATTTTTTTAACATTCACATGTCTTTTCCGTTTCTTTTCACCCTTTTTCTAAGTTAATGGGGATCGGCAGATGTGTTCTTGGCTTTATCAACGTGTCTGCTTTTGGTTGATTTGGTGTCCATTCTTCCCCATTTCCAGACAATACTTTTAAAATTTATATACAAATTCTTTTTTTGTTTTTCAAATGAGAAGCTTATGACAATGTTAATTGTTACTCACCTTACCATTTTCCTGTAATTTTAATAGCTGCGGCGCTGTTTTTAGTCCTAACAGTGGTACGCCAGCACTTTTTATGATGTTGAATTTAACTGTGCATTTTTTCCCCAATTTCAATTTCTACACAAAGGTTCCCAGTTTTTTTTAAAGGTTTGGGACACCAATACGTGAACAAACAGTGACTTCATTTGTCCGCCTTTGCTGCTCCTACATTTTTCTTTTAGTCTGACCTATACGCCTGAATCGACTAGCATTTAGTGGCATGCCTCCCATTTTGAAGTGTCCTTTTTGCCAATCTCTACATCTCAAATTGTAAAGGAATAGGCGTTGTTTAGACCCAGCGTGTAGTCTTCAGTCTGTCTCACTAATGTTTTTACACTGTCTGGTTTTACAGCGCGTTTAGCAAATGTTCTGTTGGCCGCATTTATTGCAATTTTTTTTCCACGCGCAAGACATTTAACATTTTTCGCAAAGATGCCCTATTGGTCCACATCAGAAAGTTTTTGTATTGGGGTAATGCTTTTTTTAATTTTTTTATTTATTTATTTTTTGTTTTGTTTATACGCCTCGTGTGTATGCGGTTCGCGCTTTCAGCTCCACTTTCTCTTGCGTTAGCTGGCCACCTTCTTCCCACAGTCTGTATTTTGTATACGCGGACCGGCAGTTTCACAGATTGAATCCCTTATTTGGTTCTCCATGTCGCACCGAAATTACAGTCAATGGTAAGTTTTCCGGGCCGTGTGTCGAATTTGTCTTGACGTCGGACTGCCTCGTTGGCGTGCATGTAAATCACTAGACTATGGATGGACTCGATGTCAGATGTTAGTGTCACTATTTAAGGCCTGTTTTTACGCACGGTGCAGTTGCGTTTTTTGAGTCTTGTGACGTGGGCAGTGACGTACGACACGAGCGAGGAAGTTAACTACGAGAGAGGAAAAATTCGGATGACTGCTAAGATTTGTTGAGTGAAGGAAACTGATTATCCCGTAGTAGACCGACTATTGCAGGAAAGGTGTTGAGGTTGAATATTCAGAGTGCAAAATGGAAATAATGCGTGAAAAAACAGAATTTACAATAGGTAAAAGTTAAGGTGAGGAGATGGCACACAACGAGGTAGATTCAACAAGGTTTATTACGAACTGATTAATTTTTACAAGTTAAAACAAGCGGGAACAAACCTTGGGCAGAAGTGGGCGGAGTCTGAGCTTCTGCTGATGTCACATCAAATATATTTATTAATAGAAATATGATCTTTTAAAAATCTTAACAAAAGGATTACTGGTGTCAAATTGAACGGACTCCAATTGAAGAAAAAAACGGCAGACTGAACTTTCAGAACCCCCCATCTAAAATTTTGTTTTTAATTTTTTTCTTTATTCTTTCAATGGATTATTATCGATTGCACACCAATCTATCAGACTGTGAAAAAAAAATTCAAAACAGTTATTTATTTTTCGAGTTTTCATGGGTGCTCAGTTCCCCGTATAAGTTTATAGTAAATCGATCCCCCCATATCGGAACCGCTCGAAAGGAAACTGGGCGCAAGGTGTCAAAGTTAGGGTGGCTCAGAAAAAACAGAACCCAAATTATTTATTATGAGCGTTCCGATATGGGGGATCGATTTACTATAACGTATACGGGAATGAGCACCCTGAAAACTCGAAAAATTAAGAACTTTTTTAGAATGTATTTTTTACAATCTGATAGATTGGTGTGTAAACGATAATAATCCATTGAAGAAAAAGAAAATAAATACAAAGAAAAATTTTAGAGGTGGGGGCGGTTCTGAAAAGTGCAGGTCCGCCAAAAAAACTAATTATAGTAATGCATGCATTGTGCTAGGAGATCTTTCTTCTCACGAGGGCCTCTGCTGATGACATGCATTCTTTACTGCGCCATTTAATGTTGTCCGATACGAATGAAGAAATGTTTGTAGCATCTCTTCTGTTATAGCTTCCTCCCCCTTTGCTTTGAGCAGAGTACGCTTAAATGTATCCACGAAACGTTTTGCTTGAACATTGGCTTGTGTGTGGTAGGGTGGCAACTTGAACTGCAGAAGTGACAGAATGACTCCGATGTGAATTGCGTTTTATTTCCTCACTGCCTTTCAGTTTCCTGTCTATCAGTGGTAATGCTGTTTATGGTACTGGTTGTTTGGGTCGGAAAACAGGTTTACCAGGGTTTTAAGTGCCATTGTGGTTTCGGCTTGAGTACAGCATTCAGATTATTTGTAAAACCTGGAAAACCGCTTGATGATATCTCCGGTCTGGTCCGTAATGGCACGCTGAACTGAAGATTTGAATACTGTATTGCAACAAAATTGAGTGGGAAATACAGAATTCACATATTTTGATGACATTAATCTATTTCACGTGAAAAAATACCAAATATCAAGGAATTGTCTGATTTTAATGAAATTTTCTGTGTTTATTTATCGATGAATGAATTTTATAATGCATCGGTTATTTTATTTTAAAAAAAACTTTCTTATTTGTTTTAGGTTATGGGGCTAAGTTATTTTCGTTTTGTACTGGTATCTTGTCCCCAATAAAGCTGGTCCTTTGTTCTTATGGGCTGGTAAGCTGAAATGGAACTTAAGGAACGAAAAAGGAAAGAGACAACGGCAAGATGTAGTTTTACGACTTAGGCTTTATTGAACGGGGCATGGTCTATAAAAATTTAGTGACGACAAGGGAAGCAGAAGAGAAGAGGCGGAATGACATTACGGAACGAGAGTACAACGAAATCAAAATGCAACAGGTTTGATATATAAAAGGTACATAAAAGGTACAAGAGAAGAAGAAAGTTTTGGTTTAGTTTAGACAAGCTTCGCGAGGTTTAATAACTTCTTTTAGAAGCTAGCGGCACCTCCTCGTTTAGGTATAAGCCGAAGTGTTATTGTGGGGTTGTTTAGGGTATTTTAAGGTGTTTAAGGTAGTTTAAGGGGTGCAAAAGTTTATTCTGCTAGCAGCCTATTGACTGCAGAGGTATCAAAGTGTGAAGCTTGTCCGTTGTTGCAAATTATCTCGTCGGCTCCCTCAGTTGTTATCCTGGTGATATTGGTAATTGGCTGTCAGCCGTCATGGGTCCCAAAAGACAGCAATCTCTCTTTAGAAGCCGGGTTTGGTAAGTCCGTCGTGGGTTTACTATCAGTAACCTAGTTCGTAGGGAGAGATAGAGCAAAGCTCTTACCTGTAGTAGTCAGAAGGATTCGCCAAGGGGAGAGAGAGGGACGCGTGAGTGCCGGTCCCCGAACTGACCCTCAGAAAGGTTACAACTAGAAGAGGAAGAATTACTAATGGTCCAGGGCTATTTATAGAGATCACCCCTGACGGTGAGATGATGGGTGCTGCTGCTGCTGCTGACAGTCCCTAGGGCAGAGCAAGGCCCTCTAAGATATCTTAGAAGGCGCTGGCATAAGTCCGTAGTAGTAATTAAAATTTCAATAGGTCAGCCGTAGCAAGGGGACATGCCCCTGGCAAGTAAAACGACTGCACCCAGTTGCGACCTAAATTCAAATGACGAAGGTATCCATTTGGGGTAGGGTGTCAGTCCCTTTTGTCGGACATGCGCGAGGGGTTCTTCCGGTCAAAACCCAATGGGAGTTTGTTGTTTATTTTATTTTATCTTATTTTTATTTTCCTATTTTAAAAAAAAATCCCCACAACACTCCTCAGTAAAGAACGGAGCTCTTTAGGGCTGTGTATGTGGAAAGTCCATTTCTTGTATGTATGTAGAAAGTCAAGTGTGTGTGTTATTTTATTTGTGTGTGTGTGTGTGTGTGTGTGTGTAATTTTGGTCTCGTTGGAGGATTCGTTCATTTGTTGGTAGGTAGGTTTTTGTTTTTTTTCTTTGGCGTTGGTTCATTTAAAAAAAAAATTTTTATAGCTTAATTCGTTGTTTTTTTTTCGTTGTATGTTAATTCGTTGTTTGTTTGTTTTTTTTTCTTTTCTTTGCGCGACAAATCCTTCAACGTAACAGGAAGGTTATTGTCCAACTCTTTTGTGTCCTTGACAATTAATTTTTTCCTTCTTTCTTTTATGTGTGTGTTGTGTGTATGTGTGGTCAGGTCGTCACGACGGAGAATTATGTCTGTAATTTTATTTAATCGTTTACATGCGTTTTTGTGTGGGGACGAATTTAAAAACTTGATCATTTTTTTCATCTCCTGTCTTCTTTTGCTGCACAATTTATTGTGGAGACAGAATTGCATGACGTAATTGACCACTTTTTTTTGTTTTGTTTTTTTTTGGGGATTAAATTACTTGCTAGGTTGACTTTGGTCCGTGCATAAGCTGGTAATCTGAAGGTGTCTTTTTAGACAGCAACAGTCTATTTCGGAATTAAGTCAAATTGTAGAGCATTCATTTTTTAATTAAAAATTTTTTTTTTATGTCGGATGAGGTGAATGCATGAATGTAATAAAGTGCATGTAGCAGTGGGCATTTTTGAATGAATGGATGAAGGGCGTAGAATCTCTTGGAGTTCATTTTTTTTTTGTTGTGAGTGTGGGTGAATGTGGAAAAAAATGGAAAAATGTTATTTTACTATTTCTCTGAATGTTTGAGATGTGGCTTGAAGATTAGTATTATCTGCGTTATTCGGACTATTGTCTCTATCTTCATTGTTATTTGTACAGCGTTTCGGCCGATATACCCTCCGGCCTTCTTCAGGTATTTCTTGTCGGACTCGGAACCTTCTTTTCGAACTCGGGAACTTTCTTGTCGTATTCGGAGCCATCACGGAACTTTGAACCTAACCCGAGTTCGAAAAGAAGGTCCCCGAGCCCGAGAAGGTTCCGAGTCCGACAAGAAATACCTGAAGAAGGCCGGAGGTATATCGGCCGAAACGTTGTACAAATAACAATGAAGATGGGGACAATAGTCCAAATAACGCAGATAATACTAAATGTTATTTACTCACGATTTTTTTCTTTCTTTTTTTTGTGCTGAGTTTTTTTTTTTTTTTTTTTTTTTGTCAGCAAACTCTACGGTATGTTACCGTGACGAAATTCATATCTTGTCCCCTTTAAAAAAAATTTTTTTTTTAATGTTCTTTTCACTTCGCGCACCTGGATGCTTTGAAAAGAATTCTTGCAGTTATTTTATTTTTCTTTTGTTCTCCGGCGCGTCATTTATTTGACATCCATTATTTTGGGCGTGCAAAATATCGGTGGGGTTATATATAATTGAAATTGATTGCTGTATAAATAAAATGACAAAAGATCGAAGGTGTGAATAGAAAAACAATTTTTTTAAAAGCTCCTTTAAAAAAATGTTTTTCTATTCACACCTTCGATCTTTTGTCATTTTGGTAGAAAATAAGTACCGAAATCTGAAAATTAAATGTAAGAAAACTAAAAAAAAAATTTTTTTAAAGATGTTTTTTCTCTATTGTTTATGAAACATAATTGCCTTTTAGATTATCAGTGAAAAAACTATACATTGATATTTTTTCTGTTTTAAATGATTTTTAAATTGAGATTTCTCTATTAATTATTACATCAACCTACTAAAAGTAAGCTTGTTATAAAATAGATATTTGTTTTTAGAATCTAAAATTAAGGAATTTTAATACTTAAAATTATGAGCTATTTTTAAATGAATTTTATCTATTAATATAAATTGTTCTTCTAGAGGCTACTATCGATTAGTCTAACAGTAATATTATTTTAAAGAATTTCGGTTTATTTCCATTGAATCAGTTTGATTAATTCAGGAATTTAAAAGAAAGGTAAGTTCATTTCTTTATCAATATTTTTAATTTAAAAATTCATTGTAATGTGATACTATGATTGAAGACGAACATGGTCAGAATAATAAAATAAATGAATAAGAAAGAGAATATGTTAAAGCCAGGCATAAGTAAAAGGGTGGGTGGTTGACCTTTTTACGAATCCAAAGATTAGGCTGTAAAGTTTAAGATACTTGTACGACCACCATGAAGTTAGGCCACTAAGTGATAATATCTTAGCACCAGGTATTAAAAGCAAAAGGGATTTTTATGAGAAAATCTCTTTGAAAAAATTAATGGTCGACGTATTGAAGACGTAGTGTCTAGAAAAATATTTAATTACTTTAATTTTAAGGGTTAATGACGACTAGAAGTCTGCGATTCGATTTAAGTGCTGGCCATCTGTGTGGCCAGAGAAGATGGTTGGGGGAGGGAATTTGACATAAATACAGCTAAACTCGAGCACTAAGCAGTTAGAACCCGGACCGTTGGGGTGTTAAGGTCGCCGGTAGAGATAGCCAGTAGCAGCCAGTTGGATAGACAGCGAAGTATCACACACACCTTCTTCCATCCGCGTCTTGTTTACAAACACTTGTAGTTGTTGTTTGTTTTTATTTTTATCTTTGTGAGCCTGCGCAGAGTGTTACAACGTTTGGGGTTCTGGATATCGTGCATTGAAGGTGCAGAGCGCAGAACATGTCGTCTCACAGTATTCCAAATATAATTTTAACATCTGTTAATTTAATATAAATCCATAGCCCTAAATAGCGTGAGTGTTTATGGGGTAGCAAGAGGTTTTGGTGTTTAAAAGTTTTAAAAGTAAATGGATATTCTTGGTGCGTGTTCTTCGGTTTTACATTTAACCTGGTCGCGCTGAAAAGAAGGAATTCAAGGAACGAAAAAGAAAAGAACAAGGCAGAACGTGGTTTTATGACTTAGGCTTTATTAACGGACATAGTCGACCGTGACAAGTGGATATCTCCCTGGCCGTGGTAGCGACTACACACAGTTAAGGCCTAACTCGAATGACGGAGATTTTCTTGAGGGTAGGAGTGGCTCCTTTTTCTCACACATACGCGGAGGGTTCTTACGGTGAAGGCTCATGGGAGTTTGTTATTTTTTCTTATTCTAATTTTATTTTAATCCCCACATGTTGTTAGTCCCAAAAAGATATTAAAATAAATATAATGTCGGAAATTTTTTCCCTTTTCAGAAGAATTCCGACCTTTAAAATTTAACTAACACCGAGAAAGGAAAATAAGGAGGGAAATGAACTACAAATGGTCTTGCTTGAAAGTAAGAAAATGATTTATTTACAAGTGTCTCCGAAAGGAGGCAAAAGTTAAAGGTATTCCAATACAAAATAATTGCATATAATTCCCATGCGGTGGTCAGCTAAATTGAACAAATTTAGGCGCCAAGTAACAATTTACAGAAATACATTATATATATATACAAAGAAGGAAGGTTCGACTACTGGTAGTGTAAGGGTGTAAAAATACATTAAACATATCTTCTCACACGCAGGAGAGGCAAAAAAACAGTTCGAAAGCAATGCGAAGGTCACTAGCCTTAGATTTTTCTAAACAGAAAAATATGAAGTCTTTTCAATAATCTTGCTTCCTCTCGCTAGAAGCAAGGCTCTATGTCTTAGCACGCGTCGAAAGTGTAGACAATTTGCAGCTTGGTTCTTTTCTCGTCAGAAGTTAGCTTTTTGCGCGACGTATAGCGACCTTTCTCGCAAAGGTATTCACTAGAACCACCGTGCTTCGTTTTCAAGGGGTCTGGGCTGGCGTCCGATAGCAGTAAATCACGCTTCTGCAATCAAATTTCTCGTCCTGAATCCAGCTTCCTCACGGACCCGCGTCAGCTCATGCAGAAAGTGTAGACTGGTTTTTCGCCAAAGCGAGAGAAGATATGTCTTCTCCTCTTAACCGGTTGAAAAAAGAGGCAGATATCGGTGTCACGTGACCGATGTCCAGCTTCCGTAGCAAGACGCGAAACGAGATATTGAAAGACAGACAAAAGAAAAAAAAAGAGCATGCAAATCATACTTAAGTTTTTTGGAAAAAATAAATTTCCAATAATTACTGATAGCTGCTTTCATATTTGTTAGTTGACATCTTTTAATGAATAAATTAAAAATTCACTTAAAATTATAATAGGTTTCATATCTAGTATAGGAAATGGCGCCATTCATATCTACCCAGACATTCTAGAAAAAGAGATCGGACCCCACCATATACACCATTCAATAAAAATGATACAATTTTATATTTTTCAACCAGTCAGGGCACGATAATATATACGCGCCAAATTCTGGTCATTCTAGAGGATCGAAATAACACCCCACCATAACACCATTCAAATAAATAAAAAAAGAGATATAATTTTATATTTGTCTACCAATCAGGGCACGATAATATATACGCGCCAAATTCTGGTCATTCTAGAAGAGGATCGAATAATACCCCCACCATATACAAGTAAAGTAAAAATAATTGTTTGGCTGTACTGTAAGCGAAGATTATTTGTTTTCATCAAAGATTTGTGGCGTGTCTAAAGCTGAATGTCATAGGCCGAACTTGAGCGAGTGGAGTTGATCGTACCAAAGTATTACCGTGAAATGATTGTTTTGATTTGTAAAAAAAAAGGAATGTAAAGTTCGTGCATATTCATAATTAAAGTGTTTGTGAACTCTAAATTTACATGATTCAAAGTTGTTTTATTAAAACTTTCAATTTTCTAGCTAAAAGATATTACGTTTTAAAAAAGTAATATATGACTGTACTTTTGAAAAGTACGATCTTTCTTTCATTAAGATTTGTAGGCGGGGCTATAAATCTGTGGGCGGGCTATAAAAATCTGTGGGCGTGGCTAATTGGCTGGACTTGAGCGTCAGGCATTGACCGTACCAAAAAAGTATTACCGTTTTAAAGTAATATATGACGTACTTTTGAAAGTACGATCTTTTCTTTTTTCATTAAGATTTGTTAGGCGGGCTATAAAAATTTGTGGGCGGGGCTATAAAAATCTGTGGGCGGGGCTAATTGGCTGGACTCGAGCGTCAGGCAGTTGACCGTACCAAAAAAAGTATTACCCCGCGGATTTGCAGTGTCGATGATGTTTGCAATTACTTTTAAGTATCTGGTCATGGCGCAACGGTATCGACCATCAGACAGTGCCTTAGAGCACCCACAAGTATATGTTGCAAAGAGCCCCTACCTGCACAAAGGCTGGCAGGTAGGGGTCTCTTTGATCTTCCAGGTTAAAGATTTGTGGGGCTAGGTAGTACATCGTAGACTGATTGTACTAGAAATTTAAATTTGCTACAATTGGCCCTGCCACATTTGTTTAAATTGTTGTTGTTCATGCTTATTCGTTTTATTGAATAAAACCTTGTATGTAGGCTTTACTCAAATATTATTTTCATCTAGATAATAAGTCTGCTACATCTCGCAGTGAAATTTATATCTTCAGAATAGTAAAAAAATATTTAATTTAATAACCTGTTTATATTTGTCAGTTATAAATAACACTAATTTAAATCTCAGTTTAAATTGAACCAATCCCTATTTAAGCAGAAAAAAATAATGTATATAGGATTAATTTTTTGATAATCAAATGATTATATTTCATAGGTACCACCTTTCACTGTGAAATTTACCCCCCCCCCAAAAAAAAAAAAAAAATTTTTTTTTTAACACAATGAAACTTGCATAAAGGGTAATATTATTTGAAAATTTTTGTACATTTGAAAGAAGAAACATTAAACAAATTTCAGCTTACGGAAAATAATGAAAATTATGATTGAAAACAATGTTTTCATTTTTGCACCGTTAAATCAACTAAAATCTAACGTAGCCAAAACAAGTTACGACAAGAGGATTTTTTTTAAAAATTTTGATGAAAAATCAATTAATGGTCCGATTTTCACGAAATTTTCCAGAATTGCTTTTTTTTGATGAAATACGTCTGAAAAAGTTTTTTCAAATATATTGGGAAAAGATATATATTTTACGAGGTCTACCCTCCCTATTCTATTTTATGAGATATGAAAAATGAACCGGAAAAAAGATTTTTACTTTTTTTTCTATAAAGATAAGAGTCTGAATAACAATATCAATAGATTTGTATAAAATTCAAGGCAGTAGTTTTTATAGAAATAAATCATGATTCTGAAATAAAAGTGCTAACAAATGTCATAATATCATTATTTGAAAACTTTTTTTTTTTTTAAATTGATATGTATTATATTCTATTAAATTGTCAAGAAAAATTTTTTTTTTAAAGAAATTAATTTTTAAGGATTTTAAATATTTTGTGTGCTTAAATAATTTGGTTTTTTAAATGTTTAAAAAATATTTTTTTTGTGTTGTACAAATCGAATTTTTCACATATTTAAATATAATATAACACTGAACTTTACATTCAAGTGAACTAAAAATTTGTTCGATCCACGATATATTAATATTTTTAAGATAATTTGGTAATTTCTTATTGTTGAATAGTAATGTTTGATGCTTATAATATACGGAAGAGCAAAACTGACAATATTTGTAATACTTATTGTCTTTTCTTTGCTTTAGTTACACTATAAGTTCAACTAAAAAAATATTCCGGAGTTATTCTGAAACTACAACCCCCCCCAAAAAAAAAACAAAAATTCAAAATCGCTGAAAACAATAATCAGTTATTTGAATATGCACAAAGAAAACAATTATGTCGAATACAGCCATCCATACATTTATAAATATATAAAATTGTCAAAGAGAGATAATATGTATTTGCAGTCCCGGTTTCTACAGAAAAATGACCCTTTTGGAATTAAACGAACTGTTTATCTATTTTTCAATATAACGGTGTAATTTTTCCCAATCGGATAACTTGATTCTTGAATTAACTGTTTTTTTTTGTAACAACTCTGTATGATCGTTTACTTTTTTTGCGAGATTTTTAAAAAACAAAGTTAAAAATATTTAATTTCGTTTATTCAATATGACCTAAAATGATCACATGACGATTTTTATAGCTATATTTCATGTAATCAGTAAAATAAAAAAATTTAGTTTAATTTTTCAGGTTTTAATGTTTATTCCCCTTTCGGTCAATTAAAAAATCATTTTCATTTCTTTCATATATTATTCAGTCTTTATTTATACAAAATTAGAGTCAGCTTTAAATATACTAATGTTGCGCCCAAAGATAGGTGGGGCGGTGTCAAAGTTAATTGACCTGGTAAAAATATGAAGTTTTTAAATAAAATAACTGGTGCATTATAACTTTTATTCATTCATATATCTGATATATGAAATTTTCAGTGTTGATATATTATATCAACACTGAAAATTTCATTAAATCTTAATCCCTGATTTTTTTCTTTCTGTATGTGTGTGTGTGTGTTTTGGGTGGTGACTTTAGTACTAATTTGACTTGAACGCTTGAATTTTGGTCCTACTTAATCGGTAAGTGACTGCATCGAGTTTAATTTGTAGTTTAAGCACGTAGTGTTTTGAACAATATATGCATTTTTTAAAGTAGAATGCACATTAGATCAGTGGTGAAATTTAAAAGAGATTTTCATAATTCTAATTTATAGTATTTTCTAAAAAAATAAATTAATCTTATTAAGTCCATTTTAAATGGCTCCTTATTTTAAAATTAGCCAGGACAGGGGCCATTTTAAATAATGAATAAGAGTAATAAATAAATAAATAAAATATTCGTTTATCATTTAAATTATTTTGCAACTCATTTAAGATGCAGAATTAACAGTTAAATAAATATATAATATTTTAAGTGGTGTATAATAAGATTATGAGTATTATGATTGTTGTTCAGATAGTTGATTGAGAAAAAGTTTTCAAAACTTTTTTTTCAAACGCATTAATTGGACTTTTCAAGGGCCAATCTAGGCCATCGAGATTCAGCATTCAACTAACCAACCGCCAGAAGTGGATTCTTTCAAATAATTCTGAAAGCACAATGTCGGTCGGCGCATTGTAAAAGATATCCGACATGCATATCTTAAATCAAAAGTTAAAAACTGCAATGAAAGACAGGATCAAGGGTAAGATTTTAAAAATTAAACCTCACATATGTACATTTTTCTTCCGATCATTAAAAAAACAAACAACTCAAAGTAAAGCAGGACTAAATGAAAATGGCAATGTCCTCCTATTTTTTAAAGTTTTTGCGTTAACAGTTATTGTTATGTGTGTGTGTTAAGTTACACTGATTAACGCAGCATATGCGCATAAAACAATTTATGTAAAGTGCTTTCTTCATTTATTTCTAATCGGTGTTGCTTTAGTAGGTTACTTAATTAACCTTTGGTAGTCTTGATTATTTAGATAGAATTAAATGAATATTCCATTTCTATTCAAATATCGTGTGTGTACATTTATTTATTTATTTATTATTTATGTTATTTACAACTTTGCTTCGTTACATATTCTCGTCAGTACCGACATTTAAAGTAAGTTACAAATTATTGATGCAATAATTTTAAAAATATGTTGATGATTACACAGTTAATGTACTTATTTTGTCTTGCTCTGATTGTAACTACGATAGCTATTTTGCTGATCGAGACTCGTAAATAAATACTTCAAAATACTTACAGTAAAATGTTGCTACTTTGTTTCTGTACTTATAGGACTGCCAAAACTCTTAAACTTTTAATACTCATATTTCTTAATATTCTACTATTTGGATATTATTGCTTGAAAAATAATTAGCAAGTTTAAAAATTTTCCGTTTATAGATTTAAGTTTAAAAAATTAAATTTAAATCTTTATTTGCTCTGTAATTTCTTGAATTTTAATGTTGATCCAAAAATATTTTTCCTTTTTTTTTTTTTTACCTCGTATAGTAGTGATTTTTTATCCTCGTGAACTAAAAAAAATAATCAATAGCATAGTTTATCAATTTTTATCATTTTTTAATTTTTTATTGTTATTTTTTTTGTCTTTCACTCTTGGCTTCGTTTGAATATTATAAGTTAATTATTAATTCGCCCTCTTGATTCTGAAGAGAAACTAATTATTTTCTCTCGAGAAAATGTAGAAATATAAACTCAACTTTGAAATTTCTAATCATTTTTTCTCTAAATGTGTTTGCTAGAAAGAAAATTGTGTAATAATTATCTGTAGGAGAACGTATATTTCTTTATTTGCGTTCTATAAGTGCACCACGTATACATATCACAGCTATTATGTTGGTGTACGTAACAAGTAAACTGGAATCTTAGAAATATTAAATATCACTACTATTCTTTCCCCTGTAATAGAGATTTATAACTTAGGGCTATTTTTCTATCCTAATTGATGTCTATATATATGACTAATCTTTCTTTTTCATTAGTTTAATGTAAAACAATGACTTTTCTTCGGTACATGATTTGTCCGGGATAATGTGCTTCAGTTTTGATGGGTTATATCGATTAATTGAAATGTGATATGAATCTACAATCACTGTTGCTGTCACAAAGAGCTGCCTAAACAAGTTTAAATCGGCATATTGGTACATTACTAATGATTTTATTAATACTAAAATCTAAAATATAGTCATCATTAAGCCGTAGGTGAGGTTTATAATATGACGGAGTATAGAAAACCAAGTGGTTGATGAAATAAAAACTTTCAACTTGTAAAAATAATATAATAATTACTTTATTAAACTTTAAATGTTTGTTTAAAGGTTTGTTGTTTTTTAAATAGGAGAATTTTGTATCTGAAGTTGTTTATATGTGTAATAATTTGCACAAAGATAAATCTGATTGGTTAAACTGATAAAAAATCAGCTATTCAATTTCAATAAAATTTTTCAGTACTTATTCATTTAATTTAAAAAAAAATCATTAAATAAATAGGGTTTTTTTGTAAGAAAAAAAAAACTTTGATTGTTTTTAAACTATTTATGAAATCAAATTATATGGAAATATTTTAGTTTATAGTTTTCCATTTGGACACAAAACTATTTACATTTAAGATAAATAAATTAATCAGTTGAAATTTTATTTGAAACCGTCAATATATGTAGTAGAATCCATCTGTTGATTTTTTTTTTTTTTCCAATTTCTTTCATTGACCGGATTTTTCTTGATACCTCATTACTGTTGCAATGAATGATGTAACCTTAACAACTGTATACACTTAAAGTTTATATTCAGTATGCTATTAATAATGATTATGAATTTATTGTGTCAGTGCTCCAGGTGCAACCACAACTCATCAAATCTCATGTCAAGTAATACAGAATAATGTATTAGATGTCCAGGACAATGAACAGTTACAGTAGTAATATGGCATGTATGTGTGCGCGTGTGTGCATTGTAATGTGGAGAGTGGCATCAAGGTATGTGTGCGCGGACTACAGGAAGCATGGAGGCTTTTGAAAGAACTCAGTGCTTCGCAGCTACAACAGACGCGGGCAGTTTTATTTCAATGTTTCCGCACTCTGAGCGTGAAAAAATTTCCGAAAGTTTCACGTGAGCAGTGCTGTTTTCTGACTTTGTAGCATGCCCACCGTGTGTTAGAAAGATGGAATCAAAAATTCTCAGAGGACAATCGGGTTGTGGAATTCTTTTAGCCAATATAGTGTTCACTCTATGCTAAGTTCCTACTGAGGAGGTTATCTGAGCCATCATGATGGGTGCGGTTTTCTTGTCAACCAGGCCCGTAAATGATTTATAGTCTCTCCACAATACAGCTTTATTATGTTCTTCAATATATTCTTCAGCCATACTTTTAGAGGTGCCTTGCTTTTGCATTCACAACTGCATGGAAGCCTACTACATACAGTCATGTTCTTATCTTATGTAGGCTTTAAGCAGCTGGTGAGGTAAGTGTCGCCTGAAAGAGTTAGAAAAACTACTTTTAGAATATGCTCTATGTCTGGAGCAGCAGATCCTATGAATTCTTTCAACATGCATTCAATGGTAGACAGATCATGGCAAATTTTTCAACTATTGTCATCTATTGGTATTTTAGACTTTACCAATGATACGCATTATGGCAAGCCCAACCCCTTTTTATCATATGGGTGCTAGAAGGCGGTGGCTGCGGGTCTACTGTCTGGGAAATGACGTTAAACTCTAATCTGATGGTGAGGTTCCAGTTTTGAGGTTTGGAATGTGGAGCACCCTTCATCACCATTGCTCCTGGTTCACTCTGACCTGGAGTGTAGTACCTGTTAGGGTCCCATTATGGGTTAGATAGAAATGTATTTTATAAAAAAATTGTATAATCCATTAAGAATTGAATTTATTTCAAAAATTTTTCGGCATTAAATGACCCACTGAGGTTGATATGCGTGAAAAACAAAACAAACAAACAAACAGCATGTTCACCCCAGCCTTAAGGATATTCATTACACCCTTAAGCGGAGAACGCAGTGAACATGAAAATCAGTTGAACCAAAACAAAGCTAATATCTTATCACACAATACAAACCTTTCTCTC
>CM042140.1:31330623-31368123 GCA_023376005.1 Doryteuthis pealeii
TTAGAACCGGACCGTTGGGTGTTTAGGGTCGCGGTAGATAGCCAAGTAAGCAGCCGTTGGATAGACAGCGAAGTATCAACCACACACCCTTCTTCCATCCGCGTCTTGTTTACAAACTACTTGTTAGTTGTTGTTTGTTTTTATTTTTTATCACTTTGGAGCCTGCGCAGAGTGTTACAATTTGGGGTTCTGGATATCGTGCATTGAATCGCAGACGCGCAAGAACATGTCGTCTCACAGTAATTCCAAAATAAATTAATTTTAACATCTGTTAATGTTTAATATATATCCATAGCCCTAAATAGCGGAGTGTTTATGGGTAGCAAGAGGTTTTGGTGTTTTAAAGTTTTAAAAGTTAAATGGATATTCTTGGTGCGTGTTCTTCGGCGTTTTACATTTACCTGGTCGCGCTGAAAAAGAAGGAATTCAAGGAACGAAAAGGAAGAGACAAAGCAGAAATGGTTTTATACTTAGGCTTATTAACCGACATAGTCGACCGTGACAATGGATATCCTCCCCATGGCCGTGGTAGGACTAGCACACAGTTAAGCCTAAACTTTCGAATGACCGAGAGCATTTTCTTGAGGGTTAGGAAGTGGCTCCTTTTTCTCACACAACGCGGAGGGTTCTTACGTGAAGGCTCATGGGAGGTTTTGTTATTTTTCTTAGTTTCTAATATTATTTTAATCCCCACATGTGTTAGTCCCCAAAAAATTATTAAAATAAATATAATGTCGAATTTTTTCCCCTTTTCCAGAAGATTCCGACCTTTAAAATTTAACTAACGCGAGAAAAGGAAAATTAAGGAGGGAAATGAACTTACAAATGGTCTTGCTTGAAAGTAAGAAAATGATTTATTTACAAGTGTCTCGAAAGAGGCAAAAGTTAAAGGTATTCAATACAAAAATAATTGCATATAATTCCATGCGGTGGTCAGCTAAATTGCAACAAATTTAGGCGCCAAGTAACAATTGTACAGAAATACAATATATATATATATTACAAAAGAAGAAAAGGTTCGACTTACTGGGTAGTGTAAGGGTGTAAACAATAAAAAACACAACCCGTAAAACTATCTTCTCACACGCAGGAGAGGCGAAAAAACAGTCGAAAGCAATGCGAAGTCACTAGCCTTAGATTTTTCTAAACAGAAAAATATTGAAGTCTTTTCAATAATTGCTTTCCTCTCCGCTAGAAGCAAGGGCTCTATGTCTTAGCACTGCGTCGAAAGTGGTAGACAATTTGGCAGCTTGGTTTCTTTTCTCGTCAGAGTTAGCTTTTGCGCGACGTATAGCGACCTTTCTCGCCAAAGGTATCACTAGGAACCCACCGTGCTCGTTTTTCAAGGGTCTGGGCTGGCGTCCGATAGCAGTAAATCACGCGTTCTGCAATCAAATTCTCGGCCTTGAATCCAGCTTCCTCACGACCGCCGTTCAGCTCATGCAGAAAGTGTAGATGGTTTTTTCAAAGCGAGAGAAGATATTCTTCTCTCTTAACCCAGGTTGAAAAAAGAGGCAGAATATCGGGTCACGTGACCGATGTCCAGCTTCCGTAGCAAGACGCGAAACGAGATATTGAAAGACAGACAAAAAAAAAAAAAAAAAAAAGAAAAAAAAAAGAGCATGCAAAAATATCATATAATTTTTTGGAAAAATAAAATTAATCAATAATTACTGATAGCTGCTTTCATAATTTGTTAGTTGAACATCTTTTAATGAATAAATTAAAATTCACTTAAAAATATTAATAGGTTCATATCTAGTATAGGAAATGGCGCCGATTTCATATCTACCACAGAACATTCTAGAAAAAGAGATCGAAATAACCCCCCACCATATACACCATTCAAATAATAAAAAAAGAGATACAATTTTATATTTTTCAACCAATCAGGCACGATAATATATTACGCGCCAATTCTGGTCATTCTAGAAAGAGGATCGAAATAATACCCCCACCATATACACACATTCAAATAAATAAAAAAAGAGATACAATTTTATATTTTCTACCAATTAGGGCACGATAATATATACGCGCCAAATTCTGTAAAAAAAAAAACATTCGGGTATTTCGGTGATCCACCTATTTCTTATAAATATCTGACTTTTAGCAGTATTCGCTAGACATTCAGTGCTTATCGTTTTGCATACGACACGAGTATGTCTCATTCTTTTGGGCCTGTTGGAACTTTCTTCTCATGCCGACAACCTACTACAGCTGCTGATGAGAGGATTTAAATTCTGAACTGACTTTTTTCAACTGTCCAAAGGACTTGCTTTTAACGTGGGTAATACTTTTTGTACGATCAACTGCCACTCGCTCGAGTTCGGCATATGACATAAGCTTTAGACACGCCCACAATCTTATGAATAACAAAATTCCTCTTCGCTTACATACAGCCAAACAATTATTTTACTTTTAAACGTAATATTTTAGCTTAGAAAATTGAAAGTTTTAAACAAAACAAACAAACCTTTGAATCATTGTAATTTCTGGTTTACAAGTTTATCAAGTGAGGGGGAAAACATGAAATGATTGTTTGATTTCTAAAAAAAAAAAAAAAAATTAAAAAAATGTAAAGCATTTCGTGCATATTAAATAATTGTAAATAAAAATTATATAAAAATATGGAATCTAAAACGATTCCATAATTTTTATATAATTTTATTTACAATATAAATAAAAATGTAAATAAAATAAAATTCGCAACTAAAGAAAAAATGTTTGTAACCTTAAATTTACATATTCAGAGTTGTTTCTTTTATTAAAACTTTCAATTTTCTAAAGCTAAATAAAATATACGTTTTAAAAGTAAAATAATTGTTTGGCTGTACTGTAAGCGAAGATTATTTTGTTTTCATTCAAGATTTGTGGGCGTGTCTAAAGCTGATGTCATAGGCCGAACTGGAGCGAGTGGCAGTTGATCGTACCAAAAAAAGTATTACCGTTGAAATGATTGTTTGATTTGTAAAAAAAAAAAAAAAAGGAATGTAAAGATTCGTGCATATTCAAATAATTAAAGAAAAAAAATGTTTGTAGAACTCTAAATTACATGATTCAAAGTTGTTTTAATTAAAACTTTCAATTTTCTAAGCTAAAAGATATTACGTTTAAAAGTAATATATGACTGTACTTTTGAAAAAAGTACGATCTTTCTTTTCATTAAGATTTGTAGGGCGGGGCTATAAAAATCTGTGGGCGGGGCTATTAAAAATCTGGTGGGCGTGGCTAATTGCTGACTTGAGCGTCAGGCAGTTGACCGTTACCAAAAAAAGTATTACCGTTTTAAAAGTAATATATGACTGTACTTTGAAAAGTACGATCTTTCTTTTTCATTAAGATTTGTAGCGGGGCTATAAAAATTTGTGGGCGGGACTATAAAATCTGTGGGCGGCCTAATTGGCTGGACTCGAGCGCTCAGGCAGTTGACCGTACCAAAAAAGTATTACCCCGGGATGCAGTGTCGATGATGTTTGCAATTACTTTAAGTATCTGGTTCATGGCGCCAACGGTATCGACCATCAGACAGTGCCTTAGAGCACCCACTAAGTATATGTTGCAAAGAGCCCCTACCTGCACAAAGCTGCAGGTAGGGGTCCTCTGTGATCTTCCAGCGTATAAAGATTTGTGCGGGCTAGGTAGTACATCGTAGACTGATTGTACTAGAAATTTAAATTTTGCTACAATTGGCCTGCCACATTGTTTAAATTGTTTGTTCATGCTTATTTCGTTTTTATTGAATAAAACCTTTGTATGTAGGCTTTACTCAAATATTATTTTCATCTAGGTATAAGTTCTGCTACATCTCGCAGTGAAATTTATATCTTCAGAATAGTAAAAAAAATATTTATTTAATAACCTGTTTATATTGTCAGTTATAAAATAACACTAATTTAAATCTCAGTTTAAATTGAACCAATCCCTATTTAAGCAGAAAAAAAATAATGTATATAGGATTATTTTTTTATAATCAAATGATTATTTATTTCATTTAGGTACCACCTTTCACTGTGAAATTTACCCCCCCCCCAAACACACACACACACACTATATTAACACAATGAAACTTGCATAAAGGTTAATATTATCTTGAAATTTTTTTGTCCATTTGAAAGAAGAAACAAAAAAATGATGATTTTTTTTTTTTTAATTTTCAGCTTACGGAAATAATAAAAATTGTGATTGAAAAACAATGTTTTCATTTTTGCACTGTTAAATCAACTGAAATTTAAAGTAGTCAAAAACAAGTTATGACAAGAGGATTTTTAAAAAAATTCTATGAAAAATCAATTAATAGTCCGATTTTCACAAAAATTTTCATAATTACTTACATTTTGATGAAAATATGTCTGAAATAGTTTTTTCCTAAAATATATTAGGGGAAATATTTTTTACGAGGTCTACCACCCCTATTTTATTTTGTGAGATATGAAAAAAAATGAATCGGAAAAAAACGATTTTTCCTTTTTTTTCTATAAAGTTAAGAGTCTGAATAACTATATCAATAAATTTGTATAAAATTCAAGGCGGTAGTTTTTGTAGAAAAAATATCATGAATTCTGAAATAAAAAGTGCTAACAAATGTCATAATATTATTATTTGAAATTTTTTTTTTGTTTTTTTAATTGATATGTACTATATTCTATTAAATTGTCAAGAAAAAAAAATTTTTTAAAGAAATTAATTTTTAAAAGATTTTTAAATCTTTTGTGTGTTCAAATAATATTGTTTTTTTAATGTTTAAAAATATTTTTGTGTGTGTACAAATAATATTGTTTTTTTAATGTTTAAAAATCTTTTTGTGTGTGTACAAATCAAATTTTTTACTAATACTTAAATATAATATAACACTGAATTTTAGAATTCAGGTGAACTAAAAATTTGTCCGATCCACAACATATTAATATTTCTAAAAGAATTTGTAATTTTTATTGTTGAATAGTAATGTTTTATTCTTATAATATACAGAAGGGCAAAACTGACAATATTTGTAATTCTTATTGTCTTTTCTTTGCTTCTGTTACCCTATAAGTTCAACTAAAAAAATATTCCGGAGTTATTCTGAAACTACCACAAAAAAAAAATCTTTCAAAAATCATTGAAAACTAATAATTGGTTATTGAATATGCACAAGAAAACAATTATGTCGAATACAGCCACCCATACATTTAAATGTATAATTGTTAAAGAGAGATAATATATAAATTTGCAGACCCTGTTTCTACAGAAAAATTACCCTGCTGCATGTAAAACAGACAATTTTATTTATTTCTTAAGATAACAGTGTAATTTTTCCCAATCGGATAATTTGATCTTTGAATTAACTGTTTTTCTTTGTAAAACTGTATGATTGTTACTTTTTTTGCAAGATTTAAAAAAAACGAAATTAAATATTTTTAACTTTGTTTTTTTAAAAATCTCGCAAAAAAAAGTAACATCATACAGTTTTACAAAAAAAAACAGTTAATTCAAAGATCAAAATCCGATTGGGAAAAATTACACTGTTATCTTAAGAAATAATAAAACAGTTGTTTTACATGCAGCAGGGTAATTTTTCTGTAGAAACAGGGTCTGCAAATTTATATTATCTCTCTTTAACAATTATACATTTAAATGTATGGGTGGCTGTATTCGACATAATTGTTTTCTTGTGCATATTCAATAACCATTATTAGTTTTCAATGATTTTTGAAAGATTTTTTTTTTTTGGTGTAGTTTCAGAATAACTCCGGAATATTTTTTTAGTTGAACTTATAGGTAACAGAAGCAAAGAAAAGACAATAAGAATTACAAATATTGTCAGTTTTGCCTTCTGTATATTATAAGAATAAACATTACTATTCAACAATAAAAATTACAAATTCTTTAGAAATATTAATATGTGTGGATCGGACAAATTTTTAGTTCACCTGAATTCTAAATTCAGTGTTATATTATATTTAAATATTAGTAAAAATTTGATTTGTACACACACAAAAAAAAATATTTTTAAACATTAAAAAAACAAAATTATTTAACACACAAAATATTTAAAATCTCTTAAAAATTAATTTCTTTAAAAAAAATTTTTTCTTGACAATTTAATAGAATATAATACATATCAATTAAAAAAAAAAAAAAATTTTCAAATAATAATATTATGACATTTGTTAGCACTTTTTATTTCAGAATTCATGATTTTTTCTACAAAAACTACGCCTTGAATTTTATACAAATTATTGATATTGTTATTCAGACTCTTAACTTTATAGAAAAAAAAGTAAAAATCGTTTTTTTCCGATTCATTTTTTCATATCTCACAAAATAAATAGGGGGGTAGACCTCGTAAAAATATATATCCCCTAATATATTTTAGGAAAAAACTTTTTCAGACATATTTCCATCAAAAGAAAAGTAATTATGAAATTTTTGTGAAAATCGGACTATTAATTGATTTTTCATAGAATTTTTAAAAAATCCTCTTGTCATAACTTGTTTTTGACTACTTTAATTTCAGTTGATTTAACAGTGCAAAAATGAAAACATTGTTTTTCAATCACAATTTTCATTATTTCCGTAAGCTGAAATTTGTTTAATGTTTCTTCTTTCAAATGGAAAAAAAATTTTCAAGATAATATTACCCTTTATGCAAGTTTCATTGTGTTAAAAAAAATTTTTTTTTTGGGGGGGGGTAAATTTCACAGTGAAAGGTGGTACCTAATGAAATATAATCATTTGATTATCAAAAAATAATCCTATATACATTATTTTTTCTGCTTAAATAGGGATTGGTTCAATTTAAACTGAGATTTAAATTAGTGTTATTTTATAACTGACAAATATAAACAGGTTATTAAATAAATATTTTTTACTATTCTGAAGATATAAATTTCACTGCGAGATGTAGCAGACTTATACCTAGATGAAAATAATATTTGAGTAAAGCCTACATACAAAGGTTTTATTCAATAAAAACGAAATAAGCATGAACAAAAACAATTTAAACAAATGTGGCAGGCCAATTGTAGCAAATTTAAATTTCTAGTACAATCAGTCTACGATGTACTACCTAGCCCCACAAATCTTTATACCTGGAAGATCACAGAGACCCCTACCTGCCAGCTTTGTGCAGGTAGGGGCTCTTTGCAACATATACTTAGTGGTGCTCTAAGGCACTGTCTGATGGTCGATACCGTTGGCGCCATGACCAGATACTTAAAGTAATTGCAAACATCATCGACACTGCAATCCGCGGGGTAATACTTTTTTGGTACGGTCAACTGCCTGACGCTCGAGTCCAGCCAATTAGCCCCGCCCACAGATTTTTATAGCCCCGCCCAAATTTTTATAGCCCCGCCTACAAATCTTAATGAAAAGAAAGATCGTACTTTTCAAAAGTACAGTCATATATTACTTTTAAAACGGTAATACTTTTTTGGTACGGTCAACTGCCTGACGCTCAAGTCCAGCCAATTAGCCACGCCCACAGATTTTTATAGCCCCGCCCACAGATTTTTATAGCCCCGCCTACAAATCTTAATGAAAAGAAAGATCGTACTTTTCAAAAGTACAGTCATATATTACTTTTAAAACGTAATATCTTTTAGCTTAGAAAATTGAAAGTTTTAATTAAAACAACTTTGAATCATGTAAATTTAGAGTTCTACAAACATTTTTTCTTTAATTATTTGAATATGCACGAATCTTTACATTCCTTTTTTTTTTTACAAATCAAACAATCATTTCACGGTAATACTTTTTTGGTACGATCAACTGCCACTCGCTCAAGTTCGGCCTATGACATCAGCTTTAGACACGCCCACAAATCTTGATGAAAACAAAATAATCTTCGCTTACAGTACAGCCAAACAATTATTTTACTTTTAAAACGTAATATTTATTAGCTTAGAAAATTGAAAGTTTTAAATAAAGAAAACAACTCTGAATCATGTAAATTTAAGGTTCTACAAACATTTTTTCTTTAGTTACGAATTTTATTTTATTTACATTTTTATTTATAATTGTAAATAAAAATTTATATAAAAATATGGAATCGTTTTAGATTCCATATTTTTATATAAATTTTTATTTACAATTATTTTAATATGCACGAATCTTTACATTTTTTTAATTTTTTTTTTTTTTTAGAAATCAAACAATCATTTCATGTTTCCCCTCACTTGATAAACTTGTAGAACCAGAAATTTACATGATTCAAAGTTTGTTTTTGTTTTGTTTAAAACTTTCAATTTTCTAAGCTAAAAATATTACGTTTTAAAAGTAAAATAATTGTTTGGCTGTACTGTAAGCGAAGAGAATTTTGTTATCATCAAGATTTGTGGGCGTGTCTAAAGCTTATGTCATATGCCGAACTCGAGCGAGTGGCAGTTGATCGTACCAAAAAAGTATTACCCACGTTAAAAGCAAGTCCTTTGGACAGTTGAAAAAGTCAGTTCAGAATTTAAATCATCATCATCAGCAGCTGTAGTAGTTGTCGGCATGAGAAGAAAGGTTCCAACAGGCAGAAAGAATGAGACATACTCGTGTCGTATGCAAACGATAAGCACTGAATGTCTAGCGAATACTGCTAAAAGTCAGATATTTATAAGAAATAGGTGGATCACCGAAATACCCGAATGTTTTTTTTTACCAGAATTTGGCGCGTATATATTATCGTGCCCTAATTGGTAGAAAAATATAAAATTGTATCTCTTTTTTTATTTATTTGAATGGTGTATATGGTGGGGGTATTATTTCGATCCTCTTTTTCTAGAATGACCAGAATTTGGCGCGTATATATTATCGTGCCCTGATTGGTTGAAAAATATAAAATTGTATCTCTTTTTTTATTTATTTGAATGGTGTATATGGTGGGGGTGTTATTTCGATCTTCTTTTTCTAGAATGTTCTGTGGTAGATATGAAATGGCGCCATTTCCTATACTAGATATGAACCTATTATAATTTTAAGTGAATTTTAATTTATTCATTAAAAGATGTTCAACTAACAAATTATGAAAGCAGCTATCAGTAATTATTGGAAATTTTATTTTTTCCAAAAAACTTATATGATATTTTGCATGCTCTTTTTTTTTTCTTTTTTTTTTTTTTTTTTTTGTCTGTCTTTCAATATCTCGTTTCGCGTCTTGCTACGGAAGCTGGACATCGGTCACGTGACACCGATATCTGCCTCTTTTTTCAACCTGGGTTAAGAGGAGAAGACATATCTTCTCTCGCTTTGGCGAAAAACCAGTCTACACTTTCTGCATGAGCTGACGCGGGTCCGTGAGGAAGCTGGATTCAAGGACGAGAAATTTGATTGCAGAAGCGTGATTTACTGCTATCGGACGCCAGCCCAGACCCCTTGAAAACGAAGCACGGTGGTTCTAGTGAATACCTTTGGCGAGAAAGGTCGCTATACGTCGCGCAAAAGCTAACTTCTGACGAGAAAAGAACCAAGCTGCAAATTGTCTACACTTTCGACGCGTGCTAAGACATAGAGCCTTGCTTTCTAGCGAGAGGAAGCAAGAATTATTGAAAAGACTTCATATTTTTCTGTTTAGAAAAATCTAAGGCTAGTGACCTTCGCATTGCTTTCGAACTGTTTTTTGCCTCTCCTGCGTGTGAGAAGATATGTTTTAAGGGTTGTGTTTTTATTGTTTACACCCTTACACTACCAGTAAGTCGAACCTTCCTTCTTTTGTATATATATATATATTGTATTTCTGTAAATTGTTACTTGGCGCCTAAATTTGTTCAATTTAGCTGACCACCGCATGGGAATTATATGCAATTATTTTGTATTGAATACCTTTAACTTTTTGCCTCCTTTCGGAGACACTTGTAAATAAATCATTTTCTTACTTTCAAGCAAGACCATTTGTAGTTCATTTCCCTCCTTATTTTCCTTTCTCGGCGTTAGTTAAATTTTAAAGGTCGGAATTCTTCTGAAAAGGGAAAAAATTTCCGACATTATATTTATTTTAATATCTTTTTGGGGACTAACAACATGTGGGGATTAAAATAAAATTAGAATAAGAAAAAATAACAAACTCCCATGAGCCTTCACCGTAAGAACCCTCCGCGTATGTGTGAGAAAAAGGAGCCACTCCTACCCTCAAGAAAATCTCTCGGTCATTCGAGTTTAGGCCTTAACTGTGTGTAGTCACTACCACGGCCAGGGAGATATCCACTTGTCACGGTCGACTATGTCCGGTTAATAAAGCCTAAGTCATAAAACCACGTTCTGCCTTTGTCTCTTTCTTTTTCGTTCCTTGAATTCCTTCTTTTTCAGCGCGACCAGGTTAAATGTAAAACCCGAAGAACACGCACCAAGAATATCCATTTACTTTTAAAACTTTAAAACACCAAAACCTCTTGCTACCCCATAAACACTCACGCTATTTAGGGCTATGGATTTATATTAAAATTAACAGATGTTAAAATTAATTTATTTGGAATTACTGTGAGACGACATGTTCTGCGCTCTGCACCTTCAATGCACGATATCCAGAACCCCAAACGTTGTAACACTCTGCGCAGGCTCACAAAGATAAAAATAAAAACAAACAACAACTACAAGTGTTTGTAAACAAGACGCGGATGGAAGAAGGGTGTGTGTGATACTTCGCTGTCTATCCAACTGGCTGCTACTGGCTATCTCTACCGGCGACCTTAACACCCCAACGGTCCGGGTTCTAACTGCTTAGTGCTCGAGTTTAGCTGTATTTATGTCAAATTCCCCTCCCCCAACCATCTTCTCTGGGCCACACAGATGGCCAGCACTTAAATCGAATCGCAGACTTCTAGTCGTCATTAACCCTTAAAATTAAAGTAATTAAATATTTTTCTAGACACTACGTCTTCAATACGTCGACCATTAATTTTTTCAAAAGAGATTTTCTCATAAAAATCCCTTTTGCTTTTAATACCTGGGTGCCTAAGATATTATCACTTAGTGGCCTAACTTCATGGTGGTCGTACAAGTATCTTAAACTTTACAGCCTAATCTTTGGATTCGTAAAAAGGTCAACCACCCACCCCTTTTACTTATGCCTGGCTTTAACATATTCTCTTTCTTATTCATTTATTTATTTATTCTGACCATGTTCGTCTTCAATCATAGTATCACATTACAATGAATTTTTAAATTAAAAATATTGATAAAGAAATGAACTTACCTTTCTTTTAAATTCCTGAATTAATCAAACTGATTCAATGGAAATAAACCGAAATTCTTTAAAATAAATATTACTGTTGGACTAATCGATAGTAGCCTCTAGAAGAACAATTTATATTAATAGATAAAATTCATTTAAAATATGCTCATAATTTTAAGTATTAAAATCCTTAATTTTAGATTCTAAAAACAAATATCTATTTTATAACAAGCTTACTTTTAGTAGGTTGATGTAATAATTAATAGAGAAATCTCAATTTAAAAATCATTTAAAACAGAAAAAATATCAATGTATAGTTTTTTCACTGATAATCTAAAAGGCAATTATGTTTCATAAACAATAGAGAAAAAACATCTTTAAAAAAATTTTTTTTTTAGTTTTCTTACATTTAATTTTCAGATTTTCGGTACTTATTTTCTACCAAAATGACAAAAGATCGAAGGTGTGAATAGAAAAACATTTTTTTAAAGGAGCTTTTAAAAAAATTGTTTTTCTATTCACACCTTCGATCTTTTGTCATTTTATTTATACAGCAATCAATTTCAATTATATATAACCCCACCGATATTTTGCACGCCCAAAATAATGGATGTCAAAGTTAAATGACGCGCCGAGAAACAAAAGAAAAATAAAATAACTGCAAGAATTCTTTTCAAAGCATCCAGGTGCGCGAAATGAAAAGAACATTAAAAAAAAAAAATTTTTTTAAAGGGAGACAAGATATGAATTTCGTCACGGTAACATACCGTAGAGTTTGCTGACAAAAAAAAAAAAAAAAAAAATCAGCACAAAAAAAAGAAAGAAAAAAATCGTGAGTAAATAACATTTAGTATTATCTGCGTTATTTGGACTATTGTCCCCATCTTCATTGTTATTTGTACAACGTTTCGGCCGATATAACCTCCGGCCTTCTTCAGGTATTTCTTGTCGGACTCGGGAACCTTCTCGGGCTCGGGGACCTTCTTTTCGAACTCGGGTTAGGTTCAAAGTTCCGTGATGGCTCCCGAATACGACAAGAAAGTTCCCGAGTTCGAAAAGAAGGTTCCCGAGTCCGACAAGAAATACCTGAAGAAGGCCGGAGGGTATATCGGCCGAAACGCTGTACAAATAACAATGAAGATGGAGACAATAGTCCGAATAACGCAGATAATACTAATCTTCAAGCCACATCTCAAACATTCAGAGAAATAGTAAATAACATTTTTCCTTTTTTTTCCACATTCACCCACACTCACAAACAAAAAAAAAAATGAACTCCAAGAGATTCTACGCCCTTCTATCCATTCATTCAAAAATGCCCACTGCTACATGCACTTTATTACATTTACGCATTCACCTCATCCGACATAAAAAAAAAATTTTAAATTAAAAAATGAATGCTCTACAATTTGACTTAATTCCGAAATAGACTGTTGCTGTCTAAAAAGACACCTTCAGATTACCAGCTTATGCACGGACCAAAAGTCAACCTAGCAAGTAATTTAATCCCCAAAAAAAACAAAACAAAAAAAAAGTGGTCAATTACGTCATGCAATTCTGTCTCCACAATAAATTGTGCAGCAAAAGAAGACAGGAGATGAAAAATGATCAAGTTTTAAATTCGTCCACACACAAAACGCATGTAAACGATTAAATAAAAATTACAGACATAATTCTCCGTCGTGACGACCTGACCACACATACACACACACACACACACATAAAGAAAGAAGGAAAAAAATTAATTGTCAAGGACACAAAAGAGTTGGACAATAACCTTCCTGTTACGTTGAAGGATTTGTTCGCGCCAAAGAAAAGAAAAAAAACAAACAAACAACGAATTAACATACCAACGAAAAAAAAAACAACGAATTAAGCTATAAAAATTTTTTTTTTTAAATGAACCAACCGCCAAAGAAAAAAAACAACAAACCTACCTACCAACAAATGAACGAATCCTCCAACGAGACCAAAATTACACACACACACACACACACACACACACACACACACACACACAAATAAAATAACACACACACTTGACTTTCTACATACATACAAGAAATGGACTTTCCACATACACAGCCCTAAAGAGCTCCGTTCTTTACTGAGGAGTGTTGTGGGGATTTTTTTTTTAAATAGGAAAATAAAAATAAGATAAAATAAAATAAACAACAAACTCCCATTGGGTTTTGACCGGAAGAACCCCTCTGCGCATGTCCGACAAAAGGGACTGACACCCTACCCCCAAATGGATACCTTCGTCATTTGAATTTAGGTCGCAACTGGGTGCAGTCGTTTTACTTGCCAGGGGCATGTCCCCTTGCTACGGCTGACCATGCCCCGTTCAATAAAGCCTAAGTCGTAAAACTACATCTTGCCGTTGTCTCTTTCCTTTTTCGTTCCTTAAGTTCCATTTCAGCTTACCAGCCCATAAAAACAAAGGACCAGCTTTATTGGGGATGTAAGGATGGTTTAAAGTTCAACATGCTTTAATTACAAATAACTCCGACAAAGGTTAATAGACAAACATTTAATAACACAGCACATGGATAACAGTAGAATACAACGTTCATAAAAAGGTAAACAGAGTTACACAAATAAAGATACACATTCATGAAAGATACAAAGTATAACATAAAAGAGTACAGACATGAGACTAGCGATAGTCCATGCTGTAAAGAACTTACAGTAATGTAAGGGGGCGGAGCCCCACGAAAGGGTTTAGATAGAATCTACCCCATGTGGCTCGTAGTTGCTGAAACTATCAAGAGAGAGTGAAAGGCTTTGAAACCGGCGCTTTTATACTGGTGCCCTAGCGGGCATCATCAAACTAAAAGGGGCAGACAACTCCACCCGGCGAATACAAACTAACGCTACAGGGACAAGATACCAGTACAAAACGAAAATAACTTAGCCCCATAACCTAAAACAAATAAGAAAGTTTTTTTTAAATAAAATAACCGATGCATTATAAAATTCATTCATCGATAAATAAACACAGAAAATTTCATTAAAATCAGACAATTCCTTGATATTTGGTATTTTTTCACGTGAAATAGATTAATGTCATCAAAATATGTGAATTCTGTATTTCCCACTCAATTTTGATTGCAATACAGTATTCAAATCTTCAGTTCAGCGTGCCATTACGGACCAGACCGGAGATATCATCAAGCGGTTTTCTCCAGGTTTTACAAATAATCTGGAATGCTGTACTCAAGCCGAAACCACAATGGCACTTAAACCCTCTGGTAAACCTGTTTTCCGACCCAAACAACCAGTACCATAAACAGCATTACCACTGATAGACAGGAAACTGAAAGGCAGTGAGGAAATAAAACGCAATTCACATCGGAGTCATTCTGTCACTTCTGCAGTTCAAGTTGCACCCTACCACACACAAGCCAATGTTCAAGCAAAACGTTTCGTGGATACATTTAAGCGTACTCTGCTCAAAGCAAAGGGGGAGGAAGCTATAACAGAAGAGATGCTACAAACATTTCTTCACTCGTATCGGACAACATTAAATGGCGCAGTAAAGAATGGCATGTCATCAGCAGAGGCCCTCGTGAGAAGAAAGATCTCTAGCACAATGCATGCATTACTATAATATTTTTTTTTGGCGGACCTGCACTTTCAGAACCGCCCCCACCTCTAAAATTTTTCTTTGTAATTTATTTTCTTTTTCTTCAATGGATTATTATCGTTTACACACCAATCTATCAGATTGTAAAAAATACATTCTAAAAAAGTTCTTAATTTTCGAGTTTTCAGGGGTGCTCATTTCCCCGTATACGTTTATAGTAAATCGATCCCCCATATCGGAACCGCTCAATAATAAATAATTTGGGTTCTGTTTTTTCTGAGCCACCCTAACTTTGACACCTTTGCGCCAGTTTCCTTTCGAGCGGTTCCGATATGGGGGATCGATTTACTATAAACTTATACGGGGAACTGAGCACCCATGAAAACTCGAAAAATAAATAACTGTTTTGAATTTTTTTTTCACAGTCTGATAGATTGGTGTGCAATCGATAATAATCCATTGAAAGAATAAGAAAAAAAATTAAAAACAAAATTTTTAGATGGGGGGTTCTGAAAGTTCAGGTCTGCCGTTTTTTTTCTTCAATTGGAGTCCGTTCAATTGACACCAGTAATTCCTTTTGTTAAGATTTTTTAAAAGATCATATTTCTATTAATAAATATATTTGATGTGACATCAGCAGAAGCTCAGACTCCGCCCACTTCTGCCCAAGGTTTGTTCCCGCTTGTTTTAACTTGTAAAAATTAATCAGTTCGTAATAAACCTTTGTTGAATCTACCTCGTGTGTGTCCATCTCCTCACCTTAACTTTTACCTATTGTAAATTCTGTTTTTTTCACGCATTATTTCCATTTTGCACTCTGAATATTCAACCTCAACACCTTTCCTGCAATAGTCGGTCTACCACAGGGGATAATCAGTTTCCTTCACTCAACAAATCTTAGCAGTCATCCGAATTTTTCCTCTCTCGTAGTTACTTCCTCGCTCGTGTCGTACGTCACTGCCCACGTCACAAGACTCAAAAAACGCAACTGCACCGTGCGTTAAAACAGGCCTTAAATAGTGACACTAACATCTGACATCCGAGTCCATCGCATAGTCTAGTGATTTACATGCACGCCAACGAGGCAGTCCGACGTCAAGACAATTCGACACACGGCTCCGGAAAACTACCATTGACTGTAATTTCGGTGCCGACATGGAGAACCAAATAAGGGATTCAATTCTGTGAAACTGCCGGTCCGCGTATACAAATACAGACTGTGGGAAGAAGGTGGCCAGCTAACGCAAGAGAAAGTGGAGCTGAAAGCGCGAACCGCATACACACGAGGCGTATAAACAAAACAAAAATAAATAAATAAAAAAATTAAAAAAAGCATTACCCCAATACAAAAACTTGTTACTGATGTGGACCAATAGGGAATCTTGCGAAAAAATGTTAAATGTCTTGCGCGTGGAAAAAAATTGCAATAAATGCGGCAAAACAGAACATTTTGCTAACGCGTGTAAAACCAGACAGGTAAAAACATTAGTGAGACAGTCTGAAGACTACACGCTGGGTCTAAACAACGCCTATTCCTTTACAATTTGAGATGTAGAGATTGGCAAAAAGACACTCAAAATGGGAGGCATGCCACTAAAATGCTAGTCGATTCAGGCGTAGGTCAGACTAAAAGAAAAAATGTAGGAGCAGCAAAGGCGGACAAATGAAGTCACTGTTTGTTCACGTATTGGTGTCCCAAACCTTTAAAAAAAACTGGGAACCTTTGTGGTAGAAATTGAAATTGGGGGAAAAATGCACAGTTAAATTCAACATCATAAAAAGTGCTGGCGTACCACTGTTAGGACTAAAAACAGCGCCGCAGCTATTAAAATTACAGGAAAATGGTAAGGTGAGTAACAATTAACATTGTCATAAGTTCTCATTTGAAAAACAAAAAAAGAATTTGTATATAAATTTTTAAAAAGTATTGTCTGGAAATGGGGTAGAATGGACACCAAATCAAACCAAAAGCAGACACGTTGATAAAGCCAAGACACATCTGCCGATCCCCATTCAAACTTAGAAAAAGGGTGAAAAAGAAACGGAAAAGACATGTGAATGTAAAAAAATTGGAGATGTTGAAAAACCAACAGTCAAAGTAAAACCTCTAGAGAACTTTTATTCGACACTACATTTTTTAGACCAGGACTTCGTTGGGTGCATATGCTATTAACTGGTTCGGGAGAAATGTCCTCTCCAAGAAATAGTTGTGAATCTACCAATAAAAATCTAACCCTAAAACTATCTTTGTCTTTGTTTTTTCTCTTCTCTTCCTTAATTCCTTTTCAGCCTGACAACCCACAAGAAAGAAACCAAAGTATGTTTGGGGTTTAAGAAAAGAAATTAGCAACAACTAACGAACACGCACAAAAAATAACAGAAATACTGGGGTGAAATAGTATCTCTGTCGTAAAGGAAAGGAGACAAGGCAAATTATAGAATTTATAATTGGGTTAACAGTTTATTGGTATTGGTATTAAATGTGTGAGTATACAATTGTGTACATGTCCGTAAGAGGTTGCCAGAGAATTTCTCTTGGCGGGATATATATAGGTAATGCAAAGTACAAGGACTCTTATCTTTGTTGTCTCAGCAATGTCTCGGTGTTGTCCGGTAAGGTCGCTGTGGTTCTGTGATGTCTGCTTGTCGGAGTTGACGTGTTTCTCGGATGTCTAGTGTAGCTCGGACATAGCTGGACCCTACCTGTTGTGTCCTTTGTTCGAACACGCCCGGTAGGGGCACCCTGGATACAGCCCCCCCCCCAAAAAAAAAAAAAAAACTAAAACAAATAATCAACAATTCAAAGAGAGAACAGAGAAACAAAAACAGTAAAAGGGTGTTTATTTCAATGGTCGAAAGAAAGTTGTGGCACTCACGCAATTCTCAAGTCTGTCATTCATATCTTTCCTGTCTCTTCTACTATCATGTCTGGCCAGGCCAAAAGAGGGGAGGGGTATTCCCCTATTACCGACAGTCCATCCTTATTTCACGCCTTGTTACCTGGTCCCCAAAAACTCAACTGTCTTTACCGACTTCAACCGAGGCATACGAGAAAAATATCTATCTCGGTGGCCTCGCTTCAACTAAAATCAAAATCCATCGTCCCTAGCTCTCGCCTCCCGGTCTCATTCTCGCAGCCCCAAAATCTTGTCATTAACCTGCCAGAGTTACCGAGATTTTAACTTTTTCTTTGTTCAGATAAGGTCACCCAATGCCACTCTTTTATGACCCTTTCTAGACCTGTCGATTCTCTTTCAAACTTGTATAATTTTTAGACTCTTCGTCGTCTATTTGGTCTTTATTGCCCCCTATATTACCCCTGACCGAACACACACACACACACATATATACATATATTTATGGAGACGCGTGGTTTAATGGTTAGAGTCGTAGGAAATGGACTCGTCAAGGCGAGTTCAATTCCTGGACGAAGCTGTTGGCATTTCATATGGCGCTAATACCCTTGGGAAAGGTATGAATCCAATTCTCCCTCCAGCTACGGGTAAATAGCAGGGTAGACTGGACTCTTTAACCATGGCTAGGTAACCAGTCTAGGAGAAGGAAAACTCTGAATTCAAAGCTGTTAAACTCCGGTTAAGATATTGACCTTGTGTTGCATCCTGCTCGTGTGGAGGGGTTTGGTATATATATATATATATATATATATATAAATTTTATATATATATATATATATGTGCGTGTGTGTGCGCACACAAATACACATGTACACGCATAAATCCATTATCTCTAATGTTTCTAGTCTGCATATACACATATACACACGTACACATCTGGATTTCTGTGATTTCTCGAAATCACACGCACACTTATACATATGCACAATGCAATGTGGATCCAAATACATTGTGCCACAACATAAAAAAAAGAAGATTTTTTGATGGTTGGTTTATTAGTTGATATGCCGTTAAAATTAATAAACCAACCATCAAAATTTTTTTTTTTTTAAATGTCAACACCCGATAAAGGTTACTTAAGAATTCAAAGTTATGTTGGGTTTTTTTTTTAACTAAAAGAAAAAGAATTTGTAGCGTGTTTTCTCTTTTCGTAGTTTTAAAAACAATATTTTTCTTTGAATTGATGTAAAAACGAAGAATTTTTTTTCTGATTCAGTTGCCCTATTTAAATGTCTGGTATGTGGGATGTTGTAAACAATATTTTGTCATGAATAAAGATTTATTTAATCTATCTAAAAATTTATAACTAAACATGTGCAATTTTGCGCAACGTATTTTCCGAGATTTTTTTTTATATATTTCAAATTATTATTATCGATTGTTCTTTTTCGTTTACGGAAAACTACAGTGTTAAACACAATCGTGTTTTTTTAAATTTTTTTTTTACCCTTTTTATTTCAAAAGTCTAGGATTTTCACACTGGGGACTGCAACAATTGTTTCTGAATGCGTGTCCTTGTCATGTTCTTATTTTTCTTACTTTTTTTTTTTTAGCTACGCAGTGTAACTTATCTGTATGAAATATTGGAAACTTATTAGGGGTTCAAATCAGCTAATGGTGGCCCTTCTGGAGATCACGTGGGGTCACTTATAAGAGCAAGACCCCAACAATCTATCTTCTTCATCCGACCCAAGCATGGACAACAGGGTAGAGGACAGCTTGTCATCACAAAACCAACGATGGTAGATAAAGCCTTACTTCTACCCCCACGTAGGAGCATAAAGCCTTCAACTAAAAACTACTACGAGCTACTACTAATTTTCGGACTAAGCAAGCAGAATTTGTTACCGGGATAATTTAATTCATACCGCCAAACTACTTTACGATAAGAGTTTTTTTAATTTTTAATTCTATGAAAAATCAATTAATAGTCTGATTTTCACGAAAATTTCCATAAATGTTTAACTTTGGATGTAAATATGTCTAAAATAGTTTTTTCCTAAAATATATTAGGGGAAATATTTTTTTTACGAGGTCTATCACCCCCCCCTCGCCATTTTATTTTATGAGATAAAAAAAATGACCCGTCAGAAAATTTTTTTACTTTTTTTCTATAAAGATAAGAGTCTGAATAACTATATCAAAGAAATTGTATAACATACAATGCAGTAGTTTTTTAAGGAAAAATTAATGAAATCGGAAATAAAAAGTGCAAAAAAATGTCATAATATTATTATTTGAAATTTTTTTTGCTATTTTAATTTGTATTTATTATATTCTATTAAATTGTCAAAAAAATTTTTTTTCAGAAATTAATTTTTAAGAGATTTTCAGTCTTTTGTGTGCTTAAATATTTTTTTTCTGCGTGAAATAAATTAAATAATTTTTTTTCTGCGTGAAAAAATCGAATTTTTCATGGATATTTAAATATATGAATTTTAGAATTCAGGTGAACTAAAAATTGGTCCGATCCACACTATTTTAATATTTTAAAAATAATTTGTAATTTTTATTGTTGAATAGTAATGTGTGATTCTTAGAATATACGAAAGAGCAAAACTGACATATTTGTTTTGTTTTTATACAAAGAGACGAGACGCTTCTCAGTAACTATTGTTTGTTTTTAGCGTAAAAAATATTTTTCAACTTTTTCGACCTATTAGAATAAAAAAGTAAGTATATATTGATTATTTTATCAGTTTTTCCCTTAGAAAAAATATTCAAATTTTCATTTCATTTCATTTTCGATTTTAAAAATTAATACCAAAACCGAAGACATTTTTTTTTAAAGTCAAATTCACTGAGAAATTTTAATATTAACTTTTTTCAAGTTTTTATTCATTTTAGTAGTAAATTTTGGCTAAAAAAAAGTATTTTTCCTAACAGCCAGCCATATGTAGAGGCATAATCGTAAGAGGGTCATAATATGTAATTTTTTCTGTCTAAATTGTGGCCTGAAAATTACCCTTTCACATGTAATATGGATAGGTTTGTTTATTTTTTCAGATAATGATGTAATCTTTCCCAATCGGATAATTTGATCTTTGAATTAACTGTTTTTCTTTGTAACAACCCTGTACGATCTTTAATTGTTTTTTACGATATTTTTGATAAACAAAGTTCGGAAATATTTATTTCCGTTTTATTCAAGATTGCCTAAACTGATCACGTGACTTTTTTGGTGATATACCTATTTATCCCCCTATAACTCGCCATTTTGGACATACCTATATTTACCCAACCTCTCTATCACGGGCAGGAGGCGACATGGCCCAGCCGGGGATCCAGTGAGCTTCGTCCGCTGGATCGGTGAAGTAATTAACAGCGTTGATCCCAGGGCGCCCATCCCCCCAGGCAACACCTGTCCCCTCGATTTAAAGGGGCAGGGCTGGGTTTATTGCCCAGTGCCTGAGGCGCCCCCTTGAGGGGAAATGCCAACGGGGTCAACGCATTTTTTGCACCCGCCACCCATGAGTCTCGGCTTGTGGGTGGTCCCACATTAATAGGGCCTTGTGCCTGACCCGTACACGTGGGGTATGTGGTAAATAGTTGTACACGAGTTATCGGTCCTTTGTTTTCATCTTATTGGAAGAAAACATTTTTCATTACCTGAACTCTATACTTATGCGTTGTATACTTATTCCGTGACGGGAGGCGAAAGTTACCTGATAATTCTGTAAAAGTTCCAAACAATTAATACATATGTTCGTCGTCAGATTCCAATAATATTCACTAAGAGGAAGAGTAAAATCCCTTATTTATGAGGTAGTCAAGATGCTGTCTATTTTGGTAAAAAACAATTTCCAATTTGACAAATTCCATTAGTTCCTTTGAATGGAAACAAAGGCAAACAAAATTATTTGTGTGTGTGTGTGTGTGTGTGTATATATATATATATATATATATATATATATATATGTATTAAAAAAATATAATTCTCGTGCGGGACCATTAGATGTCACTTGAGCCCCTCATTGATGCTGAAGATTTTTTTTAAAAAGTGGTGTGGTATGGGAGTTCGTGATCCGAAACTTCGCCCAAATGAAATTTATGCTGTGTTTAATTAACTATTACACTGCAATTCATTTTATCCCTATATGTTGATTTATTTCGTTGTTTATGTGTAAAAAAAATAAAAAATAAATTGTACCTAGCTGTGTTTATAAAAACTTGACATCCTCAAAAAGGTATAGTTAATTACAATTTTTATTTTTTGTCATTTATTTTTCATTCAAAATTTTAAAAATAATAAAATTTTTAAATCACTTCCGTCTTGATATTTTTTTTTTGTTTTTTTTAGAATTTCAGAGATTTCAATGTATAGTAAAACTTAGTTATTGTTCTGCCGTTGATAACGTAATAAAACTCAACTAACTACTGATTGTTTTTGAATGGGAACAAAGTTCACTCCCGGCAAAAATATTGGACGATGTGGCTTTTTGGTTAGAACCTTTTCATGGTATTTTGGACACAATAATTGAACAACATTAAAAACAATATGGAGCAGCAGACGTTTACAACTATAACAACTAAACTATTATTCATTTTCTTCTTTGTGTCATTACAAATTTATCTTTCCAACGGTAAGTTATACGATTTAAACTCCATTTGCAAAACTATAACGTAAAAAATAATACTTTTATATTTAGTTTCACTCGAGAAAATACACTATTAATTAAGGCACCTACCTATTACATTTATCAGGATTATTATATGAACGTAATAATCATTATAACGTTCATATTATTTTATTGGCGCGATACAATTGTTTATGTTATGTAATTAGATTGTTTCCCTCGTTTATACTTTTTTATTTATTTACGACGTGTACACGGCCAAAACTCAAATAGTCCTATCTATCACATAAAAATAAACAAACCTTTTTAACAAGATACATACGAGAATTTTTTATATACAAGAATGTTTATACATACAATTTATTTTAAATTTTTATAGCAAATAAAACCTTTTATCTTTGATTAAAATAGAAAAAAGTATTAACATGAAGATCAGTATAATTCAAAGGATGTCCTGAATTTTTTTTTTATTTTTAGAAAACTAAATCCTAAAATAAAATTACAAAACACTTGTGGTTGACTTTGTACTTACTTACAGAAAATGTTTTGTAGCTGACTACTTTCTTGGTAAATAAAATTGTTTTGTTTTTTTAAATTGTACCCAATGTCAATCCACTTTAAACGTTTTAAAATGTATTTGATCTAAGGTTACCTAGCTGACTTATATAGTTTAGGTTTGAAGTTATTGTTACATTTATTTATTTTTGCGATTTTTAGTCACCCTTAATTGGAGTGAACCTATTTTGCCCTACTCTTTAACTGGGGTAAATACATTGAGATTAGATGATTAGAGGAGATTAAAATAATTTTAATTACAGGTTGTTTAATCACGTTGCCGAGAGTAGAGATTGTTTAAGCGTTAAAAATTAACTTTTTTAGATGGATAAAATTTATCAAAATATGTAAAGTTACTGAAAAAGTATATTATAACATAAAACGTCATTTTAATCAAAAACAAATATCGGTACATGCCCTCTCGATTCTTCCCGACAAAATAGTTCTACTATTGTATTCTTACTTTAAAATATTCAAACTTCCATGTGATTTTATTTTCAAGTAACGAGCATGAACTATTCCGAAAATATGGATTACTTTGGCCGTGTAAATAGTTTAAAAGTCTAAATAAAAAAGTTTATAATTAATTCAAAAGATAAAAATCCTGGGTAATTGTTAAAAATTGAGGAAAAGTTCCGACTATATCAAACACCAAATTATCTCTCTTGATTAAAAAAACTTGGAAAAATTAAATTAGAAAAACAAAAAGGTGAATGAAATTCAAACTCTGAAGTTTCCCCAACTTAAATACGAATTAAGTGCTAAACCTGCAAATTGGTCGGAAAATTAAAACGGAAATATTTTTGTGGTTTTAATTGTCAGACCAATTTGCAAGTTTAGCCGAATTAAGTTTATCGACTCAAATTCTTAAATTTTTCACAATAGTCAATCAATGAGATAGAAAAATATTCTTAAATCTTTACAAAAACATATACATGCCTCAGCTTTTTTAAAATTAATTTCACTGAAATATCTGCTGTAAATTTTCATTTTGTAAAATTTACATAAAAATAAAGCCTCATATCATTTTTTGTCACCAAATGAATTTTCAAATCAATTATTTTCTTTCGCTTCGTTTTCCTGTCTTATTTTTATTTCGTTTCGATTTTTTTCCCCTATTGAATTAGGTTTTTGAATTAAGGGAGATAATTAAATGTTTGGAACATTTTCTACTAGAATCTGGTATTCGTGCCCTGTGCCCCTCAATAGCTTCGGCTTCTGGACGGGTAAGATTTAAATGAGGATCTGCCAATTTTGACTTCACAGGCGTATTTTACAAAATAAATTAACCCACCCCTCCCCGATTGAAAATTAAAAAAAGAGATACAAAAAAATCAGGGAATTATTCGATTTCAATGAAATTTTCAGTGTTGTTTTATCAATGAATGAAATTTATAATGTATCATTTATTTCAAAACTTTCTGATTTTTTTCAAGTCACTTAACTTTGACCCCACTAATTTTTGAGGCGCAAGATATCGGTGGGGTTATATACTTTGGAAACTAATTGCAATATAAATAAAAAATTGTCTTTCTAGTTACCGAAGGTGTGAATTGAAGGACAAAAAAAAAAAAAAAAAATTTAAGGGAGTTACTCTGGCAGAAAATAAGTATCGAAAATCGAAAAATTAAATGTAATAAAGAATAAAAATAAAAGATTTTTGGAAATTTTTTTTTACTCTCTTGTTTAAGTATATAATTGCCTATTATATTATAACTGAAAAAAATTATACATCGATCTTTGTTCTGTTTAAAAGAGTGGGGGCCTAACTTTTCAATTGAGTTTTCTCCAAAAATTACTAGATGATAAAAATAAAGTAGACTAGTTATTAAATGTTTGTTTTTAGAATCTAAAAATATGAAATTTGACACTTAAAATTAGGCATTTCATATTTTAAATGAATTTCATCAATTAATTAGGTATATAGATTGTTGTTTTAGACACTAGTACAGGTGTTGCTAATAGTAATATTTATTTTAAAGAATTTCTATTTATTTCTATTGAATCAGTTTCATTGAAACAATTCAGTAATTTAAAAGAAAGAATTCATTGATTAATAAGTCAACACAGAAAATTTTATTAAAATCAGATAATTCCCTGATTTTTGATAATATTTTTTTCATCAATGTCAGTCCTCTGTAAGAGAAGAGGTCACATGACATTTTCTCTCAGTCAATTCTTTTGTTAAAATTTTTTTTTAGAGTGTCTTTTGGTACTCTTTGCGGAGTTCTGTCCTGGCCACCTGCCTCAAAATTTGCTAGATGGTGGCAGTTGAAAAAAAAACACCAGCTACAATTGAAGTTCGTAGCTGAAGCGGTGTCACTTGAAAAAAAAAAATAGGGCTAGGCTTAGGGTTGGGGTTTAGGGTTAGTTTAATGGGAAAATAAATAATTAGGGCTCTGTTTTTTCTGAAAAAGCAGAACCCACAAATTTTGTAATAAAACAGTTAATTTTAACTATAGGCTACATTCCCAAGGCGAAAAAGATGACTTTTAACTTGTAAAAATATGCGGTGGGCATTATTTTTTAGAGAAATATGTATAAAATCATGAGAAACATATCTGTATCTTGGTTGAGTTACCGTTTTTTCATGTTAGTTAATAATATATATTTTAATACACAAATTAGATGCTAAAAATTTTAGTTAGCTGCGTACAACGAAGTAGCCAATCAGAATACATCTTTCATTGACTGCTGATAAAATTAACCAATCACGATCACCGTAGCATGAGTTATCACTCAACATGTCTGCTTCAAGCGTGTAATGTAAACACACCAGAAAATAAATGTTCTATGTGTATTTTAATTTTAACTTGTTTTTGGCTACGTTAAATTTCAATTGATTTAACGGCGAAAAAATGTAAACATTGTTTTTCTTTTATAATTTGCATTATTTTTGTAAGCCGAAATTTTTTTTTTTAAATCATTAGGAGTTTGTTTAATGCTTCTTCTTTCGAGTGAATAAAAAATTTTTAAGATAATATCAACCTTTATGCAAGTTTTATTATGTTAAATATAGTAGGGGGGGGTAAATTACACGGGTAAAATTGGTGGTAACCACGGAAAACTTTAATATGTGCAACATTTACGCATAAAAAAAAAAATAGTATGATATTCAGGAGTCTATAAGCATTCATTTGGCCGCTTTTTATTTTCCCCCACCCTCAAAATTACAAATTAAATCAAAAACTAGAGCCTTTTTGGCCTTTGGGCCCGTAGCCTATTTTGGCTACGTTAAATTTCAATTGATTTAACGGTGAAAAAAAATGTAAACATTGTTTTTCGTTTATAATTTGCATTATTTTTGTAAGCCGAAAAAAATATTTAAAAATCATTAGGAGTTTGTTTAATGCTTCTTCTTTCGAGTGAATAAAAATGTTTAAGATAATATTAACCTTCATGCAAGTTTTATTATGTTAAATATAGTAGGGGGTAAATTTCGCGGGGAAAATTGGTGGTACCCACGGAAAACTTTAATATGTGCAACATTTACGCATCAGAAAAATAGTATGATATTCAGGAGTCTATAGGCATTCATTTGGCCGCTTTTTTTTCCCCCACCATCAAAAATTACAACAAAAAAAAACTAGAGCCTTTTTGGCCTTTGGGCCCGTGGCCTATAGGTGGTAGTAGACCTCATAAAAAAATATTTCCCCAATATATTTTAGAAAAAAAACTATTTCAGACATATATTCATCCAAAGGTAAGTAATTATGGAAATTCTCGTGAAAATTGGACCATTAATTTATTTTTCATAGAATTTTTTAAAAAAACCTTAGTTTTAACTTGTTTTTGGCTACGTTAAATTTCTATTGATTTAACGGTGAAAAAAATGTAAACATTGTTTTTCGTTTATAATTTGCATTATTTTTGTAAGCCGCAAAATTTTTTTCAAATCATTAGGAGTTTGTTTAATGCTTCTTCTTTCGAGTGAATAAAAAATTTTAAGATAATATTAACCTTTATGCAAGTTTTATTATGTTAAATATAGTAGAGGGCGGGGTTAATTTCACGGGGAAAATTGGTGGTAACCACGGAAAACTTTAATATGTGCAACATTTACGAAAAAAAAAAAAAATAGTGTGATATTCAGGAGTCTATAGGCATTCATTTGGCCGCTTTTTTTTTCCCACCCCAAAATTTACAATTTAAATCAAAAACTAGAGCCTTTTTGGCCTTTGGGCCCGTAGCCTACTAGGGTTAGGGTTGGGTTGGGTTTTCGGGTTTTCAAGTGACATCGCTTTAGCCACGGACTTCAATTGTAACTGGTGTCTTTTTTCAGCAGCCACTGGCTAGCGAATTTTGAGGCTGGGACGGAACTCCGCAAAGAGTACCTGTATTTTTTTTCTGCATATTTAGACCAAAAAGAAAAAGATGTTTCATTCAAAAGTTATTAATTTTTCTGTACATAGTGCATTTAATGTTTTCTGTTATTGATTTCTAAGAAGAAACTGTTATAATTTTAAAAATCTTAAATTATGTAGGTGTTTCAGTCCCTAAATTACTTCAAACAAAGCACCATTTTGGGTAGAATATTTGGGATAATTTCATGTTAAAAATGTATTAAAAATAAATTATATATGTAATATTATTTTGCTTTTTTTTTTTTTGCTTTCTTTTTTTTCTTTTTTTTTTTTTTACTTATGTTACAACTTTTTGACTTAAACAAAAATTTGACCTTAAATAATCAATTTGATTAATTTTAATTCGTTTTTAACATGAAAACTAGTCAACATTTTGGTAGACTAAAATAAATTTCATATTTATTAAAGTAAGAATTAAATCAATTGAATAACTTTATTTGGTTAATTTTTAAATAACAAAACAAAATTTAGTATTATTAGCGTTATTCGGACTATTGTCCCCATCTTCATTGTTATTTGTACAACGTTTCGGCTGATATGCCCTCCGGCCTTCTTCAGGTATTTCTTGTCGGACTCGGGAACTTTCTTGTCGTATTCGGGAGCCATCACGGAACTCGCTAACCATAGCTGGGGTAGGAGTTGTGTTAATTAATTATTTTTCTAACTGCTTTCACTCAGGATTGAACTCGGGAACCAGAGATAACTGTCACTTAGAACTGTCTTTTAACCTAACTGCCTAATCCACTCAGCCATGTGTCCAATTGGACAACTGAGTGTGAATTTTGGGAACTTATAAACCTAATGTCTTGATTTGGCTAGAATATCTACCTATTTTACTTATGTATGATTTTTTACCTAGACTCATATTGTGTTTTTTTCCGAGAAGGTTCCCAAGTCCGACAAGAAATACCTGAAGAAGGCCGGAGGGTATATCGGCCGAAACGCTGTACAAATAACAATGAAGATGGGGACAATAGTCCGAATAATGCTAATAATACTAATCTTCAAGCCTCATCTCAAACATTCAGAGAAATAAAACAAAATTTAGAAAACAAAATAGAAAAAAAAATCCCAATATATGAATCAATAAGGAATTATTGTCGCCGGAGTCCTACAAGGGGATACACTAGCGCCATATATATTCATAATATGCCTAGACTACGTACTCCAAACATCACTAGATCCCATAAAAGAAAAAGACCTCACACTAAAAAAAAGCAAGAAGCAGGCGATATCCCGCACATACTATTATGGATGCGGACTATGCTGATGACCTAGCACTACTCGCAAATACACCTGCAAAAGCCGAATCCTTGCTACACAGCCTAGAAAAGGCAGCACAAAATGTCGGTTTATACGTAAACTCTGATAAAACTGAGTTCATGTCTTTCAAAAACAAAAGCGACATCTCCACCATTGATGGCAAACTCCTAAACTCGGTAGAACAATTTAGATACTTAGGCAGTAACAGCTCCTCCACAGAAAACGACGTTAATGCACGTATAGGAAAGGCATGGGCCGCTATAAATAATCAGTCATATGGAAATCCAATCTCACAGACAAGTTAAAGAGACAGTTCTTCCAGGTCATTATCGTGTCAGTGCTGCTGTATGGCTGCACCACCTGGACCCTAATGGAGCGACTAGAGAATAAACTAGATGGGAGCTGCATAAGAATGCTGCGGGTGATCCTGAACAAGACGTGGAAACAGCACCCCATGAAAAAGAAGCTGTACGGCCACCTACCACATATCATCCAAACCATCCGAGTAAGACGGACAAGACACGCGGGACACTGCTGGAGAAGCAAGGACGAACTCATAAGCAACGTCCCCCTGTGGAAGCCAGCACATGGGCATGCTAGTGTGGGCCGACCAGCAAAGACGTACATTGATCAGCTCTGTGCGGATGCGGGATGCTGCAAAGAGGACCTCCCGAGAATGATGAGCGATAGGGATGGATGGAGAGAGATTGTCATGGATATCTGTGCCAACAGCGCGACATGATGATGATGATCAATATTGATATGATTTTCTTTTCAAATTTAAATTGCAAGATTATTATACACTTAACTTAATCCCTTTAAGTTATAAGTTTATAATTTTTCAAATTGACACCCACCATACAAAAAACAAACTCAAAACAAAATTTTTAAAAATGGTTGGAACTTTATAAAATTACATTAAAAATGATTTTATCATTAAAAAATGTACTGGCCACTGATTTTACCATAAAAATATATATAAAATGATTTTACCATAAAAATATATATAAAATGATTTTACCATAGAATTACATTAAAAATGATTTTATTATTAAAAAATGTACTGGCCACTGATTTTACCATAAAAATATATATAAAATGATTTTACCATAAAAATATATATAAAATGATTTTACCATAGAATTACATTAAAAATGATTTTATCATAAAAAAAATGTACTGGCCACTGATTTTACCATAAAAATACATATAAAATGATTTTACCATAAAATTACATTAAAAATGATTTCATCATAAAAAAAATGTACTGGCCACTGATTTTACCATAAAAATACATATAAAATGATTTTACCATAAAATTACATTAAAAATGATTTTATCATAAAAAAAATGTACCGGCCACTGATTTTAATAAATACATATAAAATGATTTTACCATAAAATACATATAAAATGATTTTACCATAAAATTACATTAAAAATGATTTTATCATAAAAAAAATGTACTGGCCACTGATTTTACCATAAAAATACATATAAAATGATTTTACCATAAAATTACATTAAAAATGATTTTATCATAAAAAAAATGTACTGGCCACTGATTTTACCATAAAAATACATATAAAATGATTTTACCATAAAATTACATTCAAACATACATAAATCAAATCATTATGATATCTACTCTACGCTACTGTTATTACTGCATCTAGAAAGTGAGGTTACAATTCTGGATCTCTGGGGAGTGTGGAGTACCCCTTCACCTGTACTCAACAAAAAATGAATAAAACAAGAATAGCTTCAGCATAGAATAACTCAAGGGTTGACATGCCGTAAAAATCCAACCAACCAGCCAACCAACCAACCCAAAGTCCAGTTATCTAATTAATATGAAATAGGGATCATTCACTATCTATAATACCACATGGAACAAATATGCTGTAACTAGGGGACATACAGGTGAGAAATGGCTAGCATAAAAGATTAAGAGGAATTACAGGGTTCGTAGGGAGCTCTTAATTCTCCCGGTAGTTGGCAATTATTCGGATGAAAGAAGACAAACAACACAATGGAAATTATACACGTGTATTAAACAAAAGATACAAAATGCTGCAAATTTGATGGCATTTGCTGCTAGACTTATCTTGAGAGGTGAAATTAACAGTTTGTTGGTGAAGTGGCTCTAGAAAGTGGATTCTACTTGCTGTGGTTTTGGAATGCTGTTAAAAACATGTTAAAAACGTTTCTCCTGGTGAAAGTCCTTAGGATAAGTAAAGTATTGGGGAGTGCTTTGAGTGACTTGCCTGGTTAACTGCCCTTTGAAGTGGGCAGTGGATGGAGCCCTTGTTAAGGTGATTTGTTCCGTCGACAACTTTCAGATAAGTGCTGGGGTTTGGTTTTGCCGCCAATATCGTATGTTGGCAATTCGCCCCCTAGCGGCAGGGGAAGATAATTCTACTATCGGTTTTCTGATAAGATATCCTTTTAAGAAACAAGTGCCCTACTAACCTAATATTAGCAACACCTAATAGCAAATCCAAAAAGATGTGCCACACAACAAAACCAACTATAGTCACCATCATGTATATGAAAGGCATGTTGGAGAAGATAATGTGACTGTCATCTGTACAACATCAGGATGGTATTCAAAAGTGGGCTGACACTTTATGAGTACCTCTTAAGAAAAACCTGATAAAGAAATTATGATGGAGAACGAGAAAGGAAAAAGAGCAAGACATTGTCTTGCCTGCCAGGATCAAACCCGCGTCCTCCCGCATGCAAAAACAAATGCGATTTAGGCGCTGGACGGACGCGAGGTTCGACTGATGTGCCCGGATGTTTGGGTAATATGCCCATAAAATAACCAAAGCGAGTGGAGCGTGGCATGACAAGCAGAGAAGTTTTCAGCTTACGTGATATGGCAGTCAGAAAATATTATTTTGACGATGGTGACAAATTTTCAGCTGCTGGTCGAAGACCGTGTTGACCAAAAGAAAGTTTGGCCTTCGAGAAGACAGTGAACTCGTTTCTTTTTGGTCACCCCCCACAGCAGAAAACTTGCAGTAGCATTTTGGCTGTTGCGACGAGTGGACGAGAGAAAAAAATATTTTGATAGTGTTGGTGAGAAGAGTGCAGCATTGTTGGGAGAGAATTTTTCAGACTGAACACTTGGTCAGTTGGGAGAGTAAAAGCGTCGTACTTAACTGTGTCCCCCAGAGAACATTCTTATTAGAGAAATGATGGATATGACATTCCTTGCAGCTGTGGTAAAAGTTAAAACTAATTACATCCTAGAAATAAAGAATTGAAGAACATAAGAAAGACATAATATGAGGGGGACACTTTTAAATTTGATGCGGCTGATCACACATAAAAGGAAAAAATAAACACAGGTCCTTATAGAATGAGGTCTGAATAATAGACTGGTATTGAGGTCAGTAAGTCTACTGTTGGTTTGAATAACAGCAGCTAAGTACAACTTGAGCAATATCCAAGACAGTTGGTTATATAGAAATCAAGAATGACCCATTCATGAATTTGGGTAATTTGGGTCATTCCATTCCTTGAGTTCTGATTGGCTGCTTGACTGCTTGATTTGAATGACATTGTGGAGTCTTATATATATCCTGTCATTCTGCAGTAGACTTTGTGACTATTCGGGTTTGTATTTAAGTTACAACCATTTGTTGCCTTGTCTTCCCAGTTCGACGGTAATTGGAACTTTAATTATTCTTCAACTGGGAGGAGAGTCACTGGTGAATAACATTTCAGAAAGCTGTACACATGATATGCTTGGTTGACTCCATCAACTAACTAAGCATCAATATAGACAACAAGACTATTTTCACTGTATCAATTTACAAATGATAAAATATCATATTTGTATTTGAATTTTAATGGATACTGGACACTAACTACCACCTAGATAAATATAAATCCATCTATACATACATAAAGGGCAGTTTGTATGTATGTATGCATGTCCGGAGGAAACTAAAAAATAAAACAATTAATGACAAAGTAAATATAAATACACATTCACTATCACTACATGTTGGTTTTTGAGCAAAAATAATGAAGATTTGATTTATATTCATGAAGATAATTAGAAAATAGAATTTAAATGATGACAGCATGGAATTTTCTTTGCATTTATGATTTTGAATAGGTCTCCTATTTAAAATCCTAAATTAATTTTTCTTTTCACAGTGTCTGGATCAATGCAAGGTGTTTTTTTTTACGTAGGGATTCTAATCAAAGATGCAACTCACAATTCAACAATCTCTCCAGTAACAGATCTGTGAGACTACCTTTTTTACCCCTCCCCCCCTTTACCCAGGCAATGCTGGGTAGCCACTTCTAGTCATCAATAAATGAAAGATGAAGGGTAAATAGCCAAAATGTCATTAATAAAAAAGAACATAGACAAAGGAAATAGTCCAGTGACAATTTTTGAAATATCAATTTTGGTTGCAGTAATTCCATGTCAAATATTAAAAGTACTTACGGATTAGAAGGAGCTTTTATTTCTCCGTAGTTGAAGGCAAATTGTCGGACAAAGAAGAACAAACACAAAAGTAAGTGCAGACAATGTATTGACATAAAAATTACATAAAATGTTGCAAATTTATTGGTATTTGCTACAGACTCATCTGTGGAGGGATTTCCTGTAGTACTGGAGATAACACAGTTTTCTTCTCGTCGGTGGGAAATGTAGTTAAGACGCTTCGTCTAGGTAGTTGTTTTCCTTTGGTTAGTGTGCGTTCGTACCGGCCTTTTCTTTAGTATGCTGGTACGTGGCCTTAGACGGAATCTGGTTGTAAGGTTCTCGTGATAAATGGACCCTGTTTTGGGGCTTGGTAATGAGAGCTTGGTCTGTGAGAGAACATTAGTTTTACGTCTTTCCTCCAGTAACGGTTCCCTTATAAGTAGGCCCTGATTTTGGGCTAAGGGAGAGAGCGTGTCTTTTGACGTCTCTCTCCAGTAACAGATCCTTGATTAGTGACGTAGGGTTTTGATTCTCGCGCCAATATCCCATTGGCGATGTGTCCCCCTAGTGGCAGGGGAGGATAATTCACCTGGAATTTCCGACAATATATGCATACCTAGTGTAGTAAAAACAGAACCAGTGCTTAGACTTTTAGGAAAGCTTTATTACACTTTACTCTGACTACGATCTGACGGACATTTTCAGAATGAAAACCTTTCAATGATGACATCGGTCAAAAGAGGTCCATCATGAAATTCTACATGTGAACACCAATAGTAGCAGGTTTGTGGTGCTTGCTGCTTGCATGGATCCCCAAATGGGTTAAAAGGTGCTCTTTAGCCTTGGACGGCAACCCAACAAAGTCAAGGAAAGTCCAACCCAAAACGTTTGCTGCCTTTCAAGGAAAGGCTAAGCGAGTCAACCCAAAAACAAATCAGGAGCAGGAGTCTCTAAGGTGGTGTGGTGCTGGAATCCAGTGTTACCCATTAACTCCTGCGACACTACTGTTGCCAAACCGTATTGGTACCTTACCTTTCCTTTGGATCACAGTGGCTCTTTAGCCTTGGACGCAAACCCAACAAAGTCAAGGAAAGTCCAACCCAAAACGTTTGCTGCCTTTCAAGGAAAGGCTAAGGGAGTCAACCCTGAAAACAAATCAGGAGCCGGAGTCTCTAAGGTGGTGTGGTGCTGGAATCCAGTGTAACCCATTACCTCCTGCGACACTACTGTTGCCAGACCATATTAGTACCTTACCTTTCCTTTGGATCACAGCAGCAGTGTGGAGAGGGAGGATTTGCTGCATGGGCAACAGCTTATCCTCCATATGAACCCGCCCAGGCCATATAGTTCAAAGAGAGGAAAAAAGAAAAAGACAAAAAAAACTTTGACACTACTCCATCGTCTCTCGTAGACGGAAGGTTGCCAACCAACATTTTATACATCTCAGATTTCCAAGGGAAGGTAATTAAGTGGATTATTAGTACACTTTGTATTGATATTTTTTTGTTTTTGTTTCCAATCCTTGATAAATAATCCCTGCCAAAAATATGCCAATGTCAACTTTTATTTGAGTTAATAATGAATGAGAACATTCTCATTCATTTAGTGACCAGCAATTATTTATTTAAATGTATGCAAATAGAACTTAATTATGCGCATAACTCTATAACTAATATTTCTTTAATGAATAGATATAATCTTGGGCTAGACGGTCGGTCGGAGAGGCCCCCTCCAATCAATCAGCTTGTCACGTCAAGCCCTAGCACCTATATGATTTTCACAACCCTATTGCCCTTATGGCAAGCCACAACCCCTTTTTATCATATGGGTGATAGAAGGCGGTGGCTGCGGGTCTACGTGTCCTGGGAATGACGTTAAACTCTATCTGATGGTGACGTTCCAGTTTTGGAGGTTTGGGGAATGTGGAGCACCCCTTCATCACCATTGCTCCCTGGTCCACTCTGACCCGGAGTGGTAGTACCTGTTAGGGTCCCATCTATGGGTTAAATAGAAAAATGTATTTATAAAAAAAATTGTATTATCCATTAAGAATTGATTTATTTCAAAACTTTATCGGAATTAAATGACCCACCGAGATTGATATGCCATAAAACAAAACAAACCAAACAAACCAAACAAACCAATCAAATAGAACTTAATTATGTGCATAACTCTATAACTAATATTTGTTTAATGAATAGATAATGAGATTGACAAATGAATGGATAGATAACATTTAATTGAAGTTGGAAAGGACTTCATTTGATAGCCACAATATTGATAAATTTCTAAGCAATAATAATTTGAATCTGAGTAAATATTTTATTGGGTAATTTATGAGGAAGTGCGTCCCGGTCTCCTGCCTCACATATTGCTACCCGGTGACTATTAAAATAACGACCCCAAATTACGATAAATAAACAAGAATTACGACAAATTACGATAAATAAACAAGAATTACAACAAATTACGATAAATAAACAAGAATTACGACAAATTACGGTAAATAAACAAGAATTACAACAAATTACAATAAATAAATAAGAATTACTACAAAAAAGAGAAGCCCCCCCTCACTAAAATACATTTAACGCCCTTAGTTGGTTGTTTTCTTTCAAGTAACACCGTAGCTGGGGTCGTTATTTTAATAGTCACCGGGTAGCAATTTTTGAGGCAGGAGACCGGGACGCACTTCCTCATAAATTACCTTTTATTGTATTTGTTCATGAATGATAAAAGGAGGCACAGTTTTTTCAGTTAGATTAGTTTCCATTTGTAAAGTCAAATTCTCACAATCTTATTTTGCTTTTATATTTTTTTTAGGAACACCACAACCGTGTATTTCCAGGTCATATGGTTTTGGTTCTTCAGTGTGTGTATGTAATGCTTCCCATTGTGATACTGTAGTGCCAAATAATAAATTGAAGAAAGGAATTTATGCTGTCTACCTATCTGATAGGAAGGGCAGTCGACTGTTAAAATCTACCAAAAAGTTCAGTGCTTCATTTCAAAATGGTGAGAACTTTTTCAAATTATTTTATCTTTTACAGTTATTTAATATGAATAATGGAATTTTTTATTTAGAAGAGAACATCCCACTATTGCTTTTTTTAAGAGAACTTCCCACTATTGACCAGCAAGGACCCCAAGTGTTTGAAGGATGGGGCTCTGGTGTTAGGCCTTGAGGTTTGGGGGGAGCACGGCACCCTGCGATGGAAGATTTACAAATGAATATTTAATTGTTCTTTTTAATTAATTATCTTATCAATATAATCAAACACTTATGCATATACATTTTAAACAATTTTTTGATGACATCCTTTATAAAAAAATTGATATTGAAATCAGTTTTTAAGATCTTTAATTCATTTTTCCATTGATCCATTGTATTCCTTAATATTTAAAAAGATTGAACAAGCTATTATATGAAAAAAAATTGACATAACTATTTTGATGGTGTTTTCACAACTTACTTGGATATACTTGTTTGTGGAAATACTTACCGTATTTAACAGCATATAGGATGCACTTTTTTCCAAAATTTTGGCTCAAAAAATTGCCCTGCGTCTTATACATCGCAGGTGAAGTTTAAGACCTCCCATAGGCCTAGGCTAATCTGCATCTGGATCCGCACTGCAACCGGAGTATTGAAAAGACGAGCAAACATAGTTATGAAGGGATGGGATGATACATTGAATGACATTCCTCTTAAGCGGATGATGGCTGAATTAGTGATCAAAGTGTGTCAAGATGACCCCACCCGAGGTGTGTAGCCAGAGTAAAATTGCATGCATGGGTAAACGCAAGTTCTCTGGCAACAGTTGTGGTGTTGGAAAGATGTGGTGCTATTTCAGAGGATGTATGTTATCTTCGTCTGACAAACGATGCTCAGAATAAAAATTTGGCGGAAGTTGATGCTGCAGTGGCAAGCTGAGGTGGTACATTTCTACACCTCTAGTTGATCGACATCCTGACTGCAAAGCCAGAGTAAGGACTAAAGCCATAACTGAAATGTTAGTGCGAAGGAGATTTGAGATCTTAAAGTGGCTGATTAAAGAATACTGCTTTGAGGGTCAACGTCACCTTAATTCCGTCAGGGCAAAATCTGGTGGATGAACTAACTAGAGTGTTGAAGATGTGGCTTAACATGATGAGATGAGAATCTGACTCTTTGCTGCTGTCATATGCTGTTGTAAATGATCAACAGACACCTGATTATATCTGGGCCATACATCGACAAAGTGGACATCCTGGCATTCAGCATACAACATACTTCATTTCAAGCGTGTGTCCTTCAACTACAAAAGTGGTTGTTAAGTCAGCCATATGCACCTGTGAAGAGTGTCAGAAGGTAGAAAACTTGAAGTGGATGGTAACCACTCCCAGTTTAGTATGGATATAACAATAGCGGTCATTTCTTGACATTGACGGATTGCAGAGAAAGAAAATAAGATTAATGATATAGCGGAATATAAAGAAAAATAAATAGATAGATAAAGAGAGAAAGAAAGAAAGAAAGAATGGGATGAACATAAGAGGAGGAAAAAGATGAAAATGAAGAGAAAAAGAAAAAAGAAAGAAAGAGAGAACGATTAGAAGATAAAGAAAGAAAGAAAGAATGGGATGAACATAAGAGGAGGAAAA
>CM042140.1:31370623-31518968 GCA_023376005.1 Doryteuthis pealeii
AAAGTTGTAGTGACGAGTCGAACTTACCTGACTCAACGCGTCCTTGGGTCTGACCTGCAAAATGAGACATTCTAAGAAGGAATGTGGTTGGGGCAGTCTGAGTAAAAAGTGTCAAGAAGTTGGAGGGGGCAGAGTGGACTTTTTATAGAGGTTGCAAGGCATTATGGGTGACTACCCATAGTGCATTGCAACTTTTGTTTGGCTATAAAAGCGACCCATTTTTGCCAGAATGGTGCATTGCATTTTTGTTCTTCAGTAACGGTGTCTAGAAGAGAAGAAGAGAAGAAGAAGAAGAAGAAAGAAGAAGAAGAAGAAAGAGAAGCTGGTGAACAATTTAAAAGTTTTAAAATTAAATAATTTTATTGTTATTTTGTTATTCAAGTATACAATTTGAATTTTTTTTGTTTTTTGAAAACTATTTTTTTAGGTGACCCAGCAACATCATCACCACCAATGTCCATCAATTACAATAAAACTTTCCAGAAAATTATTGGATTTGGTGGTGCCTTCACTGATGCTGCAGGTATCAATATTCTTTCCTTGCCAGTTAAAGCACAGAAAAAATTGCTTCAATCTTACTTCTCTCCTCAAGGTAAGTACAAACATATTTTAAATAACAATATCATAAGCTGATATTAAACTTATTAAACTGATAGCAATCACTTTTTTTCCATTACTATTCTTAATTAGCCACACTCATTGTAACAATATTAACTTTCTCTTATTTTAAGTCGAGTAAACCCCAAAAACAAATCAGGAGCCGGAGTCCCTAAGGTGGTGTGATGCTGAAATCCAGTGCTATGCATCAACTCCTGCGACACTACCGTTGCTAAACTGCATTGGTTCCTTACCTTTCCTTTGGATCACAGTAGCAGTGTAGAGAGGGGGGATTTAAGTAATTTTTAAAAATACAACTGATTTGTGTAATCAATTTCCCAACTGCAAAAATCCACTGACTAAGTCTTTCTTACAGCAACAATATTCCAGCAGTCTTCAACCATGTCATAAGTGCTTGTGAAGAATTGGAATCGTCTCTCTCTGCCTTTGCTGTGTACTGCATTAATAAAGCAGCTAGTTGCATTAAATCCGGGTGCTTCCATTTGCAGCTTCAAACATCCTGGCCTTTCACAAAACCAACCACTGCTCATATAAAATCTTAACACCAAGCATGTATCCGAGATATAGTAGTCGGACATGCAAGGCTTAGAATCGGGTGAATGTCTATCGTTAAATGTTTACCTTTTCCTGCCATTTACATTTCAATTCAATTACATTTTCGCTTTTTGCTGTTTTGAACAAAATAACCATTATGACGGCCTCCCAAGCTAGGAAATGAATAAAGACAGAGTCCGACTGATGAAGATGCTTTTATTTGGGTAAATACGGGAGTTGTCACCTATCCTCCTGTTTCGCACTGGTCTTCAACGAGAGTCTTCAACATGAAACTACAATAGAATACAAATAGACTATGTAGTTTCTCTAATACAACTACTAAAATCAAAAAAGAGGAGGAAAAGTTCCAAGCTTGTAATTACCTTCTTGTCGTCTTCAAATCCTGCTGCTAAATGAATTCGAAATCCAGCGCCACGCAAACACGTGACTTTTACCGGTGTCAAACGGTGCCTGTACCAATGCAATAGGATGGCCGAACAAAACAAGGGAGATAATTATCTTGCATTTACAACCATGAACAATAAAATTGCATAAAACAGCATTTTAAAGCTATTTTTAATACAGTACAATGAAAAAACAGAATAACAACATGAACAAAAATTTGCTCTTTTTACATAATATTTCACCAGAACTAATTCTAATTTTCTTGTTGGTATGTTGCTAAGAAAAAGCAGGTTGACTGAATAAATATTATCAATTGAGTCAACTGAAAACTATTTTTGTTAAACTGTTTTTGGTAATTCATGAGGAAGTGCGTCCCGGTGTCCTGCCTCAAAAATTGCTACCCGGTGACTATCAAAATAACAACCCCAGCTCGTCGTAATTCTTGTTTATTTATCGTAATTTGTCGTAATTCTTGTTTAGATATGAAGATGGATATATAGTTTTGAATAGACTGAGATAGATAGATAGATAAACAAACAAAATAATATAGATAGATACGAACAAAAGGAGATAGATAGATAGATATTTTCGCCAAGTAAATGTATTTGGGGAGGGTCGCTTCTTTTTTTGTCGTAATTCTTGTTTATTTAAACTAAAAACAAGACATTAAACAAACATGAATAAAAGAAAATCTTAGTATTTAAAGTAATATAGATAAATATGAACAAATTGAGATAGATAGATAGATAGATATGAAGATGGATAGTTTTGAATTGACTGAGCTGGGTCGTTATTTTAATAGTCACTGGGTAGCAATTTTTGAGGCAGGAGACCGGGACACACTTCCTCATAAATTACCCTGTTTTTGACACGGGAATAAGAAGATACATTAACTTAATGATTAAATTAATTAATGTGGTTGCCAATTAGCTCCTGTCTTTTAGGATTTGGTTTGTGAACTGAAATATATCAAAGACAAAGGTTAAACTGACCAGATATGAGAAAGTAACTCTTTACTCAAAGTCGTGCTGGGTTAGCTCAGTTGATAGAGCGTTCGGCTAGAAACCACAAGGTTCCTAGTTCGATACCGGTCCTCGCCAACTCAGCGTATGAGTAGCACAGGGATCTGTGTGGTAAAGTAAGGAGCTGATGGTAATTGTGGCGCTCCACCTCAGATGCTAAATACAATCTCCTTGGTCTAGCGCTATTAAAAAGGGGATAGACTCCCTCGCTGACCGGCTGATACTGACTTTAGGCCACCCCGACGACTTTATTTTACTTATTATTGGTAAAACAAAGCAATCATCCCAATGGACATCAATCTCCCCCTCCAAGTCACTTTGGAAGATGAATCATGCATATTGATATGCAACAGTAACAAGGGCCCAAACTTGCACATACACTCTCGTTAGATTACAAATGACCACTGTTACATAAACAAAAATAGATATCTCTCGATTCACTAATTACCAATTCAATTCGCGCACACACCACAATAAAAAGATACACACACTCGCCATCAAAACAAAACATAAGTTGTGACGCCAACCGGAAGTTTACTCCATGGTAGCCAAAAGTGGAGTGACCAAATTAATACGTTTCTACGCATAGGCTCGAGATTAGACTTCCGGTTGGAAAACAAGAATTCCTAAACAATAAAGAAAATAATTTTGTAAATAAACTCACATTTTCATCCAATCGAAAACGCCCCCTCCCCAAAAAAAATAAAAATAAAAAAGGCTTGTGTGATTCGAAATCAGATCACACAGGCCTATATAAATCGACTTTAAAGAACCGACAACACACAGAATCCAGGCGTCAGCATCGAACGCATCAACGGGAGCCGACCTTGCAAACAAAACCTACATCACAAGGCGGCCGACTTACATCCTCACCTACCTCTACCCAAATCTGACCGACCGGCAGTCAACAGACGAACAATCACACATCATTCAACAACCAAAATACGCCAACTATCATACACGATACAACCAGCTATTGACTTCAGAATACCAAAACACAAAATTCTGCCTACATCGCCACCCCACTACAACTGACTCGGTCATCCTGACATTTTACTGACTTTATTATTCACTTTACGACAATCACCAAAATCAGACTTTCTCTCTTAAATTAACTTTCAGCTTTTCCTCGCTTTTCATGTTCCTTTTTCCAATACAATTTTGAAACTCAAAATCCGTATTTGTTTTTCCTCGTCACCATATGCTTCATACTAACCCTATTTAGGATACAACCAGCTATTGACTTCAGAATACCAAAACACAAAATTCTGCCTACATCGCCACCCCACTACAACTGACTCGGTCATCCTGACATTTTACTGACTTTATTATTCACTTTACGACAATCACCAAAATCAGACTTTCTCTCTTAAATTAACTTTCAGCTTTTCCTCGCTTTTCATGTTCCTTTTTCGACAATTTTGAAACTCAAATCCGTATTTGTTTTTTCCTCGTCACCATATGCTTCATACTAACCCTATTTAGGATACAACCAGCTATTGACTTCAGAATACCAAAACACAAAATTCTGCCTACATCGCCACCCCACTACAACTGACTCGGTCATCCTGACATTTTACTGACTTTATTATTCACTTTACGACAATCACCAAAATCAGACTTTCTCTCTTAAATTAACTTTCAGCTTTTCCTCGCTTTTCATAAACGTAACCATATGCTTCATGTAAAGGGAGAAACCAAGCCCTCACTTCTGCCTACATCGCCACCCCACTACAACTGACTCGGTCATCCTGACATTTTACTGACTTTATTATTCACTTTACGACAATCACCAAAATCAGACTTTCTCTCTTAAATTAACTTTCAGCTTTTCCTCGCTTTTCATGTTCCTTTTTCCAAACAATTTTGAAACTCAAAATCCGTATTTGTTTTTTCCTAGTCACCATACGCTTCATACTAACCCTATTTATTACACCACTTACATGAAATACATATGAAGCCGCTCATTCTCATTGCTTACGTTTATCATATTTTTCAGGAATTGAATATAATATTGGCCGTGTCCCAATGGCTAGCTGTGATTTCTCTACTCATGCATATTCATATGATGACCATCCAAATGATACATCTTTGCTGAAATTTGTATTAACTGATGAAGACTTGAAATATAAGGTTTGCTACTATATCAAATTTAACCATATCCTTTATTATGAATTTTTTTAATAAATTAAATTTCTGACTACAAGACTAAAGATTGAGTGAAGTCTTGTAGTCAGAAATTTAATTTTGATTTCTAAAGAATTTTTTATTTAGTAGATTTGAATTAATTCTTAAGAATACTCAATCAATAATCTTTAATTTGTTGCGTAGCCCTTTACCGGCACTATATATCTATATGTTATATACTTCCTTACGTCTTATTCTGGTCGTCTATTCTTCTGGCCAGATCTGGTATATCTTCTAAGGTCTCGTCTGGTCTTCTATTGAGGATTCCGGGTCTGGTTCTGTTGCTAGGGATTTCTTGTTATCAGAAGCCCTGTGTCATTGTTAGCTTTTAGTAATAACAACAAGACTTCGATTTACGATGATGTTACTTTATTCGTAGAACCCCAGACCAGACAATCATGCAGTGAGCTCACATCTTGCTAGCTTCGCTTCTAAGTCCTAACTCCCAACTGACTAACTGAGTTGCTTACTCCTTAAACCGGAAGGGGGCTTTTCTATTGCCTTCCGATTCTCACGGTCTATCCCACAAGGCAAGGTCAGAGTGAGGTCAAGCATTGTCACTCGCTCTCAAGGCCATCAGCTGTACTGATCGCCATAAGGATTTCTATACTACCTTAAAAAGATATTAGGGATCCATAATTATGTAACAAATTGAGTATTCTTAAGAATTAATTCAAATCTACTAAATAAAAAAATCTTTAGAAATCAGTTAATCTGCTTAATGTGATTATAATTTTGATTATTGGTTATTTGAAATGAATTTGAATTCTGTATAATAGGAAAATATTTCAATAGATAAACTTAAATCAATATTGTTCTTTAAAAAAAGCACCAATTGATATCAGGATTATCTTGAATATTTAATATTTTTATGAATTGATAGTTGGAGCAAATAATGCACATGAATTAGAATTAAAAAGATTTGTTGCAGAAATTCTCACTATAGATAATAAAGTAAGATATCAACTACAAATTTTGTTGTATACCCTCTTCATTACTTCTTTACTTACTTCTTTCTTACTCTAGTCTTTTGGCCGTCTTTGGAATCTTATAACATCTTGTCTTGGTCTGGAATCTTCTAAGGTCTGGACTTTCTTGGGGTCTTCGGGTCTGGTCTTCTATTGGGGATTTCTCTTTATCAGAAGCCCTGTGTCATTGTTAGTTTTTAGAGGTAATAACACAAGACTCCGATTTGCTTTGATCTTACTTTATTTTAAAATCCCCAACCAGACATCTGCGCAGATGAGAACGGCGTTGCGTAATACGCGACTTACAACCTACGAGCTTGGCTCCTACCTTCTAACTGACTGAAACTTACTTACTATCTAAACCGGAAGAGAGGGTCCTTTCTACCGGTTCTCACGGCTATCCCCGGAAGATAGGGTTAGGACTGAGGTCAAGCTTGACAATCAATCTTCAAGGCTGTCAGCTGCACTTAAAACGCCATCTCGTTTTCTACACTATTGCACATAAACATTAGGTATCTAATAATTATGTAACAATTTTAAGTAAATTTAATCAATAGTCTAGTTAAAATCAGTATATCAACCAGAGAGTTCTTGCTTAAATTAACTGGCAGGCAATAGACAGATCATTTAGTTTCATTACAAACTTTCTCTTGTAAACTGTTAAAATAAGTAGCCAGGTAGAAAGGTCTTTGGAGCAATGAACTCTGTCAATAATTTGCGATGATCAAAATTCTTTATACACAATTTATATAAGTTATAGAAAAATGTTTTCTTGTGGATGAAATCATGAATATTGTTTGAATTAATATGTATGATGAAATAGTTATTAAACATATTTTCTCATAAAAGAAATTGACACTATTTAAGATTTTGATGAAGGAATGAAACTTCTTATTGTTAATATAATGAAAACAGTGTTCATCTGATAATCCATCATGTTTGTTTGGTTGGTAAAGAGACATTTTTAAATGAATAAACTTTTTTCTCAAGCATGTGAATGGCGTCTATGTTAATGATAAAATGTTTGAGATATTATTACTTAACTGATCCACTGATTTTAGAGGCTTATCATTCAGTGTAGAGATGCCACCATCTTGTTTAACTCTTAACATCCTGTTGAGAATTTTCTAAGTCCAGAGCCCCATTCCTATAAGGATTTATAAAAAAATGGCTAAAAATTACCTTTTCATTTCAAGTTACCTGTTATTTTCCTTAAATCAAAGACATCTAAATGTTTAATATTATATTTAAACAAAGGCTATCATTTGGGCAGATTAGGAAAACAAATGTGATTTCTGGCCAGGCAGAATGAGGTGCTATAGGATGTTAAGAGTTAATGATAAAATGTTTTCCAGTTGTAAGGGATATAGTTTCCTATAGAATCTGAATGTACACTAATTATTGTAGGGACCGAGTTTGTTTGGTGATTGAAGAAGATCCGAGTTTTGATCCCCACAATTTAAATGTATAAGACTACGGAAATGTAGTTTCCGTAGAAAACAAAAGAAGAAGATAAAATTTATAAAATAAACAACTTTATATACATTAATTTACAATTGGTATATTCAATTGTCCTTTTAGCAATGTTGCCAACTGTATGTGTCTGTATTGTTTATATTTGTGCATTTGGAGTTGTCAAATTTGTAGCAGTTTTGATAAAACAATGTCTGTGATTGAAACTTGTGTTGAGAGGGAGAGAGAGAAAATAGGAAACGAAAATAAGAGACAGACCTGATATACTACATTTTGTGTCTTCGGACAACGACTTCTCCCAATTGTGTCGAGTTAGGGAGAGTTTTCGCTCTGTCTATCAAGTTAGGGGGCATTATGCTCTTCCCAACTCAACAGAGTTGGGAAGAGCATAAGCTCCTCACTGAAGTTTTTTAGCTCTATGGGTCTTTTTATAATTTTCTTTTGTCATTGTCTACGTGATCATTAAGTTAAATTTAATATTGGAATTTTCAAATATCAGCTATTTTTTCTAATGACGTAAATATCGGATGATTTTGTAACATTCCGATGACGTACATATTTTCCATGGAATTTAAACCATTGTTTCTATTGTTGCTAAAATATTTCTAAACTAATATCTATTCGATTATCTTTTGTTTACATAATTCTAAACTTAACTTATACAATTGTGAAATTACTTGTTTCAGAAAACTTAATTATTTTAATGTATTCAATTCCACATGCACGTAAATAGGGGTCAATGTCCCCATATTATTTTCTGTTATTTTTCTTAGCTCATTTGCTTCAGAAGCCATCCTGATTGTTTCACAAATAGGTATTGTTTTTTGTTTGTGTGATTCAAATTTAGATTTATTTTTGGTGAGAGAATTTCACTAAGCCTCTGGGATCTGTAATGATAGTTTTCTTCTCAAACTTAATGTCGAACATGTGGACACCTTTCCAGCTTGGAGCCTAGACACATACGTCTATCTGCTGCCATAACAGTTGCCGAAGAGAATGAAAGCTACCTCCATATGTGCACATATCAAAGAGTGGAGCTGTCCACAAAAACAAGGGCAATAACTACTTATAGCTGTTAAAGTGATAGCATTTCTGCTTGTTACAGATTATTAATTCATAGATGTTAGATATTTATTAATGTTATATAACAAACTGAAACACATTTTCATTTGTCTAGTTTGTTGTTTACTTGACATTCAGTTGATAAATTATGTTTATTTTATGTATAGATTCCTTTTATCCGTGCTGCTCAGGGGATGAGTAAAAAAAAACTGCTTATGTTTGCCAGTCCATGGAGTGCTCCTGCTTGGATGAAAACAAACAATAAAATGACAGGCAAAGGGAGTTTGATAGGTAAACCCGGAGGTACTTACTTTAAAACTTGGGCACATTATTTCATCAAGTAAGTCCTTGTTTTTAACTTTTTTTTTATTTCAACAGTTGGCCCTTTATGTTAGAATTAATCAGCTAATAATCCATGTTATTATTCACTAGAAAGAATCCATGTTTAGATTCAATTCTTAACATTTGTTAAGATCTACTTTTACTCTTTAAGTTTTTCTGTTAAAAATCAATTCTTATTTGGTGAATGAGCTCCTTGCTTAGTATAATAGTTAGTAAGCTAGTATATATATATATATATATATATATATATATATATAACATATGTTATATATATAGACCATTGTTAGTAAGTTTGATTCTCACTGGGTGTCTGATACTTCTGGTCTAAGCAGACTAGGTTTTTAACCTTTCTTAAGGCAACCAGTCTAGGAGAAGGAAAACTGAATTCAAATCAGCTGTACTCCACTTAAAAAAAAATGACCTTGTGTTGCTCATTCTCTCTACCATAAGTATCTTACTTATGCTAGAGGGAATATTTGTCTCATACCCCACTTGTATGGACTGGGCACAAGGCCTCGTTTTAACATGGGCCCACTCACAAGCCGAAGCTCATGGGTGGGAAAGAACAAAAATTGCGTCGATCCCGTCGGCATTCCTCCTCAAGGGGGGCACCTCAGGCGCTGGGCAATAAACCCAGCCCTGCCCCGCCCCCAAGGGGGCAGGTATTGCTTTGGGGGAAAGCCCGCTGGGATCGACACTATTATTTGTACTTTACCCTGATCCAGTGGCCGAAGCCCACTGGACCCCCGCCTCGAACGACGAGTATGTCAGGGAACTGTACTTATGGTAGAGGGGTTGAGCAAATACATACTTCTGGTCTAAGCTTAGTAAATGATTACTTAGTTTTTTTGTTAACTATAACTTGTTTGTTTTATCTTCATATAAAAAAAGAAATGTATGCTGATATAACAGAAGTAACACTAAAATCAAAAGTGATCTTTTTGAATGAAGTTATTTAAAACTAAATATTCCTTGTGCTATCTAACAATAATGACAGATGAAACTTTTGGCCAACCCAATTTCTTAATTGTGATTTTCATTCATTCATCTGTGAACAGCCTTCAATTTCTTCCACTATTTTATCATATGGGTGCTAGAAGGCGGTGGCTGCAGGTCTACATGTCCTGGGAATGACGTTAAACTCTATCTGATGGTGAGGTTCCAGTTTTGGAGGTTTGGGGAATGTGGAGCACCCCATTCATCACCATTGCTCCCTGGTCCACCCGGAGTGGTAGTACCTGTTAGGGTCCCATCTATGGGTTAGATAGAAAAATGTATTTATAAAAAAATTGTATTATCCATTAAGAATTGATTTATTTCAAAACTTTATCGGCATTAAATGACCCACTGAGGTTGATATGCCGTAAAAACAAACAAACAAACAAATTCTTCCACTATGACTAATATTCACCAACAATGTGTTAGTACAATTTTTTCTGTGATGGAGATTAAAATTCAAAATATTCTATATTTTAAATTTGGCATTTTAGTGGTTACCAAAATTTGTGAATACATTTAAAACAAATTTTCAATTAAACCCAAATTTCATTTTATTATTCAAATGTAATACATATTTTTTGGTATGAACACACTTTGGTATAAAGATGATATTTAATACAAAACATTAATAAGAAAATCAGAAAATTTATTACTTTGAGTTTTCTGCATTCACAATTTTTCTTTTAATTGATTTGTCCTGTTTTTCTTTTCAGATTTTTGGAAGAATATAAACATTTTAATATTTCTTTTTGGGGTTTGACCGTTCAAAATGAACCTACAGATGGCCTCATATACAAGTTCCCATTTCAAGCAATGGGTTGGTCTCCAGAGATGCAGAGAGATTTCATTATCAATGACTTAGGACCAATTCTTCACAGCTATAAGTATGATAAACTAAAACTGATGATATTTGATGACCAAAGACCTTTAATGTCCTACTGGGCTAAAGTGGTAGGCCATATCACTACTCTACAATTTTTACATTTGTTAATCAATATTGTCAGTAAATTAAACATGTTAACCATTCGCAAAATGTGATATGTTGGTTGATTGGTAAATTTTTTTTCTTATTAAATGCTATATTGGGATTTAGCTAAAAATTAAAAATATTTGATATGCTTGAAAGCTAGACATTTTTTTGAATATATTCATATAAAGAGTACAATAGTTTTGAATAGATTTTAGGATCAAAACAAAAAATTACAAGAAGTTGAATTTAAATATTTATAATGAAAAAATATTTATTTCAGTTGGTAATGTAATATTCCGAAACAGGATGGGATTAATTATAATGACAGGAGATAAGTTTGAGGCTGACTGATCTTTATTTCATGTTATTTTAAATGGTCATTACAAGTCCTCTTATCACAGGAAGGTCTCATTCTTGGTCTCTTTCAAGTTTCGTCCCTAAGAGCACTTGATCATGGGGAGTAACTCTTGGGTACTTATCACAATATATCTTTACCCTTAAGATAGCAGAAGTAACATAGCTAAAAGAAAAGTAGTTTTTAGTCTCTAACATAAAAAAAAACTAACAAACTGAAAACAATTGTTCTTTAAGTGTACTAGCAAATATATGCACCCTCCGGGTGCAAATATTTAAGTTTTAATATAATAAAATATCATATTAAATTAGAAAGGCTAATGAAACTGAATAAGAATGCAGATAAAAAGATTTGGAACTGAGGGGTTATGATTGAAAAATAGAACAACTTTGAAACTAACTCTTCCATCATTTTCCATTACTCCCGTCTTTCATTGGTAAATTTTCCTAATTTAACTATTTAGTTAAAATAGGAAGTAAAGAATAATATTACAGTTATTTCTTCTTGTTAATGGATTTCTTTTAAGATTTATTCCTGAGATTTTTGCTCATATTCAATAAGATAAAACCAAACAATTAGAAATCAATAATACTAAGCATGTATTTATTAAAATCAAATTTTTAAGATCAATATGCAAATTAGCCTTCCCATTCACACTGTAAATTGCTATTTTGTTATAAAATGTAATTGCATGTTTTTAGTATGTAGATATGATAAACAGTGTTAATGATGTAAAACAATTTTATTAATAATTGAGGTTTAAATAAAAATAAAATCATAGAGAATGTTATGTAAACAACAAAGAGAATTGTGTCTTGTATAGTAATATAGTTTCGGTTACAGACAGAAAAACACACAATCTCCATTATAATAAGATGATGCTTCATACATCCTATTTTGTGGTTTTAATATGTGACTTGAGGATTGTAAATTTACTGGACTGTTTGTGGTCTCTGGTGATGTAATATCTTGTTGATCAATTGAGTTGATAGGTGTTTGTTTATCTAGGAGTACAGTTGCTGATTCGGACTCTGCTAGTTAGTTTTGACTTTCATCGTCTCTGAAATGGTTTAGTGTTAGTGGGATCCTTGATGAGTTTTCTGAGGCATTATTATTAGGTATCTTCCGTAAATCTCTTCTGTTTCATTGAAGAAGAGCACCTGGTTTTGTTTGGACTGTACACTACCAAGGCCTCCTTAATACAGGCCGGATCACTGAAAAGTGACTGTAAACTGATCAATATTCAACTGTGTTGCAAGTTGGATCATCTTCTGAGAATCCAGACTTGGTAAGTGGTTTAAATAGCAGCTTGGGCTATTCTACTTTGTGGAATGGGCAAGTCTATTTCCAGCATTTTGATTGGCTGGTAGTTTTAGTGTGTATATTTTATCCATATATACTGAACACTTGACCATGTCCTCTCAGTTTCTATAGAGTGTATTCAGTTACTCTCTGTCTTTTTTTTGTCTGGTGGCTGGACGCTAGTGACAGCCTTCCTGTGAAAGTGAGTATGATGTTCATTCTACATCTCCCCCTCCCCCCCTCCTGTTGCATGGGCATGATAGCCTTTGAGGGGAAATCAGTTTCTTTCGACCTGGCCAATTACAGGGGAGCAACCTGGCCAATACCCGGGGGATTCTTGTCGGCATTGACTTAGGGGGCAGAGTGACACTAGGTAAGGCTGGGTCCCTGGGTGATGTTGTTACAATCCCTTTGGTTTGTGGGGCATCCTCAAACATTGGTTTAGGGGGCTCAGTCAAAGCACTAGGAATAGGGGTAGGGACCGCTGGTCCTTGAAGCTTCCTGAGGAATCAGCAATTTCTGAAATTTGCCAAGTAATATGTATAGCATTTTTACTTAGTCAGTTCTAGAAATGCATAGGTCATATAGATGCAAAGCCGTGAAGAACTATTCCAAGATTCTAATTAGTCACAGAATATCGAGAGAAATGTGGATTACAGTATTTATTTCTAAGCTTTCATTCATTATTGGCAACTTCTGCAAAATTAGGCAAACATTCCGCAATGGTTACATTGGATTTGCATCTTCTTTAAATCTAGTTCTGAATTTGTGTTAAGCATACTAGAAAAGGCTCAGTCCTAATTAGTGATGTGTAATTTAATTTGCAAAACTAAATTAACATTTTGAAGATTAGTATTTTGAGGTCAATTTATGTTGACTGAGATGAAGTTTCTGTAAGGTACAAAATGGAGAACTTTGGGTACTATTTAATTTCATATTTCCATTATGACAACATTTTGGAAAGAGCATGCATTTATTTGCATCTTTTTGACCAAACCAATTGTTTCTAATGCATTTTAATATATGGACTGAGTTGAATTGGAAGAAAAGAGGTTGAGACTCCATAAATGGATATACAATAGAAAGCTTTAATGGACTCCAAAAGAAAGATATAACTTTTTTTATTTATAACATTATTATCTATTATGATTGATAATAGGCCCTCAAGCCTATCTCCTCCAAACCAATTATCATACATTTAACTATGTCAAAGAAATTCTCAGCTTTAAGACATTTAGTTGGCATAACAAGCACAACATCCTTATATTGTGAGAATACACTGCTAAGCATAAAAGCAAAAGCATTTGTTGCAGCTTCATTGCTGTTGTCAGATAAGCCAACAATATTACCACCCTTATAATCAAGATAAGGTTTTAGTTAGTCAGCAAAAATCTACAATATGAAGCATTTTTCTTATAATTCTAGGAAAAGTGAAGAGTGTTCTGATATTTTTAAGGAACATAATCTATCAATTCAACAAAAAAATTATTAGTAACAATACTAATAAAGAGAGGATTTTTAACATTTATATATTTTTTAAATAAAAATAATAAATTATGTTTTTGGGATAAAATAATTTTAAAAATTTGCTAGATTTTAATCCTTTTTAATTCTTTAATTTTAATACTGAGTTTCAATTGAATTTCATAGCTTTTTGATACAAAACTTTGTTTTAATGTGTTGTGAATTACAAAGACATGAAATTAATTTAATCATTAAAGTTTTATTTATTCACGAATAAAATAATTTTAAAGAATTATTAGATTTTATTATTATCATTATTATTATTATTATTATTTTATTATTATTATTATTATTAATAATAATTATTATTTTATTATTTCATTATTATCATTATAATAATAATAATAATTATTTTTATTATTATTTTATTATTAATAATATTATTATTTTATTATTTCATTATTATCATTATATATATAATAATAATATTATTATTATTATTATTATTATTATTATTATTATTAATTAATAATAATTATTATTTTTTATTATTATTTATAATAATAATAATAATTATTTTTATTATTATTATTATTTTATTATTATTATTATTATTAATAATAATTATTATTTTATTATTTCATTATTATCATTATAATAATATAATAATTATTATTATTATTATTATTATTATTAGAATTATTTTTTCATTAATATCATTATTAGAATTATTCTATTGTAATTACTATCATTATTATCCTTATTTTATTATTATTAGAATTATTCTATTATATCATCATAATTATTTTATTATTATTATTATTATTATTATTATTATTATCACACCTCCACGAATACATAGCTCTTATCCTTCCTAAGGCATCAGACACAGTGTTTCATTGCATGTAGGTTAACGCCTTCAAACAATGACAACTCTGACAAATACCGTGGGTAGAAAACAGGTTTATTCACCATTGAAGGTGTAAAAAGCTGAAATATGAAAATAAACTTGCAATAACAAAGAGAAATAGAACAGCTAATAAATTGTCTTAAAGAGATAACAATTAAATAAACAATGATGAGGAGTGTAAACAGAGGGGCTAGGCTAAGAAACCCATAATACAACATGGTGGGTTCAAATTGACCAGCCACTATCGGGAATGGCTAATAACTACAGTTGAGGACAATGGCTTGGGAGTGTCAGGTTAAGGCAGCGATGAGAGGTGTTTAAGTTAAACAAGGAAGCAGGGCTGAACAGCCAGTAACATAGCATGGCTGTTTGGAGTATTGACAACTAAAATAATAGCGAGAATGTCAAGGTTGTGAAAGGTCTCTGCCAAACTGTCATTAAAATGTAGCAAGAATGTCTGACATAGTATTGTCTTAATAGCTAAATACAAGATGAAAATGGGGTAAGAATTAAATTAAGGAATTACAGGGCTAACAGGGCATTTATGTTAACATGAAGGAATAAAGTAAATGGTCGAGACAGGAGAAATTTATCACAATAAGTAATAAATATATAAGTATAATAAACAAGCACCGATAAATAAACACTGCTTAGTACGGAAAAAAAGGTAATGATTAAGGGTCAGTTAAGAAATGACTTTAAGCTAAGGAAAGAAAGGCAAAGAGGCTAAATAGGAAAACTCAAATGAACTTTACCTTAGGTCCTCATAGAAACTTCATGCTGATATCGAAGAGGATGAATCTTAGGGCAAGGCAGTCAAACAGGGGAAATGGTGACTTTAGGGTTTTTGTCCCGTCTTACAAATCAGACTGCTAAGGGAGGTAACTCTAAGATTAGACTGCTAAGTGAGGCAACTTTTAAGGGGTAAGTTTTAGCTAAAGTGTACCATGACAATAATTATATCACTTTATTAATTGAACGAATTTATATAAAAAAAAAGACGTGTGATAAATAAGACAAACTAACTCACTAGATTTGATGTCGTGAATTACAAAGATTTGAAATTAATTTAATCAGTAAAGTTTCATTTATAGTGTGGCAGTTATTTTATACAGTAATAATGTAACTAGTTGTATTATATTGATCTTAGTTGTATTATATTATAAAAATTATATCTATAATCTATATATATTAGTTAATACATAAAATTTAAAATAATAAAAAACACATAATATGTGAAAGTTGTGATAATAATAATGAAATATAATAATATAATAATGAAAGTTGTGAACATAATAAAAACACATAATAATAAAAAAACACATTCATTTAATGCATAAAATTATCAGCATATGATATATAATATGTTATAAAAATATTATAAATTATACTAGTTGTATTATATTGATCTTAGTTGTATTATATATATTATACAGTAATTATAGTTTCATTTATAGTTTCATTTATGTATAGGTTTCATTTATTTATGAATAAAACTATTCTAAAATGTTCTTGCTCAACATTTGCATTTTTCTTGGCCTGGTAGACATCTTAGTCCTGGTAGACATCTTAGTCCTTTAAACAATTAATTAAATTGGAAAATCATGAAATATCTCCCGTCCTTCATATCACCTAGGTTTGTTTTAATTTAACAAATAAGATAAGAGAATTTTTAAATTAAAAAAAAAAAACACCCTAAAAGATGACAAAACTAAATAAAAATTATTAATTTAAAATATATTCACATTATTATTTTCAGAGAGCATTTAAAATAATTTCTTTTTTTTTTTTAATATGGGGGGAAAAGACATTAAACAATTATTGATAAAAAAAAAATTAAAATCTACGTCTATTATTTAAGGAAGTGTAAAATAATAAGAATTAAATAAATTTACAAAATTAATAAAAATTTATTTTTTGAAAAGAAATTTAAATCCTGAAGAAAAATTTATCTACTCTATTCTTTTCTGGCATAAAAAATCATTTTTTTTTTTTTTTTTTCAATTGAATTAGCATCTTTTTTTTAATAACCAAAAAGAATTAATTAATAAATAAATAAGAATTTTAAAAAATATAAACCATTTTTATTTTTCTAAGACTTTTACTGACATTTTCACTTTCTTTGCCATTGTTTTGCAATAATTACACAAATATTTTTAATCTTTCTTCACTTTTTGTAAATTGAAATCATTTATTGGATAATATGTCATTATTATATGATGAAATATTCTTAGGATTCTTATTTCTGTATTACCATTAAAAATTATTTACATAATTAATTTCATAATATTTCATAATATTTTATAATATTAATTTCATAATATTTTATTATTTCATAATAATTTAATAATTATTTATTACTACATTTGTAGTTAAATAGTCTTTTAAATAATTCATTGTACTTGGATAATATGTCATTATTATATGATGAAATATTCTTAGGATTATTATTTCTGTATTACCATTTTTCTTGCTGGTAGTTGTAAGGACTCTAATGTATCCCAATTTTAGGATTTTTTTTTTTTAATCATTTGGACCTAGACACCAATAAGCACCCCAGCCCAAATCCGTTTTGAAAGGAACTGAATTTTGCTTTTCACCAGTTGTTAGGAAACAAAACAGCCGGCCGATAAAAACCAGTAACATTTTTATACTAAAATAGTTTTTGATTTTAATAAAAAAAAAAAATTAGTTATTTCATGTTGTTGTTAGCATATGTAAAAAAATAATTTTGCACTAAAGATAAACTAATATTGTTATTTAAAAAAAATAAAACTTAAAACAAAAGACATGTTTATCTATTTTCCATGTGCCTCTATGGATAGTCAATAAAAAAATGAGTTATTTCATGTTGTTGTTAGTATATGTTAAAAAATAATTTTCAACCAACAATAAACTAATATTGTTATTGACATTAACAATATTATTTCAGATAGGAATCCACATAGAAACACATGAAAAATAAATTTTATAAATAGTGTAATACCATTTCTGAACAACATCCTTTTATTTAAATAAACATAAAAATACTTTGTAAAAAATTTTTTTATTTAAATAAACATATCTGCATTTCTCTTCTGATTAGATAAAACTATTTTAATATAAAAACGTGTCTTTCGTTTAAAGTTTTATAATTAAAACAAAAACAAAACAAAAACAACAATAACAATATTAGTTTAAAATTAAAAAGTATTTATTTAAAAAAAGATTTTGCTAGGGTTAGGATTAGGGTTAGGGTTAGGGATTAGGGTTAGCAGTTATGATAACCTTATAATATACTTGTTATAGCTTTAACCATTCCTGTGTTAAACATGTCTAACATTAAACGTTTTATAATTAAAAAAGAATTGCTATTGAATTAACAACAACAACATGAAATAAGTAAAAAAAAATGTGTCTTTAATATAAAAACATGCTTTCGTTTATAGTTTTAAAATTTAAAAAAAAATTACTAATGAAAAACACAATATAACTAAAAAAAAGTATGTCTAAAAATCGTCTGTTAACAAACAACCAGATTTTGATGGTGAAAAGCAAAATATGTCCTTTTGAATCTAGGTCTCACCTGGGGTGCTTATTGGTGTCTTGGTCCACTCATTCTTTTCATCCTGGTCTCTTCAAGATCCAGTGGTAGTATCTATTATATTGTAGTGTCACAAACAAAAGAAATATGAAAAGGAGTGATTATGCGTTCCTGGAAAAATTCTGTTAATTGAAAATTAAACAGTCTATATAGCAAAAACTACTTTTTTTTTTTCATTTTCATAAATCTCTTTGCCATTCATAAAAAAAATATTTTATAAAATGTTGCATATACTAAACTTGTTTTTTTCTTTCAACAGTTGTCCTTTTCTTATTTCAGATTTTATCAAATCCTGAGATCCATAAATATGTGTCAGGTATTGCTGTTCATTGGTATGGAGATGTACCGTTCACCTCTGGTATCTTGGATAGCACACATAATATGTTCCCTAATTATTTCATCTTGGCTACAGAAGCATGTGTTGGATCTTATCCATGGGATTATCCCAAAGTTGCTCTTGGAAGTTGGAGCAGAGCAGAAAGTTACAGTAAAGACATTATCCAGGTAGGTCTGTTCTCTTTTTTCTTAATACAAACATTTGTCAATGTTCAAGCTGTGTTCAAAGTGGGTGCCGTGTTTGCTCACAGACGATCAAAAACAACAATGCGTTGACGATTCAGAGCATTGTTTGCAACTGTTTCAACGCAACAAAAAGGAGTTTTGTGTAAATATGTGACAATGGATGAAACATGGCTCCACCACTTCCCTCCATAGTCAAATCAGCAGTTAACTGAGTGGACAGCAGCAGGTGAAAGCCATCCTTTCTTAATTCTTTCTCCTTTTCTCCCCTTTTTTCTTCTTTACAATTTGTCCAGTCACCAGACTGAATTTAAAGCCACAAGGCTACCAAAAAGTTCTCGGAAGAGAATGAAAATTCCGAGGGACAAAGTTCTTTTACATCAACCCGTTCACAGGTAAAACTCTTAGAAGACAATCAAATTTTAGAGAAAATCAAATAGTCTCAACAGGACTCAGAACCCCTCTGCAATTTGGTTAATAACAATTTCTATCAAAGGAGTCTGTCAAATCCCTTTTCTCCGGATGCAGGCTCTTTTGCGGGTTCAAATCTCGGACAGCCGGTGAAAATCAAATCAGAGCGAACTACACTCAGCTGTTCCTGGTAAAAGAGGGCGAAAAAGGCTTGACCGGCTCTTAAATACTCTTTCTTTTCCATCAGCAGCAGCATAGGGTCCAAATGCTCCAAGGGAAGCAATTCCCATTATCTTTATCCCTCAGAAAATTCTCAAAACTTTTTAAAAATTTGGATTATTAACTTTAATTTTCTTTTTTTCCTGAAGGATTTGAATCATTGGGTGACTGGTTGGACTGATTGGAACATTGCACTCGATCCCCAAGGAGGACCCAACTGGGTGAAAAACTTTGTTGACAGCCCTATCATTGTAAATAAAACTAATGGAGAATTTTATAAACAACCAATGTTTTATATTTTAGGACATTTCAGGTATGTTCTCTTCATAAAAAAATAAGTTCAGTAATAATCAATTTTCTGCTTGATAAAAAATGTTCTTCTTGAGAATTTATCTTCAAGAGTTAAAATTGGTTTCTCAATATATCTTAATACTAGTTTGGCTACAGTGTCAAAATTGATACTTACACATTTCCCTAAGATTTTATAACAGTTATTATTTTTCTTATGTTTACTCAAACATATTTTTTCTCAATGTGCTATTCATTTGTCATATTCAAACATATATATATATATATATATATATATATATATATATGAAAGTACGTAAATAAACATTGTGTTTATTTGATATGGCTTTTAGCCGACAATTTTTGGAGGATATGTGCTTAATTGAAGTCATACCTAATTTTTGAAAATTAATTAGTTAATAATTAATGAATTTAGGCGGGCATATATGTTCAAATGTAAGGCTAAACAGATCGAGAAAATGTCAAACCCTGAATGTACATTTCGACCTATTATGACAAGTTCACAACGTGATGGCTGCATCACGATGAATCCATTGATGTCTGTCTAGCAGAGCTACAGAAGCTTGCCGTATTGTCAACAGAGTGGGAGATGCAGTGTGGGTAAAGACCCCATATAATACTTGCACATCTAATTTTGGGAGAGGGTTGGTGTCAGGGCACCAATTACATTCAGTTTTGTTCGATGGAATGCTGCGCCATATCAAAGATCTTCACCTCATTAACAGAATGGATTCAGTAGCCATTAACCATCAAAGTGAGTCCTCGGAATTCGAGAGTGTGGTAAAATGCGTGGACAGCAGTCATCAGAGCTAAGGATTGCAGCAGAGCTAGAGAATTCCACACAGACATTCAGCGACACGACGGATGATGATGACCAGTCTGGCACTGATGATGAGGGTGAACCACTTTGATTCCCACAACCAATGAAGAGACACAAGTAAGACACAAGGCTGAAGTGACCGCTCCCTAGATGTTACCTCTGTGATCCAGAGATTAGGAGGGAATGTAGCTTACCAAGGTCAAATCATCCGCCAGTTGGCATGATGGTGGCTGGACGTCATCCTCAACATCTAAGGATGTGCGCAATGGTCGACTTTTATTATGATTGTCGAACCTTGCATGCAAATGCGTGATCACATGCTGCTAATAATTATATAAGAAGCACGTATGCCAAGGCAGGCAGTAGAAACAACGGCACTGCTGTTAGAGGACAGGATTGAAATTTTTTCCTAAAGATTTATATTCAAGATAAACAATTAGTATTAAATAGAAATACTTGATACTATATAATTGTGCAAACAAATTGCAGTCAAATAAAAAAAAAGGGTTATTAAAAGAAAAATGATTATAATGGAACCTTGGGAAAATATCAATAGTTATGATTGTAATCAAACATTGACAATTAAATTTTGATATTAAATAAGGAGTTCATATGCTATTAAACAAATAAACCAAACTAAACCAAACATGAAATTCTTTTATTTTAACTTTGTCTGTCAAATAAATTTAGAGAAAAGTAAATGGTTATTTAATGGAATTGAAATATTTATTTTATTGTTTGTAATTTGTTAAATTCTGTTATTTTTTATTTTAACTTTGTCAAATAAATTTAGAAAAAAGTAAATAGTTATTTAATGGAATTGTAATGTTTATTTTATTGTTTATAATTTGTTAAATTCTGTTATTTTTTTATTTTAACTTTGTCTGTCAAATAAATTTAGAGAAAAGTAAATAGTTATTTAATGGAATCGAAATATTTATTTTATTGTTTGTAATTTGTTAAATTCTGTTATTTTTTTATTTTAACTTTGTCTGTCAAATAAATTTAGAGAAAAGTAAATGGTTATTTAATGGAATCGAAATATTTATTTTATTGTTTGTAATTTGTTAAATTCTGTTATTTTTTTATTTTAACTTTGTCTGTCAAATAAATTTAGAGAAAAGTAAATGGTTATTTAATGGAATCGAAATATTTATTTTATTGTTTGTAATTTGTTAAATTCTGTTATTTTTTATTTTTAACTTTGTCTGTCAAATAAATTTAGAGAAAAGTAAATGGTTATTTAATGGAATCGAAATATTTATTTTATTGTTTGTAATTTGTTAAATTCTGTTATTTTTTTATTTTAACTTTGTCTGTCAAATAAATTTAGAGAAAAGTAAATGGTTATTTAATGGAATTGAAATATTTATTTTATTGTTTGTAATTTGTTAAATTGTTATTTTTTTTATTTTAACTTTGTCAAATAAATTTAGAAAAAAGTAAATGGTTATTTAATGGAATTGAAATATTTATTTTATTGTTTGTAATTTGTTAAATTCTGTTATTTTTAGCAAATTTATTTTACCTGATTCCGTTCGAGTGGAAATCACTGATGTACCAAAGCACCTGGATGTTGTATGCTTTTATCGCCCTGATAAAGCCACAGTGGTTGTGATATCCAACAGGTAATTATGTTGAATTTATCATATGCAGGAAACCCTTTATTTATTTACATATTATGTAAACATTTATTTTTAAGAGCTTTTTGATTTTTTACATTTTTATAAATACATCACTGACTATGATTATTATCATATACACTGTAAGGAGGAGAGAAATATTCGGCCAGTGGTAAAATATCTATTTAATATATACTTATATACACAGGTGAGGTAATTTAATATAAAATTAATAATTGCTAAGTAAAAGAAAACTTGCAAACTGACAAAGAACCTTGAAATCCTTTCTGAAGTCTCTCTGATGAATTCAATCTTTGAAGCTTCATAAATTTTCAATAGGGTTCAAGTTGGGAGATTGATCAGGCCACAGAAGCATGTCTGCATTGTTCTAAACATACTATTGGAGAGTTATTTATATTTCTTTCGTGTAATAAAACTATTTCCTTCCTTCATATTTTCTTTATTTCTGACTAGAAGTAGCTACCCTGTGCCGCCTGGGTAGAGGGGGGATTTTTTAAAAAGTTAGTCTCGCAGATCCATCATTACTTATCACAAGTTAGATCCTCACTGGATGCCCCATAAAATCCCCACATAAATATATAACAATATAGTAAGAAATTTTAATTCAATAATTTACAATTTAAAAAAAAAAAAACAATTTGAATGAGGCGATTAATTCAATCAATCAACATCATATTTCAATTACCTTCTGTTACGATACAAATTTTAATTTCTAAATATCTTCCCAAATATAAATAAAATCTTCATTATTTTTGCTCAAAAACCAAGCCCTGGTGATAGTGAATGTATATATATATATATATATATATATATTTACTTTGTGGTTAATGGTTTTATTTTCAAAGTTTCCTCCAGGCATATACTAATATCAAGGAATCTTCTTGTGAACGTGATCTGGGTATTACTGTCAGCAGTGATTTACGTTGGATGAAACACATCTCAAAAAATGTCCTGGCGTCACTCAGCAAGACCTTTGTCAGCCGCTCACCAGCTATCTATTTGAAGCTGTACAAAGCTATGGTGCGGCTACACTTGGAGGTTGCATCTTGCTCAGAATATTAACCTCCTAGAAACTGTACAGAGACGTGCAACCAAACGAATACCCTCCATCAGGCATCTACCATACTCTGAACATCTTGCTGCCCTGGGAATGGATTTGCTGAAACTTCGGTGTCTGGCAACTGACCTGGTAAACGCTCATAAGGTCATTAATCATCTTAACAACAGCAACCTTGAGCACCTTTTTGATCTCCATCTTTCTAACACATGTGGGCATGCCTACGAAGTCAGAAAACAGCACTGCTCACGTGACTTTCGGAAAATTTTTTCACGCTCAGAATTGCGGAGACATGGAATAAACTGCCCGTGTCTGTTGTAGGCTGCCGAAGCACTGAATCTTTCAAAGCCTCCATGCTTCCTGTAGTCCGCCGACACTATACCTCATGCCACTCTCCACATACATATGCACACACGCGCACATACATGCATATTACTACTGTAAACTGTTCATGTTCCTGACACTAATACATTATTCTGTGTACTTGTCATAAGACTTTGATGAGTTGTGGTGCACCTGAACACTGTACACAATAAATTTCATTATTATTATACACATGTACACAACTGCCCTTTATATAGGTATAGATAGATGTTTCAGCTGTGTACCATCCATCCTTTTTCTAGTGGTGTTGGATTTATTCAACTGGTGGCAAATATCCATTAAAATTCAAATACCTATACAATTTTTGATTGTTTGAAAATTATTAAACTGAATGCTTAACCATGACAAATATCAATCACATTCACATAGAATGATTTTCACAAATAGATTTTCTTATGAAGGTTGTAAAATGTTGTTTATATTGTTTATAATATATTTATAATATTTATGTATTATAAAATATATATATAAATATATAAAATATAAAAAATATATATAATATAAATATATATATAATATATAAATATATATAATATATATATATATATATATATAATATATATATATATATATAAGATTATATATATATAATGTTTCAAATATATATAATATAAAATATATATAATGTATATAATATATAATGTATAAGATTATATATATATAAGATTATATATATATATATATATATAATATATATATATTATATATATTAATATATATATTATATATATATATATATATATAAAAATATATATAATATAAATATATATAATATAAATATATTATATAAAAATATATAAAATATAAATTATATATAAAATATATAAAATATATTTATATATTTATAAATTTATGTTAAATATATTTCATATATAAGTGAATTATTATAATTTATAATATATTATAATATATTTTATATATTTATATATATATTTTATATATTGTTATATTTTATATATTGTTTATATTTTATATATTGTTTATATATATATATTTTATATATTGTTATATATATTTTTATATATATATTGTTTATATTTTATATATATGTTTATAAAATATATATTTTATATATATTGTTTATATTTTATATATTGTTATATTTTATATATTGTTTATAAATATATATTTTATATATTATATATTGTTTATATTTATATATTGTTTATAAAATATATATTTATATATGTTATATTTTATATATTGTTTATATTTTATATATTTTATATATATATTTTATATATTTTTATATTTTATATATTGTTTATATTTTATATATGTTTATATTTTATATATTGTTTATATATTTATATATTGTTTATATTTTTATATTGTTATATTTTATATATTGTTTATATTATATATTGTTTATAAAATGTTGTTTATATTGATACTTTGTTTGCTAATGGATTCAACTGTGAATTCATTATGTGAGCAGCTTCCTTTAATCACCAATGTCACTTGTTTATTATTGGGATTTTGTTGTATGTTCTATTAATTAAAGATAAAAGTTTCTAATTATTAACAAATGTTAAACAAGCATACAGTAAAAGAGGAATGAAAAGATGGATATATATATATCAACAAAACAATAATTCATATCAGAAAATAATGTCTTTTTATAAATAAATGGTAAAGCTCTTGTATGTGTATATGTTCTCATGGGGGTTAAAAAGTCCTTGTATATGTGTTTGTTGAACGACATGAACTCTACTAGGTCCAGTTTAGAGCTGGTTGACAAACCAATTTAGGCTTTATATATACTAGTGGCATAAACAAAAGTGGCCCCCTTATGTCTTTTTTTCATTTAATGGGAATTGTTCTGGTTGGTTAAAAGAATATGATTAATTTTCTAAGCTAATCTGGAAAGGGCGCATCGAGCCTATATACAGAAATAAACTTTTGTCAGATGCCTTGGAAGAGTTAACTTCATTTAGACTCCTACAACCTCATTTCGAAATCCGATCTCCCTGACAGGCTAAAGAGACGATTCTTCCAGGCTGTGGTTGTGTCGGTACTGCTATATGGCTCTACCAACTGGACCCTAATGAAGCGCCTTGAGAATAAGCTAGATGGGAGCTGCACGAGAATGCTGCGAGCGGTCCTGAATAAGTTGTGGAAGCAGCACCCCACAAAAAAGCAACTGTACGGTCACATGCCCCCATCTCACAAACCATACGAGTAAGATGGGCTAGACATGCAGGACACTGCTGGAGAAGCAAGGACAAGATTGTAAGCGACGTACTACTGTGGAAGCCAGCACATGGGCACGCTAGTGTGGGCCGCCCAGCCAGGACCTACATTGACCAACTATGTAAGGATGCTGACTGCTGTGAGAAGCTCCCAGAATCGATGAATGATAGGGAAAGTTGGCGAGAGATCGTCATGGATATCCGTGCAAATTGCGTGATATGATGATGATGATGATGATGATGATGATGATAATCTTCAGTACTTATTTTTAGGAGTGACTGGTTTTGCCTTTGTATATAACATTCCTTGCAGCTGTGGTACCACTTGTTTCTTAAAGTTATTGAATAGTGATTACATATATCACTAATGGCAAGTAAGGACCAGTCATATCCTACAGATTTACTTTTACTTCTTACACTGCGTTTCAAATTATTAATGTGTTGATTAATTGTTATAATATGGAAAGAATTTACACAAGTTTATTCAAGTATCCTGAAAAATAGAAAACAAAAGACACCCATTCATTTTCATTTCCCAATTTGTTAACATCTAATACCTTAAAAAAAACTTTCTTTTCATTTCATTTTTCAAGTTTTGATGTTCATAAAAATATTTTATAGCTTATATATATATAAGTAAAAATGTATAGAAAAACTATTAGATACTGAAAAATAGAAAACAAAAGACACTCATTCATTTTCATTTCCATTTCCCAATTTGTTAACATCTAATACCTTAAAAAAAACTTTCTTTTCATTTCATTTTTCAAGTTTTGATGTTCATAAGAATATTTTATAGCTTATATATATATAAGTAAAAATATAGAAAAACTATTAGATACTGAAAAATAGAAAACAAAAGACACTCGTTCATTTTCATTTCCATTTCCCAATTTGTTAACATCTAATACCTTAAAAAAAAACTTTCTTTTCATTTCATTTTTCAAGTTTTGATGTTCATAAGAATATTTTATAGCTTATATATATATAAGTAAAAATATATAGAAAAACTATTAGATACTGAAAAATAGAAAACAAAAGACACTCATTCATTTCCATTTCCCAATTTGTTAACATCTAATACCTTAAAAAAAACTTTCTTTTCATTTCATTTTTCAAGTTTTGATGTTCATAAGAATATTTTATAGCTTATATATATATAAGTAAAATGTATAGAAAAACTATTAGATACTGAAAAATAGAAAACAAAAGATACTCATTCATTTTAATTTCCATTTCCCAATTTGTTAACATCTAATACCTTTAAAAAAACTTTCTTTTCATTTCATTTTTCAAGTTTTGATGTTCAAAAAATATTTTATAGCTTATATATATAAGTAAAAATGTATAGAAAAACTATTAGATACTGAAAAATAGAAAACAAAAGACACTCGTTCATTTTCATTTCCATTTCCCAATTTGTTAACATCTAATACCTTAAAAAAACTTTCTTTTCATTTCATTTTTCAAGATTTGATGTTCATAAAAATACTGTGATTAAATTTTCTACTTTTAATTTAAACAAATTTTCCTGTAATGTTTACAGGCAGGAATATGACATACCTTTCAAAGTGAGAGATCCATTACTTGGTTACATTTCAAGTATTGCTCCAAAACATTCTATTCAAACAATAGTTTGGTGGAATAAATAAATTGATAGAGGTGAGAAAATATTTGTTACTAATTTTTTTCTATTTGCATGTGAAATTAAAAATTAATTTTTTTTTATAAAGATTCAACCATTTTTTTTTTTCATTATTATATGTTTTTAAAAAAAAAGTATATGTTGATGTATAACTTCAATGTGCATCGAGACCAGGTGTCCCAAAACTTTTTTGACTGTTGACCCCTTCAGAAAAGTGTTGACCTTTTATCAACCCTTTGATTTTTTTTTTTTTCAATTAATTTTTTTTTAATTAATAAAAGTCATAGTTAAAGGAAGATTAACTAAATAAAAATATACATAATAATCAACAATAATCATCTTTGATGAGAAGAGCACATTTGCTTTTATGTTCAGTTTATTATTTTGTTTTGTTAAAAGTGAATTTACATGGCTAAACCCTAAACTGAATAGGAAGCTGGAAATGTGAGTTAAAAATCATTTCACCTCACTACAAAGTTTGTTTACATTACTCCAGAAATTATTGATGGTTGTATGTTTGAATGGTGATTTAGCTTCAAGATCCAAGAATGGTTTAAGTTTACCTTGTATGTTAAATTTATTTTCAAGCTCTGAATGTGTTGCAATTCTGAGCGTGAAGAAATGTTTAATAATTTGTTTAATAAAAATCTTTTACAATAAATTTTAATTTTAATATTTGCTAATGGGCAAAAAAAAAACTATATATTTTCATTTAACTTTTGACATGTTATTATCCTAAAGTTGTTGAAATTCACTTTAGTCAGTGCTTGTTAACACTAACAGACTTTAATAATAGTCGGGTCAGAAGTTATCTGACCCGGACCCAATTTTTGTATAGGGTGAGTTACTTGCCCTTTGACCTATTTTTCGGTTAGTGTTTTTTTTTTTAACTCTTAACATCCTATATCACCTCATTCCACCCGACCAGAAGTCATTCATTTTCCTAATCTGCCCCAACCTTTTTTTAAATGTGATATTAAACATATTCAGAAGTCTTTGATTTAAGAGAAATAACATGTAACTTTAAATGAAAAGGTAATTTTTAGCCATTTTTTGATAAATCCTTATAGGAATAAGGATCTGGACTTGGAAAATTCTCAACATAATGTTAAGAGTTAAATAAAAATGCACATCTTGTGTTTATGAAAAGCAGTCCTGATGTGTTAGCTCGTAAATTGATTTTAAGGTATCTCATGTGTAATATGTCTAGATGAGTAACTGCTTAACTTGCCAGAGATAAAAAGGTATGTCTCCTTTTTCTGTGGGATTAAGTTGATAAATTCCCAACACAAGTATGAGTCAAAATGTCATTTTAAGCATTTTCAAAACGAGTTAGCTTAATTTCCAACCAAAATTTCTGAAATTTAAACATTTTGAAATAGGCCTCCAGTTGTGGCTATTAGCTGCACCCTGCAAATCTACAGTTGCTATAATTGAATTGAGTCAACAAATGACAAGAAGCACAGATCAGTGTTTTTAAATTTCAAAAATATAATGAAAAGCAAAAATACATATTATAAACAGGATAAATCTGTTTATTTTTACTTTAAAACAAAAGATGAGTTCTCTAATGTAAAGTTCTTTGCTTCTTTTAAAGTGAAAGTAAACTAGTCAAATATGATAAAGAATTTTTTTTACTTTGAAGATGTTTTTGAAATATTAAATCATTTAAAAACTTTTGTAGATAGTATTTAATAACTTAAATAATAGATTAGTTGTTTTAATTTACAGCATATCAACCCTTTCTGGGTCATTTCATGGTAATGCCGAATCAAGTCATTTTGCTAAGCAAAGGACCCAGTTTGCTTACAGTACCTACTGTTGCTTAAGTAGTCACTCAATTAAGTATTGAACAGGCTCATCACTGCTTAACTTTAGTGGTCTGGTGGGAAATGGTGCTTTCAGTGTGACATGACCATAATAACCTAAATAGATAATATAGGAAATTTAGTTTACAAACTTGGTTATATTTAATGAAGAATAAATATTCCTGGGAGAAAAGGAAAAGATCATGTTAAAATGATGTCCAACTTGTAGTTTTAAAAAAATGGCTAAAAATGGCCTTTTCATTTAAAGTTACCTGTTATTTCCCTTAAATCAAAGACTTCTAAATATGTTTAATATTACATTTAAACAAAGGCTATCATTTGGGGCAGATTAGGAAAACGGAGACTTCCGGCCAGGTGGAATGAGGCGGTATAGGACTTTAAGAGTTAACCATTTCATTGTCATCTGTTGTAAGTCTACCAAAATGTGCAATGATTGGATGTTGATATGGTTCGTATCAACAATTTCTAATCAACCCCAGGTTGATCCTTGAGTAATTTTTAACCCCTTAAAATTTCTTATCAAATCCCTGGCAGTCAATATTGACTATTTTGGGGACTCCTGATTTAAACACTTACAATGAATATTTTTACTTGTTACTTTTACAACTAAAAGTTACAGCAATTGTTTTAATAACACATTCTAAAATCACATTTATTTTTATATTTTCAGAAATTATTTGGTAACAGCAGCAACAGCAACACATGAAGAATTCAGTACATTATTTTGAAAATTGAAATTAATAAAATCCTTAAAATGATGTGACCTAAAGTAACACAGAAATTTGAAAAGAAATTCAAAAGAAAAATTTTATCAATCAATCAATAAGCTTGAACTAATTATTAAGATACTTCATGTAAAATTCACTTGTTATAACTCTTTTTTATAACTGTTATAACACAAATTCATTACATCCTTCAATCCTCGATGGTGCTATAGATAATGGTAGACTAACGTATAGCAAATTTATTTAGAAAAACTAAATACAAAATTTATTAAGGCAGAACAATTATTCTAATTTTAATTGGTGTACCTTTTAAGTATTCTACTTCAAGAAAAAAAAATCCCTGTTCTCTGTTAAAATAGACCAAACCAGGAACTGATTTAATGTTGAGTGATTTAAATATATAAGATTTAAATGTATACATTAACATAAATAGTATCTTAGCTACTCTGAATTAAGGCAGAACAATTATTTGAATTGGTGTACCTTTTAAGTATTCTACTTCAAGAAAAAAAAATCCCAGTTCTCTGTTAAAATAGACCAAACCACGAACTGATTTAATGTTGAGTGATTTAAATATATAAGATTTAAATGTATACCTTAACATAAATAGTATCTTAGCTACTCTGAATTAAGGCAGAACAATTATTCGAATTGGTGTACCTTTTAAGTATTCTACTTCAAGAAAAAAAAATCCCTGTTCTCTGTTAAAATAGACCAAACCAGGAACTGATTTAATGTTGAGTGATTTAAATATATAAGATTTAAATGTATGCATTAACATAAATAGTATCTTAGCTACTCTGAATTAAGGCAGAACAATTATTCGAGTTGGTGTACCTTTTAAGTATTCTACTTCAAGAAAAAAAAATCCCTGTTCTCTGTTAAAATAGACCAAACCACGAACTGATTTAATGTTGAGTGATTTAAATATATCAGATTATAAAGATTTAAATACATTAACATAAATAGTATCTTAGCTACTCTGAAAAGCTCTTTTAAAAATATCAATGTTGATGTACATATCATATCTGGTGATTAAAAGCAAAGAAATACAAGGGTGAGTCAAAAAGTAATGCATTTTGTTTAGGACAGGTATAATTGCCAACACAGGAACATGTATCATACATCAAAATGAAGCTGGTCCTCTGTGGATCATATCCCTACTTCTCCACATAGTTATCGTTTTTCTCAATAGCAATGTTCCACTTTCGAATGAGAGCATGTATCCCTGCCCTGTAAAATTCTGTTGACTGTTCTTTGAGCCACTTCTTCACTACAGATTTCACTTCTTTGTCACTGGAATAATGTTTGCCTCTCAAACTCTCTTTCATGGGGCCAAAGAGATGATAGTCTGAAGGCGATAAATCTGGTGGGTATAGAGGATGCGGTAAAGTTGTCCACCTGAATGAGGCGATTTTCTCCCTTGTCCTGATGCTTGTGTGTGGTCGAGCGTTGTCATGCAGAAAGAGGACATTGTCGATTGGCAAGTTGGATCTTACTCGTCAGATTCTTGCCCTGAGCCTCGTTAGGGTCTCAATGCAAGCCTTAGTTTTATAAAAAAAAAACTTCACATGAAATAAAGAAAATGGCATTACTTTTTGACTCACCCTCATACAATTGATTTATATCTTGTTTGATTCAATGAATGCACTTTTGTATTTATGTTAAATTGGGTTGGCTAAAAAGTTTGTTCTGTGTTTGATGGTATGAAGAATATTTAATTTTAACTAATTTCATTAAAAAACAATGTTTGATTGTATTGGATGAGTTTTTAGATAAAGTCATTGATTCTAATATCAAAATTGGCAGGAAATAAGCAAAATTTTATTATTAAAAAAAAATTGTGCAGTTTCTGGAAGAGAAGTTCTGTGAATGTGTCAAAAGTGGTTTGTAAAGTTGGAGATTAGCTGATGCTTTACAGTTGGGTAAATCAGTTAAAGTTGATTGTGATCAATTGTGAAAACATTATTTAATAATAATGAAATTTATTGTGTACACTGCTCAGGTGCAACACAACTCATCAAAGTCTCATGTCAAGTACACAGAATAATGTAGTGTCAGGAACATGAACAGTTTACAGTAGTAATATGCATGTATGTATGTGTGTGTGTGCATATGTATGTGGAGAGTGGCATCAGGTATAGTGTCGGCGGACTACAGGAAGCATGGAGGCTTTGAAAGATTCAGTGCTTCGGCAGCCTACAATAGACGCTGGCAGTTTATTCCATAAAATTAATCAATGTTATATGATGCAGATAATAGCTCACATACTGAAAATATCCAAATCAAAGAGTGAAAATCAGTTCCGTCTGCTTGATTATGTTAATTGCTTTTATGTGCAGCTTTCACATAAACAAAAAATACAAAACTTATCAAATTATTTGTGTGTGTAATTTACTACTTAAAATAAGATGAATATTTTGCTTTTAAAACAGATTGTGATGGGTGCTAGAAAGATGGTACTTTACAACAATGTAGAATGCAATAGATAATAGGGTAAACCAAATGAAATACTGCTAATGATTCCAAATATTGGTCTTCATCCAAATATGGTGATACACTGTATATGGTAGGATTTGAAAAGAGTCTTTCTTTATGAATGTTTTCTGGAGAACCATATGATGTTCAATTTTGAAAATTCCAAGTTTATTTGGTAATCAGACAAAAATAGCTTAACTGGAATGTTTTCACTCATATGTTACAATAGTCAGATTATCAAAATTTTCTTAATGGAAAAAATGTTATTCCTTGTAAAAAGTTCCTATGGTAAGTCTGGGAATATGAAATTATAAAGTTGTCTGAAATGTTTTCTGGAGAACCAAATGATTGATTTGAACAAGCAAACAATTGCCAAAGATTATTCAGAGTTAATTAAGAGAAAGAGTGAAATATATTCGATCAGAAAATTGCAAGTTTATTTGGTAACCAGACAAAAATAGCCTAACTGGAATTTTTTCACTCATATGTCAGATTATCAAAATTTTCTTAACGGAAAAAATGTTATTCCTTGTAAAAAGTACCTAGGGTAAGTCTTGGAATATGAAATTATAAAGTTGTTCTGAAAGATGGATGAATATAATAGAACAAAAGAGTAAGTAAAGTACATCTAAAAATGAGAAAATTGTCTTCCATTCTCATTCTCCAAATAAACATTTTAGCCAACCCAATAAAAATATGATGGCATGATTTAAACTCTTATTAATATTTGTGTATAGAATGTATGTACAAACTTTTTCCCTTTTTTTCTTAAAAATGTAGAAACTGATCATTCATTTGCTGCTCTAAGTTGCACATAGGAATTGTAAAAGTGGAAAATCATTTTCCAATTTTGGAGGAGAAAATAAATTAATGATCAAGTAGCAATTTAATATCCTTTCCATATATAAATGACATCTCTATTGAAGTCAGTAAGTCTACTGTTGGTTTGAATAACAGCATCTAAGTACCACTGAAGCAGTGTCCAAGACAGTTGGTATATATAGAAATCAAGAATGACCCATTCAAGAATTTGGGTGATTTGGGTCATTCCATTCCTTGAGTTCTGTTGGCTGCTTGACTGCAATGACATTGTGGAGTCTTATATATATTCTATCATTCTGCAGTAGACTTTGTGACCATTCGGGTTTGTATTTAAGTTACAATCGTTTGTTGCCTTGTCTTTCCAGTTCGACGGTAATTGTAACTTTAATTATTCTTCAATCTCCATAGAGAAGTTTTGGTTAAATCGAACTTAACAGACCTAAATTCCACCATCGTATGTCACCCCGCCGAAAGAAAGAAAAAAAAAAAAACAAAAGAAAATCAGGGAATCAACCGAATTTAATTAAATTTTCAGTGTTGATATATTAATGAATAAAAGATATAATGCACCAGTTATTTTATTTAAAAACTTTTATATTTTTTCAGGTCAGCTAATTTGAACCACGTATCTTTGAGCCATAACACAGATTCTCAAAGATGCATGGTTCAAAGTTAACTGACCTGAAAAAATATAAAAGTTTTCAAGTTCAATTTAACTGAAGTTTTTATAATTAGGATATTTTATATTAATACAATATCAGCATCAGAACCATCCACAAAACCAAAGTTGACCTCCTCAGCAAAACTTTCATATCCAAAACTTTTATCAAACTAAACTATTTTGCAAAATATATTCCAAAGCAGTAGTGTGTATATATATATATATATATATATATATATAAAAAGGAAGTTTGGTATGTACGTGTCGACTTATAACTCCGAAATGGGAGGTCACACAGATTCGAAATCTTGCATAACCTTAATATCCTTCTAACTAAGAAACACGCCAAATTTGGTTATTGATTTTTATTGATTAAGGATATAATTAATTAATTAAACCAAAATCACCCAATTTGCGGAACTGTCCGTATACCAGCTGCTGCTGATAATAAAATATTGTTCGCTGCCTGCTTTCTATTATAGCTATACCAGCAGTTTAGTTTAATTTTAGTGAACAAAGTCGCAGTCTAAGCCGTTCAGCTCGGAATCTCTCGCCGATTTATGGTCCAAACTTTATATATATAGTCCGGTCATGGACTGGGTACTTTTGCTAGTATATATATATATATATATATATATATATATGGGAGTAAATATGGAAAATAAATCTGACAATATAAAGAAAATTTAAAAAAACAAGTGTTCCGAAAATGGGATGAATTTAATTATCAATGACCTGTATGATAACTAAAGTATTATAACATCTGTAGAGATATGATGAAAAGTTTAAAACAAAGAAACCTCAACTTCAAGTCAATATATTTTTAAAAACATTTTTTAAAAGTAATGACCAAAGATCCTCAGTTATCCAGTAATTTTTGATTAGCCTTCATCAAATATGGTTCAATGATTGATATATTAATGATTAAAGTAAATTTTGACTTTATAAAACTCTAATTTAACATTGTAATTAATAATATCCTATTGTATAAGTTAATGCTGTTAAAAAGAAAATAACTTAGTAATTATTTTCCTATAACAATGAATGCACCTGATAAAAAGAATAATTGCTAATCTATACATATATAAAGGGCAGTTGTGTGTATACGTACGTCCGGAGGAAACTATGAAAATAAAACAATTAACAACAAAGTAAATATATATACACATTAAATATCACCAGGGCTTGGTTTTTGAGCAAAAATAATAGAGATTTGATTTATATTCGTGAAGATAATTAAAAAATAAAATTTAAATGATAAAAGGCATGGATTTTTTTTTTTTTCATTTAATATTTTAGATAGTAGACATTAACATTTCTTTTCAGAGTAGCTGGATCAATGCAAGGTCTATTTAAAAAAAAAAAAAAAATTACATAGGGATTTAAATGGGGCATCCCACAAGGATTCAACTTGTGATTCAGTAATAATGGATCTGCGGGACTAACTAAAAAAAATCCACCTCTACCCAGGTGATGCCGGGTAGACACTGCTAGTATATGATAAATCAATTCCCCGTTATATCACATTTTCACAGAAAACAATTCCACTTTATAAAAATCTGCTCAAGTAATTTTTATGTTTATTCTTGTTGTGTTTTATGGAAAGAAGATGAAAGTGACTTAAATCAAAATTATTCTGTTTATAAAAAAGAGAAAAAAAAATGTAGAATATGTTTACAAGTAGAAATTAAAGATTGTTAGATTGATGTGAAATCTGTTAAGATTTGCTGAATAAATGAGAAAATTATTTACTGCCAATCAGGATTTAATATTTGCAAAATTATATTTTTGATGACTCAATAAAAAATCTTATTAAATTCTTGTTTTTATTGTTCTTTTTGTATAAATTTGATTATTCTAAAATATTTCCTCTCATATTCATTCATATATAAACTATAATATCTAATATACTCATTCATATATAAAATATAATATCTCATACTGCATAATACATAATAAGATTTATTATGTATGCATAATAAAATCTTATTTTTTTCCATATTAATAAAAGCTGATGATCAGTTTTCTCATTACCTCTTTCACTTGACAGCTAGAAATGTTTTTGATCATGAGGGGAAAAAAATGCAATTTTTTCTGAGTGGGATGCCAGGTCATGAAAGTGAAAATTCAGATTGAATTTTAACCATAATAAATAGTATAATTAAGTATGAGCTTCACACATTAATTGTAGTGACACCAACAACTCTATTTAATGATTTATCTTATCACTTATCATTTAAAAAAATTGCTTTTATATATTGAAGAAATATTTTTAGCTTAGATGCTTAACGTAATCAGTAATAATGTATTTACAATTGCTTGACCTACAAAATATATGATATTTCTATATATGAGGACATTACAATAATTGTTGTTATTGTGAATCTTTTGGTTTAATTTTTTTTTTTTCTGACATAGATCAGTGGTTCTCAACCAGGGTCCATATGGACCCCTGGGGACCATATAACATTTTTTGGGACCCAGGCAAGTAAAATGTATTTAACTATAAAAATACAATGGGATTTTTAAACAACAAATGGCTATGGGGGTCCACCAGAGTAAAATAGGATTAAAAGGGGTCAATATGTAAAAAAAAAGGTTGGAACCATTGGACATAGATGATATTGTGATATTTTTTTGAAAAAAAAAAAAATTATATATAATAATATATATATATATATATATATATATATATATATAAGGTGATTGCCACTTTTTACAGAAGAAGGCCATTTCTACAAGTAGTTCAGTTATGAGCATGCAGATGGTCCAGGCATCCAACTTTGTTTTTACTCATTGCCACACATATGAACCCCTTCCCCTGCTTTCTCTCGTATTGCGACCGTACGTGACTGAGAAGCCCAGTCCTCCACAGGCAGGCCCTGCCACACACGTCACATATATGGTCTGGTTTAAATGTAGGAAATGTGCCCATGACGTCCGTCATCTGCCGTTTATGTACAGACTGCTTCAGGATGGAGTGCTCAAGTTGCCTTACCTCAAACCCCTTAAAGCTACCATATACAAGTCTCCTCCAAGCCACACAATTCATAGCTATCCTCTCCCACTCATGAGCGTTTATATTGAGAATTTTAATGTTTTTGATAACATCCCTAAAACGCTTTTTGGGCTTGTGCCTCAAACATTTCCCACATTACAGTTCTCCATAGAATAGTTGTTTTGGGAGTCTTCCGTCTTCCATTCTAGCAAGATGTCCAGCCCAGCACATCTGATTTTGTATGATGCGCATTTCTATGCTGGACACATTGGCTTGTTGCAGGACATCGGCGTCTGAGGTGAGGGATTGCCACCCAACGTTTAAAATCTTTCTGAGACATGTCTGATAAAATCTCACTAAGGCTTTGATATGTCAACGATATGTAGTCCACGTTTCCAAAGAATACAGGAGTATAGACAAGACACATGATTCATACACACTTTGTCCTGATGGTAAAACCTCTATCCGACCATACACGATTTTTCGAGTCCACCGAAGACCCTACTTGCTTTTTCGATCATTAGGGAAATTTCAGAGACAAGAGATCCACACCTGGAGAGTGTGCTGCCAAGATAGACAAACGAGTCAACCACCTTCAATCTAGTTCCCTTAACATAGATGTTGGGTTCCACATACCTTTGTTCATATGGTGGAGTGAGCATCACTTTCGTTTTCTCCAGACTGATGGTGAGTCCAAAAGCAGTACATGCTTCAGAGAAGAGATTCATTATCTCTTGCATGTCCTCCTCAGTGTGGGTGACGAAATCCACATCATCAAGATAGAGCACTTCACAGATGAAGGTCTGGAAGGTCTTTGTCTTAGCATTAAAACAAGCATGATTGAAGACCCTGCCAGTGGTATGGAATCATATAAAGACACTGATGTCACAGTTCTGGAAGGCATAGGAAAGAGTCATTGCAAAGTAGATAGAGAACAGTGTCGGTGCAGAGATATCATCCTGCTTAACACCGTTGTTGATGGGTATTGGCTCCGAGTGACCCGTTGAAGTGGAAGCGTGCTTTCATGCCCTGATGGAGTTGTTCAAACATATGCATGAATCCCGGTGGGCATCCAAGTTTCCTGAGAATAATTCATAGCGTGGGTTTATTCACAAAAACTTTTGTTAGATCCACGAAGACCTGGTAGAGTGCAACATGCTGTTCAGTGTATTTCTCCTGAAGTTGCAGAGCAGAAAAGACCGATCTGAAGCCACTTTGGCATTCTGGGATAACTGAGGGACAGACCCACCTAGTGAGCCGCTTGAGCAGGAGCTTAGCAAAAACCTTGCCCACTGCCTCGAGAAGGCTTATGCCCCAGTAATTGCCACAGACTGACTGCACACCTTTGCCCTTATATAGAGAGACCAAGATTGCATCGATCCAGTCCTGATGGACGGGAGTGCCCAGCCATACATCGGAAATAAGATGGTGGACCTCTGCAGTGATCTTGTCACCACCCGAGTGGAGAACCTCAACAGGAATGCCATCAAGACCGGGTGTCTTTCCAGTATTTATTTCCTTAATTGTTGCGTGGATCTCCCCGATGGTGAGATGATCCATCATCTCATGGATTGTTTCCCTTTGAAGCAGGCTGCCGATGACACTTTCGTTGATAACCGAGGGTTTTAAATTCTCTGATAAGTTGATATATATATATATATATATATATATATATATATATATAAATATGATATATATAATATAGATATAGATATTATATAGATATAATATAGATATATAATATAGATATAATATACATATCATATAATATAGATATTACTAGCCCCTCAGTTTAACTCTACACTCCTCGTCATTGTTTAATTTAACTGTTAGCACATTAGACAATTTATTTGCTGTATTGATTTCATTGTCACTGTCAATTTTGTTCTTTCATGTTTCAGCTTTTTACACCTTCGTGTGGTGAATAAATCCGGTCTTGTACCTACAGTATTTTTGTCAGAGTTTTCATTGTTCAAAGGAGCTAACCTACACGCAACAAAACATAGCTGCAACACATTAGAAGGATAGAGCTATGTATAGTGGAGGCGTGAGGATATGATATATAATATCTATTATATAATAAATATATATAACATATATATAATATATTTATTATATAATATATATGGTTAAATCAAACTTAACGGACTTAAATTCCTGCGATAAAATTGTACTTGTGCATTATTTGAAATAAACATATACACAAAACAAAAATGGCAAAATTATTGGAATAATTTCCAAAACAACAAACTACATGAAATAATGCCACAAATAGGAAAACTTCAAATAAATCAAACCAAAATATCCAGAAAAGAAGTAATATTATCCAGACTAAGAATAGGACACTCATATATTACCCATTCATACCTCCTCAAAAAAGAAGCAGCCCCATATTGCATACCATGCCAAAAACCCTACACAATCAAACACATTAACAGAATGTAGCAACCTAAAACAAATACGAAAAAAATACTACCAAACAACAAATCTAAAACAGATATTCTACCAAACAAACCCAGAAAAACTACTTGGATACATAAAAGAAGCACACATCTACAACAAAATCTAAAAATCTTCAAAAAAAAAAAAAAAAAAAAAAAAAAAGATGCAAACACAAAAATATGTTAAAAAAAAATCATTCTAAAATTTTCATTCACAAAAAATGTAAAAAAAAACCCAAAAACCTTTTGAAAATTAAACATTATCACCAATTCAAAAACGTAATCGGCATTAAATGACCCATTGAGGTTGATATGCCGTAAAACAAGAACAAATCAATCTAAAATGTGCAATTGCACTGATTTGACCAATCTTGGCAATTTTTGTATATTAATACACTAAAGAAAATGGTGGAACGATGGAACTTCTGGCATCTTGCTAGGAAATAAGCAAGGGAAACCACTCTCATTGCCTCATTTAAAAAAAAAATCAAATTAATTTATTATCAATGAATTTTATGTTAATTTTTTTTTTTAAGATCTTTTGGGCGAAGTGAAATGGGACCCTAACAGGTACTACCACTCCGGGTCAGAAAAAAGAACTAATATCAACATAGAAAACCTTAAGAAAGCTCAGGTAGAACTGACTAAAACATCCAAAAAAGAACAAATACAATACATCCAAGAGCAAATAAATAAAATCAGACATTCAGTAGAAGACAGTCGTGATTAGCATCAGAAACTATAAATGAAATTAGTGGTAGGAAAATTACCTCTAGATCAAAATTAAAGGCAACCAGCCAAAAAGATAGTTTCCATTGAACATTCTTTGATTTTCAGTCACAACACGAGTGCTACTTTCTCTTGAAAAAAAAAAAGAAAGTTTTATAATTTGCTTGAAGCATTGTGTATATATTGGTTAGGAGGTTGATTTAGAAAGCTATCACAATGCAGGTGTATCACCTGCATTGTGATAGCCTTCTAAATCAACCAGCTGCAATTGTGATAGCCTTCTAAATCAACTAGCTGCAATTGTGATAACCTTCTAAATCAACTAGCTGCAATTGTGATAGCCTTCTAAATCAACCAGCTGCAATTGTGATAGCCTTCTAAATCAACCAGCTGCAATTGTGATAACCTTCTAAATCAACTAGCTGCAATTGTGATAGCCTTCTAAATCAACCAGCTGCAATTGTGATAGCCTTCTAAATCAACCTCCTAAAAAAAAAAAAAAAAAAAGAAAAGATTTTATGTAACCTTATGATGGGGATCCCACCGGGCATTTGTGCACTTCTCATTCTTGGACTCCCACAATTTTGTCCTTCGTTCCAAACTGTACCTGGTGGGGGTAAGACTCCGTCACAAGAAATGTCGAAAATGTTTCGACCATGAAAGGGTAAGGAAAAGAAAAAGAGACAAGGGCATGGAATCCGTGGTCAGTTATCCGGTTCTTGCGAAACAATGCTCGTTTCGCGACCCCTTGGCTCTATCAAGGGTCGATTAACTATCCAAGTAGCAAAGGGTCAATTAACTATCCAAGTAACAAAGAGTCGATTTACTATCCAAGTAACAAAGATTCGCTATCAAGTAGACTGTTCAGGTAACAAACGCACAGTACGGCTTGAAAAACGAAGCTGGCGATCTTTCTGGTTGACGTTTATTTATACAAAGAAATACCCGCTCACATCCGGTAGTAAGGTATAAATCTCAGTCAGGCGCCGATCTCGCCTTTGGTACTTCGTAATGGACACCACCACTCCAGCCGACGCAATCCACGTGTGTAGAGGGCCCCCCCATAATATTTTTTCCACAGAAACAAAGAGAGAAAAAAAAAACAAAGGCAGTGTAAGGTAAACATGACAATGATCTGAATGAAGGTTATGACACGGCAATGCATTCTCATTTCCTCTTCTTGCTCACATTCATTCTCTCTATCTTACTGCTGCTATCATGTCTGCCGAGCCAGGAGATACTAGGGTTCATAGAATGAGAAAACTCCAGAAATCCTAATGCATAGATATATTTAGACTAGTCCATTCAGACTGACATCCTGGGGTACGTACAGTCAGTAATAGATGTTAAGAGTTTGAACAATATTTTGAGAGTCACTGTGCCACAAAACTGCTCTCTATTGAGACACTTGGTTAATATAAAATAATATCCTCATCAGACTTCAAACACATGGATGTCATTAGTTTTGAATAGTCATTCATTGTGATATAGGGAATATTTGCAACAATATCCAAAAGCCATGTTTTAATTTATATTTTATTATTTGAAATTGATATTTATACAAACTTGATTACAAAAAAAAAAAAATTCACATCAGGTGTAACATTAGTGAAGTTGTCCTTTCCAATAGAGCACTAGAATATGAAATATGAATTTGAAATCTTGGCATTTATTTCAGATTTTCAAGTAAACAGGTTCAACACAAAAAGACCATTACATGATATAAAGTGTAGAATAGATAAATGAAAATCTGATATTGACAATCATTTTTGCGAATAATGAAACTCTGAAAAGGAAACCTGAGTGAAGATTAGAACCAAGGAATTTTCTCTGGATATCAAATCAGGACCCCCCCCCCCTCACAAAAAAAAAACAAAAAACAAAACACAGACACTATGACTATGTAAATAAATAAATGTATTAAAAAGTTGTAATTTAGAAAGAAGTTTTTTTTCTTCTTTTTTTTCTAAGTGATCTAAGAGGATAAAAAAGATCAGGAAAAGTAACCAGCTTTAACCATGATTTTCCATATCTTGTCATCAATAATGTAATGATAATAATAACAATTTTAAACAATACTAATTGTTGAGAATTATTTCATGGTTTATCGTAAACCCAGTAACTATTGCATCTCTAGTATAAGCAAAAGTTATATGCCATTTTATTATTTATTTCCTCACTATGAACATTATCTCTCACATTCAGAAAATGAAAAATCAGTCTGTTAAGACAACTAGTAGAAATTATCAGCAGGCAACCATCAAAGGAAATAGAGTGATCTGATGATCATCAAATGAATTTATAAAAGGAACATTTCCTTTCCATGTCCACATTGCTGTCTTAAGTAGTATATCAGTTTTAGTGATATTCTACACGACCAACATCTCCAATTCATTCATAAAATTGAGGAAAAACATCTACACATTTTTATTTCTAACACAATCACTGACTTTTTTTTTTAAATATTCAAAATATATAAAAAGTTGTTTAAATTTAATGATTAAAGCCAAAAACAATGTTAAAACAACTTTAAATTTACTGTGACAATGTAGCATATTTTGTTAAGTTTGTTTCTCAAACTCATTAAAGTTTTTCACAAGGTTTTGTTAGATGGGTATTTGATTTTGGTTGATTTCATATTTAAAAGATAAAATGTGTTTAATAATGAACAAATTTGGGACAACTAATGAAAAAATGATAATGATATGAATTATTAAGGGGCTTCACCAACAAAAAAGCTGAGAAACTTTATAACAATTTAGTAACATGTAACTGTTTTTGAGTAAAACTTATAGAAAAACAAAATGTCTGAAAAACATGTCTGTACAAGAAATCTTTAATTCAAAATAAACATAATATAAATTCCTTATGGAGCATGTCACAACCTAGGCCTCTCCTGAAAAACAAAATAAATATATTATTATTTTGTTTAAGAAAATTTTTAATGAAATATTTAGTAAAGTTTCTCCAAATTCTTATATATCCAGTATATTTTAGTTGAAAAAAAAACTGTTCTTATTTGGTAAATATAGGCATGAACGTACTTTAAATTTATCATAAACAATTTATAGAATAACTTTAAATTGATAAATTTCAAATCACTATATTAACTTGAGAATACATGAGTAAGAAAGTTAGAAAATAAATCAAATTCATTTGTTTTTACATTTTTATAAAATTTATTAACAAAGTCTCTAAATAATTATCAGATTACTTGAATTAAAAAACAAACAAATAAAAAAAAAGTTAAAAAAAAATTTTTTTTTTAGACAGTTCATAGAATTTTGTAATAGAAGACTAAAGAATTCTAAATATTTAAATGATTTATATTTTCACAACTTGTGGCACATAAAAAATATTTATTCAATTGAAGAAAAAATAAATACACATTTGAAAAACATTTAATATATAAATTGATAAAAAAAAAAGAAGATTTATTGCTGCAATATTCAAACGAGCCAAGTGTTTTGAAAGTACTTTGAAGATTTTACCCGTACAAAACGATGGCTCAATATTATTGGAAGTCTCATTGATATATTCTTTTGGTAAATGAAAGATTACATAAAAAATCTAAGGCAATTTTAGTTAATGCATCTACATTAAAGAAATGAAAACTGGCATGAGTGTTGAAAATCATTTCTTCAAAACACTTGGGACTTTTCAGCTAATTTCAATAAAGAGCTTGAAGATGAAATTGTAGACCATAAAGTTTAATCTGCACATTCTGTATTATAACTGACTGATGTCCAGAAAATATAAACATATAGAACAATAAAGTTTGCGATAATGAATAAATACTGATGATAACCAACTCCAAATAGATAATTATTTTTTTCCGTGATAATCATGAGACAAAAGTTTCTTCTACTTGAAAGAAGTCAAAACTGCAGACTTAATGTCAGACACAAATTGATGCTGTTGTATATGAATAACTGGAACTATTCATCCATAATGTTTTGTAATAAGAAAAAGAGATTCTGTAATAAGTTTAAGATTGGAAAGTTGGAGTCTGCTGGTTTAGCAGTCTACTTTGCAAAAAAGGGTCATGGCACGGATAAAGGACCACCTTTGTAAAAACGTCCCGAAGGTGCACTTGATTCTTCTGAAGAGGGTGCAGTTTCTGAACTAAGGTTCTTGTATATACCCATGGCCTAAAATAAAATAAAAAAATTCATTTACAATAAGATAACTTGAAAACAAATATCATTCAAAGAAAATGCTAATACCATTATTGAGATTTTTATCTAAATAATTGTATCAGTATTTTATACAAATAATATTTACATTGGAAAAACTATTTTACATTGGAAAAACAATTTTACATTGGAAAAACTATTTTACATTGGAAAAACATAAGTTTTAAAATGGTATTTTTTCTCTCAACTGGATGACATGATTTTTTGCTATTGTTAGAGTAATGATTTGATGTTGATTGGTAATCCCTTGAGGTCAAGAATGATGGTCTTCTAGTTTCAATCCTGTCCATGGGTTCTGAAATAGCTGATGAAGCTGATTTTAGCTCTGAAACTTTGGCTGTAATGTGGTCACGTTGTTCCTTAGAGCAGTGCTTCTTGAGATTGCTGTCTTTAGCATTTAGTGTGTTGTTCTTTGAACTGTAACTTTATATTGCTTCCAAAGTTCTCTTAGTAATTTTCACCTTTGATTGTCAAAATTCCTAGCATAAAATTGTGCGTGCGCATTATCTGAAATTAACTTAATTGTTATTAAGAACACATTTTATGATATTTTTGTGTTAAAGCATGCAGTTGTATTGTTTTCGAAAAGTTTCTAAGATTTGTATATTTCACACGGAGACTTTCAAAACGGCTACCGGCTTGTTTCAAAGTGAAAGTCAGTTGGCTAAATTCCTAGCATAAAATTATCTGAAATGAACTTAATTGTTATTAAGAACACATTTTATGATATTTTTGTGTTAAAGCATGCAGTTGTATTGTTTTCGAAAAAGTTTCTAAGATTTGTTTATTTCGCATGGAGACTTTCAAAATAGCTACCAGCTTAGTTCAAAGTGAAAGTCAAGGGAGGTTACTCTAATTGCCTTATTTGCTGGGAATTTTAACAACTAAAAGTGAAAATCATCTGATTTTGTTGCTCTGTGGGATAGTAGAAAAGACACTGTCAAGCTGGTTGTAGAAGGTTTTCTTGTTCACATCATTGCAGTCAAGTGTTGGATTGGTTTGCTTTGTTTTACGGCACATCAACCTCAGTGGGTCATTTAATGCCGATAAAGTTTTGAAATAAATCAATTCTTAATGGATAATACATTTTTTTTATCAACTCATGTTTTTCTATTTAACCCATAGATGGGACCCTAACAGGTACAATCACTCCGGGTCAGAGTGGACCAGGGAGCAATGGTGATGAAGGGGTGCTCCACATTCCCCAAACCTCCAAAACTGGAACCTCACCATCAGATAGAGTTTAACGTCATTCCCAGGACATGTAGACCTGCAGCCACCGCCTTCTAGCACCCATATGATAAAAAGGGGTTGGGGTTTGCCATAAGGGCAATAGGGTTGGGAAAATCATATAGGTGCTAGGGCTTGACGTGACCAGCCGATTGATCGGAGGGGGCCTCTCTGACTGCCCATCTAGCCCAAGATAGGGCCAAAGTGGAGTATTGCAAGTCATGAACTGCTCATCCACCTGGGCTCTATCCTTAAGCATCACGGGTTGCCACCCACGGGCAACAGGTGGCCCCATTGGGGGAGTCTTACCCCTCTGCAGAGGTGCAGTCGGTGCATTCTAACGCCCCAGCCGACAGGGCGGTCAAGTGTTGGAGTATACACTCAACATGCATGCAACCATCATCAATGTTTGAGTAATGACAGTTATTCAAATTATTAATGACATTTCTATACAAAATATAACAAACCTAGAAAACTGTTAGCATCATAATCTTAAAAATATACTATTTACTCAATCTATCTTAAAAATGAACAGATTATTTTTAAGAATGATATGAAGTAGATTACTTACTTGTGCCACCATACTAGAAACATCATTTGTAGACGAAGGAATTATGACAGTATTTCCCTTTTTAGCCAAATTGCTAAATGCAGACACATACTGTTCAGCTATTTTCATTCCAACTGCATTAGTCCCATTCTATATATTGAAAAAGAAAGAAAGAAAAGACTTAATTTGAGTACAAATTATTATTTTTACTAGAAAAGTAGTTCTAGATCAAAGTTGAAGGCAGCCAGCCAAAAAGATAGACTCCAGAAATGGAAAGAACACTTCCAGAAATTGTTAGGAACTCCCCCTAAAATCATAGAAAATAATACCCCAAAAATAATGAATAACCAACTAAGCATTAGACTAGGAGACTTTACGATGGGGGAATTCAATGAAGTACTAAGAGGCCTCAATGAAATACACCCAGAGGTCTGGAAAATAAGTAAATTTGATGACAGTATACAGACAAAACACGATAGAAAAATGGACGAAGGGCTGCATCCTACCATTCCCCAAAAAAGGAGACTTGGAATCACTAAGAACTACAGAGACATAACCCTTACTGCTATAGCTGCTAAGATATATATACTGCAATTCTCCTTAATCACATCAGACCTGAAATAGTGAAAATCCTTAGAAAAAACCAAAATGGATTCCACATAAATCGGTCCACAACCTCTCAGATCCTGATTATTCATCGGATCATAGAAGGGGTTCAAGCAAAGAATCTTGAGGCAACCATACTATTTGTAGATTTCTCCAGGCATTTGATTCCATACACAGAGGGAAAAATGGAACAAATCCTACTAGCATACGGCCTCCCCAAAGAAACAGTTACCGCCATAATAATGCTCTATCAAAACACCAAAGCCATGGTACACTCACTTTATGGAGAGACAGATTTCTTTGATATCGTCGCTGGAGTCCTACAAGGAGATACGCTAGCATCATATATATTTATAATATGCCTAGATTATGTACTTCAAACATCATTAGATCCCATAAAAGAAAAATACCTCACACTAAAAAAAGGCAAGAAGCAGGCCGTATCCCACACAGATTATTACAGATGCAGACTACGCAGATGATCTGGCACTTCTCACAAATACACCTGCGCAAGCCGAATCTTTGCTACACAGCCTTGAAAAGTCAGCACGGAATATTGGCCTATACGTAAACTCCGATAAAACTGAGTCTATGTGTTTTAGAAATGAAGGAGACATCTCCACACTCGTAGTAATATCTTATCAACAGAAAGTGATGTTAATGCACGCATAGGAAAGGCATGGGCTGCTTTAAACAAATTGTCAGTGATATGGAAATCCAGTCTCACTGACAAGTTAAAGCGACAGTTCTTCCAAGCCGTAGTTGTGTCAGTGCTGCTGTACGGCTGCACTACTTGGGCCCTAACGAAGCGCGTGGAGAATAAGCACGATGGAAGCTACACAAGAATGCTGCGTGCAATCTTAAACAAGATGTGGAAACAACACCCCACAAGAAAACAGCTGTATGGCCACCTGCCTCATGTCCACGTGAGGCGAACAAGACACACTGGGTACTGCTAGAGAAGCAAGGATGAACTCATTAGTGACGTTCTTCTGTGGAAGCCATCACATGGGCACACCAGAGTAGGTCGACCAGCAAAGATGTATATAGACCAACTCTGCATGCTTTGCAGAGGACCTACCAGGTGCAATGAATGAGAGAGATTGTTATGGATATACGTGCTGCTAGCGTGACATGATGATGATGATGACAAATTGTTTAATTTTTTTACAATCACTATTTTGATGAAATGCTCACATTGTATTTGAAAAAAAAAAAAAAAAAAAAAAAACAAACAAATTTGTCAGTTAAATTTGTATTATGAATTGGAAACACATATCAAATATTTTGTGATTCAATAGGGTACTATTTTCCATGAGTTTTTTTCCATCATTAAATTTGAGAAAAAACAAAAAATATGAATAAATAAACGAAAATTTTTAAAAAATCTGCACAGGTATATTGCATGCTTAAAATAAAAAAATTCATTCAAAATTAAAATAATTTTGGAAAATTTATTTTTATTGATGATTAAATTATTTGTAAAAAAAAAAGAAAAGAAAAAAGGAAAAAGAAAAGAAAAAATAGAGCTTGGATAAGTTGAGAAAGCAAAAGGCTTTTGTAACTGAAAAAAGTAATCCTTAAATTGTTGAGATGAAAATGCATTTACTTTCTACAAATACACATAATGATCAATGCTTTATGTACAAAGTAATCAAAATCCTTTTGAAAATCATAAAACTACTCCCTTTTGCTCTTTATCATTTTTATCAGCTTCCTTCTTTAAAAAATATTAAATAAAGTAAATCACCTAATAAAATATACTGACCTCTTCTCCAATTGATTCTGCTAAAAATCGAATTGATTCTGCTTTAGCTTTTGCTGTAGCAACAATAGCATTTGCTTTGCCTGAAAAAAAAAAAAAAAAAAAAAAAAAAAATAAATAAATAAACAAAATTGACTATTAAAAGCTTTCAGACTTGAAAGAATCCCCAAAAATAAATAAATAAAAATAATTGCCTTATGAGATATTTTAACATTGACATACAACTAGCATTACCAGCTTGTTTTGTAAAATCTGATCCAATCTAAAAAATATCTATATGGTTGGAAATAAGATAAAATAATCTTTATAAATATGTAATTTTTATGTGTTTTTATCCATTGAATTATTTTTTACAGTGAGTTAAAATGATATTTTGCTTTGAAAAGCCAAAAGCAAAATATGATTTTTTTTAAGACTAATTTTTACACGCTTTGTTTTTCAAAATCATAGTGGCTAGTCTTTATCAATATTCTTGAAATTTTACACTCAATTAGAAGACACCTGGAAGTACAAGCAGGATCATTTTTTGTTTGTTTCTAGAGCAAATTTGAAAGTGATTTCTTCAAAAAATATAAGAGAAGCAAAAAAAAACCCCAAAAAAAAACCCCACTATACCAGTAATAGAAGACAGTCTCAGAATTATTTTCGTATATAATGTGTGAAATAAAAATGATTGTATATCGTCAGGGATTTTGCTCAAAGTTTTAATTTTGAAAAGAAAACTGTCAAATTTACTCGATTTTCGAATGTAAACAATCTCTTGTAATTCTGGTCTTATCGGCTAAAAAAAGTAATTACTAGCATATTTCGGGTCCAATTTTTAAAATATTCATATGGTTGGAAAGAAAATGAAGTAATCTGGTTAAATATGTAATTTGTATGTGTTTTTATCCATTGAATTATTTTTTACAGCGAGTTTAAATGGTATTTTGTCTTCAAATGGCTGAAAATGCGTTATAAGAATTTTAATAAAGAAATACTGATGAAAATTTAAACCATTTTTTAAAAAAAATAATAACTAGCAAGAACATGCTTCCTCCTGGCATAAGTATTTAAGTTTTAATATAATGAAATATATTAGAAAGACTAACAAAATTAAATAAGAATGCATATAAAAAGATAACACTTATTTTAATTTTATTCTAATTGATTCTATATAAAATTATGCAGGATTGCTTTTAATGTTTGAGAATAAAACAATATTTGAAATCAATAACACCAAGTAAATATTTGTTAAAGCCAGTACGCAAATTATCCACATTATATACTATGTAAACCTTTATTTCTTAAAGATATATAGAACACATTACAGGATTTATTGACTTCAACTCATGTATAGAATCAATAATATAAAATATAACTTACCTGCTGCTTCATTAATTTGTTCTTGTTTATTAGCTTCTGATGCAAGAATGATGGACTGTTTTTTTCCTTCTGCTACATTGATTTCTGCTTCTCGTACTCCTAAATGATAGAAGAAAAAAAAAAAAATTAAAACAAGACAAAAACATTAAAATATATAAGTAAAAATCACTTTAAAATTTCCATTACTTAAAATCTAAACATTAAAATATATAAGTAAAAATCACTTTAAAATTTCCATTACTTAAAATCTAAACATTAAAATATATAAGTAAAAATCACTTTAAAATTTCCATTACTTAAAATCTAAACATTAAAATATATAAGTAAAATTTCCATTACTTAAAATCTAAACATTAAAATATATAAGTAAAATTTCCATTACTTAAATCTAAACATTAAATATATAAGTAAAAAAATCTAAACATTAAAATATATAAGTAAAAATCACTTTAAAATTTCCATTACTTAAAATCTAAACATTAAAATATATAAGTAAAATCACTTTAAAATTTCCATTACTTAAAATCTAAACATTAAAATATATAAGTAAAAATCACTTTAAAATTTCCATTACTTAAAATCTAAACATTAAAATATATAAGTAAAAATCACTTTAAAATTTCCATTACTTAAAATCTAAACATTAAAATATATAAGTAAAAATCACATTAAAATTTCCATTACTTAAAATCTAAACTGTTCAGTAAAAAAAAGGAAATGAAATAACTGCCTGAAACTTCCTTTTATCTTAATGATGAATGTAATCATTTACGTTTCAATATAATATTTTTGTATATTACTGTAGACATTTCCCCAGTGTGCTGTTCTGGACATGCACCAAAATAGAATGTGTAATTCTAAGTTTTTTTTTTACTTTGTTTTAATCACGATTTTATTTTTATTACACTTAAATGATAGGTAAACTTTTTCTTTGTCATCAGTTTAAAAAACCCAAAAAAAACTGATTTTGAAATATCAATTTTTCTTAAAACTTTAAAATATCTAGAAAATTTTTGTATGAATAAAAGAGTAACTTAATATAATAAGCAACCTTAATGGAAGTCTTATCCTGATTTTTTTTTTAAATTGACTTTTTCTTAAAAAGAAAGATTACTTAAGCTAAGAAGAAGTATACAAAAAATGGTGCTTCTCCAGAATAGCACAACAAAGAAAATTTCTGTTAATTTTGCAGCAATTTACAAAATATCAAATAATCATTCTTCATCCAGACAAGAGTGAGTTTCACTGATTTATTTCATTTTTTTTCTACTGAAATTCTAAAATTTATATATCGGCAATCGGCCATAAATTGACATCTTCTTTTGTGGTTGACAGAGGGAAAGACTAAAACAAATATGGCGTATAAATGAATTGTAGCAAGTTGCAGAGTTAATTTTAAAATCTAAACTGTTCAGTAAAAAAAATGAAATGAAGTAACTGCCTGAAACTTCCTTTTATCTTAATGATGAATGTAATCATTTATGTTTCAATATAATATTTTTGTATATTACTGTAGACATTTCCCCAGCATGCTGTTCTGGACATGCACCAAAATAGAATGTGTACCGTATTTGACGGCTTATAGGATGCACTTTTTCCCCCAAAACTTTGACTCAAACAATTGCCCTGTGTCTTATACATTGTAGGTAAAGTTTGAGACCTCCTATAGGCCTAGGCTAATCTTCTCTATGATGCTTACTAACCCAGCTTACACTCAGTACTTTTACCAACCCTAAACTCCATGCATCCTTATTTTATTGCTGATATTGTTATAATCAATTAATTTATCAATCAAAAAAGTTTTCCAAACATGTCACTTATTTCAAATTAATTCAAAGCAAACAATAGCAATATTACCATCTATTAACAAATTGCTGATGAAAATTTGTATTTACTCTGTGACTGGCTTTTTAAATAAAAATCAAATCAAATACTTTTAAAGACAAACCTTCTGATTCTAAGATGGCAGCTCTCTTTTTTCTTTCTGCTTCAACTTGCATTTGCATAGCTTCTTGGACACGATTAGGCAATTTCATGTCCCCTAAAATAATCAAAAACATTATAAGTAAAAATCTAGAATGTTTCAAACTGTTTATGATTGTATTTTATTAGTGTATTGTTATCATAATTATACAAAAATAGTTGTATTGGCTACAGGTTAAATATGAAATTGCAAATTAAGTTTAAACTTTAGAAATTAATCATTTTTCTGACAGAATTCTCTAATGAATGAATTTGTTTGAATGAGAAATTGAATTTCCCTGAAATTCATGTGCAACATCAGTGTATAAAATCTATATATAATTCAGATTTGGTCTCTATTTGTCTGTAACCGAAACTATGTCACTACTTATGTCACAGTAATTTCAGGATTTAAGTAAGTTTATCAGTGAGTCTGATTTATAGTCAAGACCATCTATACATAAAATATACAACAACGCTTTTATATATATATACTCATAAAGTTAGTACGCAACATTCGAAGGTTGACTGTATTCCAGTTCCAGAACAGCTGTAAGGTATCTTCACAAAAGAGGATATTACGGTAGAGCTGCAAGTAAGAAACCACTTTTTCATTCAACCAAAATCAAGCGGAGGAAAAATTGCGCTCATGTAATGGTTGAGAGACCTATGGCATTTTGGAATACTGTAATAATATTTGATGAGTCACAATTTTCTTTATTTTTAGACAGTGTTAGAGTGTGGGTCTGGAAACTCTGTATCCAAGAGTTTTACATGAAAAGATTGCAGCCAACAGTGAAACATGGTGGTTATTCTGTTATGGTATGGGATCCTATTTGGAGTGATGGTCGTTTGGCACTAGGAGAGTACCAGGGTAACATTACTTCTGCTAAATATGTTTCCATATTTGTTATAGGTGACACACCCTATAAGACCAATGGAATGTGCCAACAGCTTACTATAAATAAACAGGGATAATTGTGGCTTAGAGGCAAGCCAATGCGAGTGCCAATAACGCTGTTCGTCGGACGTAATTTCCACATCTCTCTATTGTATTGTCTACTTTCTGTTAATACATTTTTCTACTTTCGTTACCCGTTGTTTTGTTCTTATTTGACCCCTTAAAACCTCACAACAATATTGCAGGAATGGCACCTTCCAATATTCTCAATTGGTAGAATTATAAAATATGAGTCCTTATTTATGGAAGATGGGGGTCCTTGCCACACTTCTAAAAACACACAAGATTGATTGCATCAAAATGGGATTTAAAAATTCCCATGGCCAAGTCAGTCACCAGATATGAACCCTATTGAACACTTCTGGGCCATAATAGACTGAAAACTTTGAAAAAAGAATCAGAAACCATCTTCAAAAGCAAAAAGATTACTGCATGAAATATGGCAAGATATCTCTCAAGATAATGTTAGTGAAATGATCACCAGAATGTCTAAAAGGGTCATTGCATTAAAAAAATGCAAAGGTGATGTCAAATAATTATTAGTACTTTATTTTAATACTTTCTTTAGATAATCAATATTTTAAATAAACATCTAAGTTTATATGAGTGTGTATTTACTTCTATCATGTCATGCCATATATATAAGTTAAAAGAAAGGAAATGAATCTGACAGTATGATAGAGATAAAATCTCCGATCACAAACACCACGGAGTAAATGAGCTCTGAAGAGGATTTTTGTAAAATCGAAATATTTATCAATATCAGCTATGATTATGTTATAAATTATTTTCTCTTTAACAGCATTGTGTGATGTTTTCATTCCACCTTTTCATACTCATATATGTGTGTGTGTGTGTGTGTGTGTGTGTGTGTGTGTGTGTGTGTGTGTATGTTTTTATATATCTAAAATGAAAAGGATAATGTTAGCATTAAATAGAACCAATCTATAAAGATAAAATTTTACTTACTGATTTCATATCTCAAGCAATCAATACCCCAAGCTTCTGCCGCCTTGTTAATAGCCTCTGCATAAGAAATATTTTAAAAATGAATTATACTTTAATCATTGCTGTTTTGGCTATACTTATGAAAAGAAAGAAAAAAGTAAAAAATTATTCAGTATTCAATCTAAATTTAGAGAAATTATCAAATTTTCAGGTGAAATACTTTAAGTATAAATATACATGTAAAATGAAGAAAAAAAAAGTTAGAGAATAAAAAAAATGAAAAGAAAGTGTGTAATATTTTGATAAAATAATATTCCTTGTACCACTGGATATAATTTGCATATCTTTCAAAGACAAAATTAAAGCCAGATTGTACAGATATTTAAAACTCAAATAAATATACAGATCAATCTTATATACCAGTTACAATTTCTAACTAAAATGTTTTGTCTGAATCTCTGATATGATGAATTATTATTATTCATTGATGTACTCAGATGAGTATCCTCATTATCGTTGTTATTATGGTTATAACATTGAATCAATTGTCTGTAATTCCTGAAAATGATCCATGTTCTTGCTCAGGATCTGTGAAAACTTCATAACAGTTTTCAGGGTTGGATCTTGCAGTAACTATTATCCCAAGTAAACTAGCCAATTTTTTAAAATATTCCAACACTATTGTGTTGCTTTTATCTGCTACCAGATGTTGATACTGGTATTCACACTGTAGGGTCCTGATAATTTTTCCTCTTTTGTGATGTTTGATTTGAGAGGCTATCTTCAGAAATAGTCTCACTTTCAGTCTTATCCATAACCTTGTTAGCCTAACAAGAAATATTTATTATATATATTTACCAACCCCTCCGCATGAGCAGGATGTGACACAAGGTCAATTTCTTAAGTGGAGTTCAACAGGTTTGAATTCAGAGTTTTCCTTCTCCTAGACCGGTTGCCTAACCAAGGTTAAAGAGCCTAGTCTGCCCTACTATTTACCCATAGCTGGAGGGAGAGTAGGATTCATACCTTTCCCAAGGGTATTGGCGCTAAGTGAAATGCAATTAGCACGTCCAGGATTTGAACTCGGGGAGACGAGTCCATTTCCCATGACTTTAACCATTACACCATGCGCTTCCTATATATTTATTATATGGAAGTCTCTAATTAAGAAAGAACATTAGGCTTGAGCCCCCGGAAATTCCATCACTATAAAAAGTACAAGACATATTCTGGTTCAGTTAAAAAAGGCAGACAAAATGTTACCAGGTTTAAGGCTTCAAGTTACCATCTACAGGACAATGACTTAGTGGATACAAGTGCTGGTTATTCATTAATCAACACTTGTACCCATATCAGGTCATATATCATCTAGATACTTGGTGGTTGTAAGTTCAATCCCTGGGCCAGGAGGTGGATGAAAAGTTATATACTCTAATCATTGGAAGGGTTGGAACATCCCAAGGAAGAATTAAGTATCATCTGAGGATGGATAGTGGAATGGAAACAACCTACCTCCATGGATTGAATAAAGGATTTGGTTGGAAATCCCCAGGTTACTATATATGGCAGATGCTTGAAGACTAGGAGAAACAACAGCCCAAATGTGACTACAATAGACCAAGATGAGGACACTAGCCCAAGTATACCAATGAATAATCTTATTATAATAGAGATTGTGTGTTTGTCTGTCTGTAACCGAAACTATGTTACTATACAAGTCACAATTCCCTAAGTTATTTACATCACATTCTCCGTGCTATTTTATTTTTATTTAAACCTCAATTATTGATAAAATTGTTTTACATCATTAAGACTGTTGACCATATCTACATACACAGAACATGCAATTGTATTTATATATACAACAAAATAGCGGTTTACAGTGTGAATGGGAAGGCTAATTTGCATATTGATATTAAACATTTGATTTTAATAAATATATGCTTATTATTATTGATTTCTAATTGTTTGGTTTTATCATTTTGAATATGAGCAAAAATCTGGGGGATAAATCTTAAAAGAAATCCATTAACAAGAAGAAATAACTAATATTATTCTTTACTTCCTATTTTAACTAAATAGTTAAATGAAAATTTACCAATGAAAGAGGGGAGTAATGGAAAATGATGGAAGAGTTACTTTCAAAGTTGTTCTATTTTTCAATCATACCCCCTCTGTTCCAAATCTTTTGATCTGCATACTTATTCAGTTTCATTAGCCTTTCTAATCTAATATGATATTTTATTATATTAAAACTTAAATACTTGCACCCGGAGGGTGCATATATTTGCTAGTAAATATAAGGTTTCATATTTGTTACAGAAATAAAATACTGAAAATGCATAAATAAAAATCATATTGAATGATTATTTCAATCCTGCAAATAATATATTCTATTTGAAAAATATAGAAAGGAAAAAGAAAAGAATCATCACACTTAGAAAATGTTCACATTGCTTTTTCGTATAAAAAATTGTGCCAAAATTGTATAACTTAAAAAGCTAAGAGAACAAACATATCAAATCTTTTAATGATATAGTTAGTCTAAGTAGTGTTAATTTTTTACTTTAATCATTTAACTCTTAACGTCCTATACCGCCTCATTCCACCCGGCTGGAAGTCACATTCATTTTCCTAATCTACCCCAAATGATAACCTTTGTTTAAATGTAATATTAAACATATTTAGAAGTCTTTGATTTGAGGGAAATAGCAGGTAACTTTAAATGAAAAGGCCATTTTTAGCCATATTTTATATATCCTTATAGGAATTGGGCTTAACAGGATGTTAAGAGTTAAATACCTAAGTTTCAATCATCAGCTAGTTTACAAAATATCTTGGTATGGATAAAGTTTCTTTAATAGGAGTTATTTTCAATTAATACATAATATATTTTCATACCTCAAGAAGATAATTTAATGCTTCATTGTTGACATTTTTGCATTATTACTGTAGAGTTGGATTAAGAAATTTCCTATAATCCTAGATTTTAGAAGCAAAAATTCAGAAAAACAAATCATTAGAGGTATAGGCAGGTCAGTAAAATATGTCCAATCTATTTCATGAAAATTTTTCTTTGATTAGTTAAAACTTGGGCCAGGTGTATCATGGGAAAGGTATTTGTTCATTTTGGAAACATTTTTTACCTTTCATGCCCCAGTTCATAGCAAATAAACAAAATTAAATATGATACAAAACAATTTAGGTTTAATAGTTTTGACAAGTCTAAATATGCAAATTAGGCTGCAGCTAAAAGAATTTTTGCCGAATTTAATGAGTTATTGGACTTGGCTAAAAAAAATAAAAAAAAGGTCAATATAGTTCCAAGAGAACTGACAATAGAATTGTGGTGAGTCGGAAGTTGCCGTTTCAACAGACGGAAGTCGAATGGCAAAAATAATTAGTTTGCACATATGGATCGCGCAACCTTAGTAAAAATAAAATTCAAAATAAAATTCGTAAAATTTAACCAATCAGAGGCGTTCCTGCTTAAAAAGAAAAGTCATCGAAAGAAGCCTCGCTGATCCACCTGATTTGCTATAAAATCCAGAAATTTTTCATTTTCAAGCAGAAAGATTTTGCCTGCCAAAGAGAATCCTTGTCACTTGTTATAAGAAATTTTAACGCATAAGGTACGAACTATCTATCTATCTTTCTCACTTTAAATAATCATCGCTTTAACAGACAATCTTAATATCAGTACAAATACAGCCTGACTGATGATTATTTGGACATACAAACAGTTAACGTTCCTTCTTATTGTGTGAATTGTAAAATATTTTATTACATTTTAACATTTGAACTTTAAAAAAAGAACTTTGGGACAGAACCTCGCCCAGTATTCAATGCTACCTTCTTGTAAATTTCTGTTAATACAATTTTGTTTGTTTAATCCAGAGTTTTGTCTTCTATGCCATTGTGCTTGATTTATTTATGGTCTTTAAATGTTTGAACACTTTTATTGAATATTGACATCAAACTGCCCTACCTATCACCATAGAATCAACAGAATTCCTTTAAGAATGAAATTCAGCATGGAATGCAGCAAAAGATATTGTTTGTTCCCAATTAACCATGTCTAAAAAATAATTTATATAAACAAAATGGGAAGTTTATAAAAAGAAATACACAAGTAGATCATAGAAGGGGGTCAAAGTTTCAGGATAGAAAACTTGAAGCAATATGTGTTGAAAATAGACAAATGTATAAAACAATAACAACAAATGAGCAGAAACAGACGTCACTACTTGTGACATAATTGTAAGAAATTGGCTGGACGAAATACACAAAAAATTAATCTTGCCACAAAGCAAAAAGCGTGAAAACTTTTTTTCAGGACAGATGTATTAAATCAATGGCATGCCTAGAAAATTATCCAGACTAAAATGAAATAGTAAATGACAGGGTTCCATCAGGCAAAGCAGATTTTATAACTGCTATTTGGGAAAGTTGAATCAACTTGATAGAAAATATTAATTTTTATTAGTAAAGTCCATGCGTTAAAGAATTCAAGCTATCATAAAAGCCTAAAGAGGAACAACAAAGTATTAATTGTGAATTTATTTTTGAAAATGATTCCATAATATTTTTTGAGCTGTTAAACATGTTTTGTGTAATATCTGATTTGTTTATTTGCTATAAAGTAAAGAAAGAAAAAAGCTGAATGAACATTATGTAAGCAAGATGATTCCATAATCTTGTCTGAAAGTTTGATTCCCAAATTGGTCAATATTACTTACCAACAATTGCAAAATTCAGTAACTCCCTTTCTCTGAACACTGTATCCAAACTAATCTTACCAAGTTCAGATCTCATTGTTGTCTGTGCTAATTGTGTGATAGCATATTCTGCATCTTCCACACCATAACTTGCCTAAATAAATTCAAGATAAATTTTTCAAGAGATAGAGAGAGAGATGGGGGGGGGAGATAGAGAAAAAACAAAAACAAAACAAAAAATAACACAAAAAAACAACAACATTCAAATGCATTTTGATAAAAGTTATTTGTATTATGTGAACAGAAAGAAATAATAGTCATTTAATTTTCATATAATCTTAAGGAATATAATTTTTTCATCACACAAAAACATCATACAAGTGTTATTGTATTGTAGATTTATTAGGTTGATGCACAAATAATTATGGGTTTTATTTTAAACTTTGGAATAAACTTATTTAACTATGTTCATGTAGGATAGCATTTTAAAGCACAAATTTTACAGTACTAATTTGTTATATAACTATCAATGATTATTTATCATATTTCATTCATTTTTTAAAACCGGTTGTATGAATAAGTAACAAATTGCCAAGATGGTTGAATCAAATCAATATAATGAATCACCCTCAGCTCAAAAGTTGAACCTGCTCTTCTTAAAAAAAAAAATAAATAAAAAAAATAAATTTTATTGCCTAAGTAACAACTGAAATTACTCCCTTGTTCAGTGGAAACCAGATGGAATTCTTAGTTCAATGTGGCCTAATATCACTCATCCTCTGTAAAAATTTATGAAAGATACTTTAAGCAAGAAAAGAGCCATGGCCTTGCAGTAGATAGGATTCTGGAATTAGTAGATGATGGTCGACTCCATGAATCTGCATTTTATAAATGAGAACTGCACCCATTTAATAAGTTTTGACAAGCTTAGAAGAATTACGTCTCCACTTGCATGTGTTGTTTATAACATGATGGAGAAGGATGTAAATGAAAGCTTTGATTAAAATTTCTACATCAATGATAATTATGCACGGCAACGTTCCATTTTTATTGTCTAGTCATGTAACATTTCTATTTTTACATATAATTTATTTTTGGACTTGGATTTTAACATTTCAAAAAAATCTGTTGGTATTTGCTATTTCTTTAACTCTTAACATCCTGTTGAGAATTTTCTAACTCCAGAGCCCAATTCCTATAACCATTTATCAAAAATGGGTAAAAATGGCCGTTTCATTAAAAGTTATCTGATATTACCCTTAAATTAAAGACGGCTAAATATGTTTAATATTACATTTAAACAAAGGCTATCATTTGGGGTAGATTAGGAAAATGAATGTGACTTCCGGCTGGGTGGAATGAGGTGGTATAGGACGTTAAGAGTTAAATGTAATCAAACTTTGAAGGTTCTGTGAGAAAAATATATTGTTAAAAGGCCAAATGAAAGAGTAAAGTTCAAGAAAACTTATAGCATCTTCATGTTTACAATATTACATTTATTGTTGATAAGGATTATCGGTCAGCCAAATGAATTGCTATTGATCTTTCACTGTACCTTTATCAATATCTGGGAACATTTGTCTATAAGGAGGCAACCAAAATATCGATTACAAGATTGTGATTGGTTTAGTGGTTTTCTTGTCACAGTCCCAATTGTAGTTCCATTAATATTTTGTCTAGTGAATTTTCTTTGTTTCTCTGAATGTTTGAGATGAGGCTTGAAGATTAGTATTATCTGCGTTATTCGGACTATTGTCCCCAACTTCATTGTTATTTGTACAACGTTTCGGCCGATATACCCTCCGGCCTTCTTCAGGTATTTCTTGTCGGACTCTGGAACCTTCTCGGACTTGGAAACTTTCTTGTCGTATTCAGGAGCCATCACGGAACTTTGAACCTAACCCTTTATTTATTCAACGGGGGTATCCTGTTCTCATCCCGCTAATCATAGCTGGGGTAGGAGTTGTGTTAATTAATTATTTTTCTTTTTTTCGAATTTTCTTTGCTTTCTGACATTCCAGGATCTCTACACTTGTCATAGCACCATTAATGTCTAGTGGATTTGCTTATCTATTAATAATGGAGATTGTATGTATTTCTGTCTGTAACAAAAACTACGTCACAGCTTACGCCACAATATTCTTATGCTATATACACCCAAAATTTGAGTAAGCAATTTAAAAAATTATTTTTTACTCTCGTCTTTTTTTTTATACAGTAACAAGTTTACAAACAAATAAATACCTATGATTTTGTGTAAAATTGATGTGGAAAATATTCAGAATAATTGTTTGATTATTACATGCATGCAACATTTTATTTGAGAGGGACGGAGCTCAGTTTTCATTTCAAATTATTTTTTTTTTTACTCCTTTAATAAATATGAGGATTTGTCTTACTTATGATACAAACCCTCTGACATTGAATTTTTTACTCCCACCCTCTCAGGGAATGTCTTTCAAAAATTAATTTTTACGACGCCCGGAGGGTGTTTTCTGTTGCTAGTATTGTGAATTAATAAAAACAGTAAAGTATGAAAATAAAGTTAACATTTTAAAATCATTTATTCTGCATATGTTAGTAGAAGCAGTTAAAAGGTCAATAACAAGAGCATTATATTTGGAAGTGGGATTCAATCAATTACATAATTTTGTAAGTGCAGGCTATCAGACATCAGAAATTTTATTTTCTAAGTAGATTGGAAATTATCATTTTCTTTTGCATCTGCCATATACAAAAATAGACATACCTCCAGCAATATTTAAAAAAAAGAAATCAAAAGAGGAGTCACTGACTAGATGCATGGGAATTAAAAATAGACTACATCTGGTCACTAGATGCATGGAATTAAAAATAGACTACATCTGGTCACTAGATGCATGGGAATTAAAAATAGACTACATCTGGTCACTAGATGCATGGGAATTAAAAATAGACTACATCTGGTCACTAGATGCATGGGAATTAAAAATAGACTACATCTGGTCACTAGATGCATGGGAATTAAAATAGACTACATCTGGGATGCATGGGAATTAAAAATAGACTACATCTGGTCACTAGATGCATGGGAATTAAAAATAGACTACATCTGCATGGGAATTAAAAATAGACTACATCTGGTCACTAGATGCATGGGAATTAAAATAGACTACATCTGGTCACTAGACTAGATGCATGGGAATTAAAAATAGACTACATCTGGTCACAAGATGAAATACTATCAAAATAGTATCACACACTGTAAAATCATTAGAAAATTTAAACAATTATCAAAGGATAATCATATTTTAGATAAAGAAATAAGGAAAAATAATCATTAAATTTATTCTTGAAAATTAGATGAAACTGTCAAACAGAAAAGAAAAATTTGAAAAATTGAAGGACTGAAATTCCAAGATGGATTTATACTTACTCTATAAGCATTAATGACCCGTAGGTAAAGAACACCATCAATCTGCAAAGTTACGTTATCTGTGAAAACAATTAAGAGAATTCTTAGAAAAGACTAATAGTTTCACACATTTATTGATTTTGGAATATTTGGATATAAGGTGTGCTCCAATTGCCTTAGACTAGCCTAAGTCATGTGGTTTAAGTAGAGTATCAGCCATGCAGTGCCCACCCATAATCTTATGGGTCATCCTGTAGGCCTTAAGCAAGAGCGCTTGTCCAGTGGAATTGGATCCTTGGTAATCCCTTGGTAAAGAGTCCTGAGTATTGGTAATCGTCTGGTAATCCTGAGTATTGTAAGTCCCTCTTCAATGAGTGCAATTAGAATTATGGCCAGTGTGGGGGTTTAAGTAGTGTATCAGCCACGTGATTGGCGAAGTAATAAACCACGTGACTTAGGGTAGTCTATAAATTCAGGTGGGCAATTGGAGCACACCTTATATTCAAATATTCCAGCAATTAATCATGAGGAAATTCATCTAAATGAAAAGGTAAAATTTGGATAATTTATTGCTGCAAGGAAGAAAGTGAAATACTGCAAGAAGGTATTTAAGACTGGCTGTAAAATCTTTAATGTTATTGAAGTAAGTCAGTTAGACAGTCAACAATTGGGTTGAGCAATGTGACTGGCCAAGCCTAACCATGCAGTTACTAGTTCACCAATGAACCCACTATAACAGCTTAAATAATTACTGCCACTACTGCCAGGAAGAGTCCATTAAGCTGAGGAGGTGTTTGACTGTTCCACTGTCCAATAGTTAACAATCTGTAACAGTCATTTCCAGACTGCAGGTTCAATCCTGGCTAAGGGTGAAAGTAACACAGAATAACAATTAACAGTATTCTACAAATGTATAAGATGTTAATGTCAAGGTTCAGTTGACAAGAAGGTAAGAATAAACAAAAATTAAAAATGAGAAAGTTTACTGCTCTTTGCTATAAGAATGCTAAGTTCATTCTATGCAGTTATGATGAAAATATTTGTTATGTAATGATGAAAATATTACAAGATGAATATAAGAAATGTAAATAAAGTAAAGTCGTCGGGGCGGCCTAAAGTCGGTATCAGCCAGTCAGCGAGGGAGTCTATCCCCTTTTCATTAGCGCTAGACCAAGGAGATTGTTTTTGGCGTCTGAGGTGGAGCGCCACACCTACCATCAGCTCCTTACTTTACTACACAGATCCCTGTGCTACTCATATGCTGAGTTGGCGAGGACCGGTATCGAACTAGGAACCTTGTAGTTTCTAGCCGAACGCTCTACCGACTGAGCTAACCCAGCCTCCTATACACCATGTTAATGTACAAGAAAAGTCAAGAGAAAAGCAAGCAGCTTTTCAGAAATTGATTATAGGTTTTTTTTTCTGGTTGATGTAAGTAAAAAAAAAAAACATTTGTTGTAACTAAGATATTGCAGTGTCAGCTACCACTCCAACTGCATTATTACAATTTATTAAATAACTCAACTGGTTTTGGCATGAACTAATCTGAAAGTGTATTGGGATTAAAAAATGAAATTACTTAACACATTTACCCAAAACTGATGGAAAGATTGGAACATTCTTAACATGAATAAAACAACACTTTAACTCTTAACATACTGTTGAGAATTTTCTAAGTCCAGAGTCCCATTCCTATAAGGATTTATCAAAAAATGGCTAAAAATGGCCTTTGCATCTAAAGTTACCTGTTATTTCCCTTAAATCAAAACTTCTAAATATATCCAATATTACATTTAAATAAAGGCTATTATTTGGGTTGGATTAGGAAAATGAATGTGACTTCCGGACGGGCGGAATGAGGCGGTATAGGACATTAAGAGTTAATTCATAAGGAAAAAATAAATAAATAAATAAAATAAAATAAACTTACCGATTGTAATAGCACTCTGCTGTGGAATATCAATAGCAATTTCTTTAAGACTCTGGACATATTTAATAGCATCTATGACTGGAAGAACCAAATTTAAACCCTGGATAAACAATCATAAAGATATATAAATAATTAACAAGAAAAAAAGGTATACATGATGCTGTCAGAAATACAAGTGAATTTCTACTGTAAAAAAAATTGTAAATTGTTTCCTCTCAACAAAATTTTGGTTCCAAATCATAATGAAAATTTTCTTACATTTAAAAATCGTCTTACTTTGACAATGTTACAAAATCTGACATCTGTTCTATAAATCTTTCATTATCAAAATAAAATAAAAAATTAAATTTTGTTGAGCGAGATCCAACAATAGTAATAAATTAACGAAGAACTCATCTTTTATTTATTCTTTAAGATTTTTTTTTTTTTAATGTGTTTTAGTCAAAATCATACAAAGAGAAATGAATCTAACATTATACAAGATGAGATCTCCTACTCTCACTTCAGAAATACTCATAGTTCCTTATAAAATTTACATTTCAAATTGTTTTACTTTTTTAATCCTTTAATGAATTTGATGATTTTACTTAATTAGGGTACAAACTCGCTGACATTGAATTTTTAACTCCCACCCCTCAGGCAATGTTTCAAAAATCTATTTTTACATCGCCCGGAGGGTGTTTTTTTATTTTGCTAGTTTCTACTGCATATCAACCTCAGTGGTCATTTAATGAATTAACGAAGAACTCATCTTTTATTTCTATTCTTTAAGATTTTTTTTTTTAATGTGTTTTAGTCAAAATCATACAAAGAGAAATGAATCTAACATTATACAAGATGAGATGTCCTACTCTCACTTCAGAAATACTCATAGTTCCTTATAAAAAATTTAAAAGATTCATTGATTCTTCAAATCATCTGTTGTTTTAACAAGTTAGTGGCATAGTGCCACACCTACCATCAGCTCCTTACTTTACCACACAGATCCCTGTGCTACTCATATGCTGAGTTGGCGAGGACCGGTATCGAACTAGGAACCTTGTGGTTTCTAGCCGAACGCTCTACCGACTGAGCTAACCCACCCCCTATACACCATGTTAATGTACAAGAAAAGTCAAGAGAAAAGCAAGCAGCTTTTCAGAAATTGATTATAGGTTTTTTTCTGGTTGATGTAAGTAAAAAAAAACAACATTTGTTGTAACTAAGATATTGCAATGTCAGCTACCACTCCAACTGCATTATTACAATTTATTAAATAACTCAACTGGTTTGGGCATGAACTAATCTGAAAGTGTATTGGGATTAAAAAATGAAAAACACTTAATACATTTACCCAAAACTGATGAAAAGATTGGAACATTCTTAACATGAATGTGGTATGTGCCTAGCTTAAAAGGTAGTAATCTTTTAATAAATATGCATATTTATACCCCCCCACACACACACACTCAGTTTATATTTTTCCAACGGCAAACAAAGAATATCTATTAATAATTGAGATTCGCTTCAGTTTTGTCTAACAAAAACTACGTCACTGCTTACGTCACATTACCCAAAATTGTCATAATAAATACACTCAAAATTTGAACATTAGACAGTCCTCATTGTTTTTAAAACAAATTTTAATAAATACATGACTGGTATTATATATCTATATATAGTTTGTTTTATTTTAATATATATTTAAAGTTTACATTTCAAATTGTTTTACTTTTTTAATCCTTTAATGAATTTGATGATTTTACTTACTTAGGGTACAAACTCGCTGACATTGAATTTTTAACTCGCACCCCTCAGGTAATATGTTTCAAAAATCTATTTTTACATCGCCCGAGGGCGTTTTTTAATTTGCTAGTTTCTATAATATTAGTTAATAGTCAAATACCTTTGAAATTTCAATGATTATCTGTTTATACTTTGAAAACATTACATTATTTATTAAAAAACAAAAACAACAACAATTAAAAAGGCATGACAAGTGAGGTAAAGAAAAAAGTTGCTACTAACTGGTTCTAAGATTCGATGATATTTGCCAAATCGTTCTATAACCCAAGCTTCTTGTTGTGGCACAAATAATATACAAGTGTTCATTGGTAATCTGGAACGATGTCGTACTTGTTGATGTGCATGAGACATAAGATTCTGAAAGAAAAAGTAAAGAGTATAAAATTAGGGTAAAATTTAAGTGTCAGATATATTAGTTCACAAAGCTTCATATTCAAGTTATGTATATTATAGTTATTGTATATAACTATAATTTTTTTTATATTGTAATATAGTGTTATTATGTATATTCTAGTTATTGTATATATATATATATATATATATATATATATTAGTTCACAAAGTTTCTATGAGTTTCTCATGTTTATTACAAGTTCTAATTGATTATTAATAAAATCAGGAAAAAAAACATCATTATATATTTTATATTATAAATTATAATTATATTGATGAATATATATATTGATGAATTAATGAATGAATATATATATATTAATGAATTATTATATATTATATTATAATATTATATTATAATTATATTATTATAATTTATATTATTATTATACATTTTATATTATAAACATCATTATAAGAAAAATTTTAATAAAATAGAAAAAAAAAATTAAAAATTAGGTTTGGTTTGGTTTGTTTTATGCCATATCAACCTCAGTGGGTCATTCAATGCTGACAAAGTTGTGAAATAAATTCATTCTTAATGCATAATACAATTTTGTTTATAAACTCATGTTTTTCTATTTAACCCATAAATGGGACCCTAACAGGTACTACCACTCCGGGTCAGAGTGAACCAGAGAGCAATGGTGATGGGGTGCTCTACATTCCCCAAACCTCCAGAACTGGAACCTCACCATCAGATAGAATTAAATGTCATTCCGAGGACATGAAGACTCATCAGCCACTGCCTTCTAGCACCCATATGATAAAAAGGGTTGGGGCTGGCCATAAGGGCAATAGGGTTGGGGCAATCATATAGGTGCTAGGGCTTGACGTGACCAGCCGATTGATTGGAGGGGGCCTCTCCAACCACCCGTCTAGCCTAAGTAAGGGTCTAAGTGGAGTGTTGCATGTCATGGACTGCTCATCCACCAGGATTCCGTCCGTAAGCATCACAGGTCACCACCCATGGCCAACCAGTGGCCCCATTTACCCCTCTGCAGAGGTGCATTCGATGTGTTCTAAAGCCCAGACAGGGCTAAACTCTAGTTTTGAACATCGCTAGTTATGTAATTGTTAGGTAACCTAACGAGTTGCTAAAGAGTTGTTCCCCTTTGATCAGCAAGGGACTGATGGGAACCTGGATATGGGAATTCCGCCATATTACTTTGGACTGGGGTTTAGGACTGTACAGATGTGCGTCAGCATGCTCAAACTAGTGACCATGTGCATTAGCATGGTTGGGCTAGAGAAGTCATTTTAGGGTAGAACCATTTTCTACCCTGTGTTAAATAAAGACCGACAAGCAGAGAGTCAGCAGACAAGGCCACTAGCCTCATGTGTGAACACACACATGATAACACAAAGGACAGCCTATGTGATGAACACACACATGACAACAAAGGACGGCCCATATGACAATCACACACATGATACGCAGAGAGTTGATTTCTATCTAAAACCATCCGACTGTATTCCCTGTCAGTGGGAATAAATAAAACAAATATTGTTATTGTTAACATATTCACTGTTTTTAATATCAATTTTGTATATCCTACATCTCGGGATTCTAACAGTAATAATTAATATATCTCACTTTAAAAGTTAGGCCCACACCCCTTTAAACAAAACAAATATCAATATATAATTTTTTTCATTGATAAAAGGAAATTAAATTTCATAAACAGCGTGAAAAGAAATCTCTAAAAAAATCTTTTATACATTTAAATTTATTTTGTAAAATATGTCCATGACGTCAAAATTGGTGGCACCTAATTTAATGCTTTTTGTTATTGATTTCTAAGAAACTGTTATAAGATTTTTAAAACTTTTAATAACCTGTTTTGTTAACTTCACTTACAAGGTCGGATTTCATAAATTTTCAAGCTAATTCAATGTTTAAAATGTATTAAAAATTAATTAAAAATGTATTATTTTGCTTTTTTGCTGATGATCATTATGTTACTATTTTTCGATTTAAACAAAAATTTCACCTTAAGTAATAGATTTAATTAATCTTAGGTATCACCAATATCGGGTCACATGATCAGTTTAGGCCATATTGAATAAACGAAAGTAAATATCTTTGAGCTTTTTAAAAAAATCTCACAAAAAAGTAATGATCATACAGAGTTGTTACAAAGAAAAACAGTTAATTCAAATATCAAGTTATCCGATTGGGAAAAATTACACCGTTCTCTTGAAAAATAGATAAAACAGTTCGTTTAACTTGCAAAAGAATGATTTTTCTGTAGAAACCGGGACTGCAAAGTTACATATTATCTCTCTTTGACAATTCGCTGTATTCGACATAATTGTTTTTTTGTGCATATTCAATAAGTGATTATTGGTTTTCAAAGATTTTTTTTTTTTTTGTGGTAGTTTCAAAATAACTAATATTTTTGTAGTTGAACTTAAAGTGTAACTGAAGCAAAGAAAAGACAATAAGTATTACAAATATTGTCAGTTTTGCTCTTCCATATATCATAAGAATCAAACATTACTATTCAACAATAAAAATTACAAATTCTCTTTAAAATATTAATATATCGTGGATTAGACAAATTTTTAGTTCACCTGAATTCTAAAATTCAGTGTTATATTGTATTTAAATATTAGTGACAAATTTGATTTGTACACACACAAAAAAAAGATTTTTAAACATTAAAAAAAAATTATTTAAGCACACAAAAGATTTAAAATCTCTTAAAAATTAATTTCTTAAAAAATGCTTTTTTTTTTCTTGACAATTTAATAGAATATAGTACATATCAATTAAAAAAGAAAAAAAGTTTTCAAATAATATCATGACCTTCATTAGCATGATTTTTTTCTACAAAAACTACTGCCTTGAATATTATACAAATCTTTTGATATAATTATTCAGACTCTTATTTTGATAGAAAAAAAAAGTAAAAATCGTTATTTTTTTCGTTCATATTTTTCATATCTCACAAAATAAAATATGGGGGGGGGGGCAGACCTCGTAAAATATATATATATTTCCCCTAATATATTTTAGGAAAAAACTATTTCAGATATATTTTCATCAAAAGAAAAGCAATTCTGGAAATTTTCGTGAAAATAGGACCATTAATTGATTTTCATAGAATTTTTAAAAAATCCTCTTGTCATAACTTATTTTTGGCTACGTTAAATTTAAAAAATGAAAACATTGTTTTTCAATCATAATTTTCATTATTTCTGTAAGCTGAAATTTGTTTAAAAATCATCAGGAGTTTGTTTAATGTTTCTTCTATCGAATGGGCAAAAAAATTTTCAAGATAATATTAATCTTTATGCAAGTTTCATTGTGTTAAATATGGGGGGGGGGGGGGTAAATTTCACAGGGAAAATTGGTGGTACCTAATCATTCTTTAATTCGTTTTTAAGTGAAAATCGGCGTTCATTTTGTTGATACATATGATGATTAATGATAGCGAAATGAAGCACGTGTCCATTTTTAAAGGAAACATTCTCTTTGAGATTATAAGTACATCTGTGTAAATATATTTTCAAACAGTTGAATCAAAAGATTAAATAAGCGAAAAATAAAATAATAATTAATAATTATTATTTGAAGGACTTTTAAATTTTGCCCTTGAATCCTTTTTCATTTCTTTTTTTTTTCTACATGTTATTTTACGATCATAACCCTTATAAAGAAGAAAAAATAAGTCGCAAATAAATAAACAACAAATTTTAAGAATTTCCTTGGTAACGAACTCTGCTCGGCCACATTTATATTAGGAAAAAGTCATCTGAATAGAAGATCATAAAAAAATCTAAACAGAACACGCGAACAGCATGAATTAACCAAATGATCGTGAACGTTGTAAGGCCGGTGCCACTTAGCTAGGTTGTTGCATCATTCATTTAATTTACAATGTCAAAGATGTTTTTAAAAAATCTTACTCGACAGTGTGATCCTTTGGTTCCTAATGCTCTCAATAAAGATGACATGATTAAATTTAAAATGTCAACACGACCAGGGAATTTCAAACACGCTGTCTCTGATGAATTTAGAACAAATCAAATCGTTCGTTGTTTGAAGGATATCAAGTCTGGTCACGTGAACTTAACTTCCGCTTTAAGCAGAATCGGTGAAACCGAAGAGGTTATATAAATGACAAATACCTATCATAGGTTATTTAGTTTGCGTTATGACAGATTATTACTTGTTAAATCTCAGTTTCACTAACATTTTTTTACATAAATTATTTGAATTTTTTTAGATATATTTTGGAGGCCGGGACGCAATTCTGCAAATAGCACCTAACTATATATTTTTTAGCAATAAATAAAGCGAAAACATTTTTAGTATTAGCACAAAAAAGTGAGACGTTTATTTAGGAAACACTTTAAATACACTGTAAAAATTAATGTAATAATGCCAAACAACATGCAAACAAACATTAGTAGGACATTTTTTTTTAAATCAGAAAATTAGTCGGGTATTTAGAATTTTTTGCTTTTCCTGCCCTAATTACGCTATGTTTTTGTTGGGCGGCGTCATGCAAATTTCCGACCCATACTAGTTATTTTTCCGACTCGTGTTTTTGTAGCCTTTTGTCGGCAAATGAAAGTGACAAAAAAAGCGATATTTTACACCCCCACCATAATTTTTATCGACAAGTCAATGTAAATATTTTACAACCCACCTTCAAACTTTATTTTTGCATGAAAAATCAAAATGTATACAAGTATACTAGGTACCACCAATTTTCCCAGTGAAATTTACCTCCTCCCCCTATATTTGACACAATGAAACCTGCATAAAGGTTAATATTATCTTGAAAATTTTTTGTCCATTCGAAAGAAGAAGCATGATGATTTTTAAAAAAATGCTCAGCTTACGAAAACAATGAAAATTATAAACGAAAACAATGTTTACATTTTTGCACCGTTAAATCAATTGAAATTTAACGCAGCCAAAAAAAAAAGTTATGACTAGAGGCTTTTTAAAAAATTCTATGAAAAATCAATTGTTGGGTCAGTAAAACGTTAAGTCTGTGTGGACATAAGTCTAAATAGGGTTATCTTCCATTGTTGTAGTTCATTTGCCGATAGGCGTGAGTATTTGACCACAAAGCAGGAATTTTTAATTTCTGTCTCTTTCCCCCCAGGCCGGCAACAAGTTAACATGAGTTAGGCGCCTGACACCTTTGCTCCTTAGGTGGGGGGCTTTGCCCCCCAACTAGCTACCAGTAAGTGACTACATTTCTTATGATGCAAGTCGTGCGCCTACGTCCTCATAATACGTTTATGTATCATCTATTTTGTATATTTTTGTCTTAATGTGTCTCCGTCACTTACGGAATAAATATTTTTATCGTTGTAGACCTTTGTCGAATTTCCAAATTTACCTACCTACTCACAAAGTGTGGAAAGAGCCATCAAATTAACAACTGAAGCTTCACAGATTGTGTATTTTCAGGAAGCAAGGCACAAGCACATTATAACCAAATCATTGTGCTACCAAATAAAACCTGCGTTTAATCGAAAGGAAAATACACTGAACAATTTAGTTCTATTGTGACATAATTTTATATAGTGAAGTGGGTTTTAGTGCAATGTTCAATGAACAATGCAAATTTAGAATATTGAATATATTTTTCACTCATTGTATCTAATTAAAAATATCAATTTTATCTGAATTTATTATTGAATAATAGCAAGAATATACGCCCTCTGGGCGTAAATATTTAAGAATTAATGTAAAAAAAAAGTAAAGTCGTCGGAGCGGCCTAAGGTCGGTATCAGCCTGACAGCGAGGGAGTCTATCCCCTTTTCACTAGCGCTAGACCAAGGAGATTATTTTAGCGTCTGAGGTGGAGCGCCACACCTACCATCAGCTCCTTACTTTACCGCACAGATCCCTGTGCTACTTATAACGCTGAGTTGGCGAGGGCCGGTATCGAACTAGGAACCTTGTGATTTCTAGCCGAACACTCTACTGACTGAGCTAACCCAGCAAAGAATTAATGTAATAAAATATATTAAATTAGACTAACGAAATTAAATAAGAAAGCATATAAAAAGATTACACTTATTTTAATTATATTTTAATTGGTTTATCTATAAAATCATTCATAGGAATGATTTTAATATATTGGAAAATAAAACAATAATATTAGAGATCAATAATACCAAGTAATTATTTATTAAACCCGGTTTTGTTAAAACAAATATTCAAATTAACCACACTATATATTATGTAAACCTTTATTTCTTAGTTGTATATAACACACATTGTAGGATTTTAAATGCACTAATAATATGGGCTGTTTTGAGGCAAATCTAACTCAGATTTTCACGGTCATCGTTAATAAATAAGATTTATTCTATATGTATTAATGATTTTTACTATAAATTAAATACTCATTGATAAACTTACGCAATTCCTGAGGATATTGTGACATAATCAGTTACATAATTGTGGTTAAAGATTGAAAACACCAAATCTCCATTACATTATTAAAATAATGAAATTTTGAGGTCTTACAGAAATGGGGTATTTATGTATATTTTTTCAGACTATCTTTAAAACTAAATGCTTAATTAAATTTTAAAGTTAGGAATCTAATTTTGGGTGTTAGTTTTTAATGCACTAAACCCCAGGTTTTGCCATCAAAGTTATATCGAATTTCTAAAAAAGTGACAAATCAACCTGCCCTAATGATACATGTGTACCCAAGCCCATGATTCTTTTTCTTTAGCCCACGAGTAAATTTTGTTTTGCTGAAAGTTTTTTTTTTGTTGTTTTTTTTAGCATATTTTGGGCATCTTTTAACATAGTCTTCTACATCTGCAAGAATATTGTAAGGTGGGAGGGAGCGAGCAGAGGATAATGGAATTCTTATTATCATCTGTGACTCAGTTCAAAAGTCTGGCGATACAGAGGATTTTGAGACTTCTTGGCTGTTGGTAAATCTCTCTCTATAGCCTCTCTCAATTTTGCAGGTGTCTTTATCAAATATACACTCATATTTTCCGTTTATATTTTCTACCCTATTTCTACTTTTTTGGTATCTGCATAGACTGGAAAATCTTTTTTTCTCTTACAGTTGAAACATAATATTTCTCAAGTTGGACTTGTTTAGGTCACTTTTGTGTTCTTTGTCACAATATTTTCACTTAATTATGCTTTTAGTTATACTGTAGGCTTCCACATTGTTTTTAAAATTATTGAATTGGTCAATTAATTCTAATTGCTGCAAGAATTCTACACTTGTTTCTACATTCATTTCATTCAGTTGAAGCCATTCTAAGATTTTATGTTTCAAACATAATTTTCTTCAGGCTGAACAATTCTTTATGTTTATTTTTTGTGTTCTTTATCACAATATTTACACAATTAGGGTTTTAGTTGTCTGTTTGCACATTGTTTTTAGTATTATATTCTTTAATTAATTCTAATTGCTCTTAGAATTCTACATTTACTTCTGAATTCATATTATTCACTTGAAGCCGTTCTAGGATCTTATGTTTGTGTCTAACATCATACATACCTTCAATTAATCTTAGAAGGATTAATTATTAATTAATTAATTAATTAATTCCTCTTCTAGAGACATTTCTTTTGAACCCAGTTTTTAAAATTCACAACTTGATGCTTCTTTCAATCTGTTCCATTACAGTTTCATTTGTAAGAGATATTTCAGGACTCTTAAAATTTCCTGGTGGTAAGCAAGTAATTTCGGATGAAAGAAGACGAGAACAACAATTGAAGATAAAGAAACATATATTCAAAAGGTACAAACAGGGGTTGCAAATTTGTGGCATTTGCTAGCCAGACTTATCTTGCTGAGGGTGAGGTGAAGGTGAAGGTGAAGGTGAGTGCTGGAATATCATTCCACTTGCTGGTTGACAAGGTAAAGGTAGCGCTGGATGAAACCACTTGCTGGTTGACAAGGTAAAGGGAGCGCTTGAAAAACGCATCTCACCTGTTGAGTGACCATACTGCTGAGGGGGTGCTCAGGTGGTGTAGTCAGCTACGCTTCCTCACTGAAAGGTTTTCACAGTTGACTGAGTGGCGAGAGCCCGATTCCACGAGGTTTACTCCTCGGAGCCGGTACCAGTTAAGAGTAAGTTCTTACCACCTGACAAGGGACATTACTCTACCTACTTCCTGTCCCCTGAATACAGGAGAGTTCTAGCCCCTACAAGATTCTCCCCAAAATATGGAGTATCTGGAATAGAAATACAACCATGGAAAGAAACAAAAACACACTTTTAGGTCCTAACTTGTTACAAAGTCCCCATAATGTCTCGACTATTTTACAGTCCTACTAGATCGTGTCCTTTTATCCAACGATGGTCTTTGTCATTGGGGCATTGCTAAGGAGATGGTACAGAAGGGTGCTACTTCCAAGTAAGTGTCCTCTAACACTGCTGGTTTGAGCCTATCTATGGAAATGGTCTGGGGGCTGTTCTTATTTAATACAGTGTGATGCTTGTTGTGTTTCTCAACGACATTGTATGGTCCCCAATACGGAAGTTGCAGTGAATGTGATCTGGCCGAATCCCGCACGAATACATGTGTGCATGTTTTTAACAGTTTTGGGATGTAAATCCTGTTTTTGTTGTTCATTCCTGCCGATGAATATGCCATTTCGGCTATTCTGGTTGTTAATCTCTCGACGAAGGATTTCATATCCATGACTTTCTTTGGGGTTTCACAAAAATACTGTGCTGGTAAACGCAATGTAGTCCCATACTGTGCTTCTGCTGCCAAGCAGTTCATTTCCTTTTTCACAGTGGTGTGGAGTCTCAGGAGGATGAGTGGCAGCTGTTCCAACCAATTGGTGCTGGTCAACTCTGCTCAAAGGGAAGCTTACAAGCTGCGGTGCAGCCTCTCCACCATGCCATTTGCTTGGGGATGGTACGCTGTAGTGCAGATATTTCTGGTGCCCAGAAGTTGAGATAATTTGTGGAACAAATCGGATTCGAACTGGCATCCTCTGTCCGTCGTCATTCTCTCTGGGACACTGTACCTTGCGACCAACCCAGCCAGGAATGTTTTGGCCGTAGTATATGCCAATATGTCTGGCATCGGCAGTGCTTCATACCACCTGGAGAATCTGTCGATGCATGTTAGCAGGTATGATTGGCCTTCACACATAGGGAGTGGTCCGGTGATGTTGATTTTGATGTGGATGTGCTTGAATCTTGAATAACAAGAATAAAGTAAAGTACTTATTAAATAAATATTTGTTTTTATAATCTAAAAATATGACATTTGAAACTTAACATTAATCGATTCATATTTTAAATGAATTTTATCTATTAATTAGGTATATAAATTGTTGTTTCAGATACTAGTACAAATGATAGTAATATTTATTTTAAAGAATTTTGATTTATTTCCATTGAATCAGTTTGATTGAAATGATTCAGTAATTTAAAAAAAAAAATTTGTTGATTAATAAGTCAACACAGAAAATTTTATTAAAATCAGATAATTCCTGATTTTCGATAATCGTTTTTCATCCACGACGGCCTTCCATACTAAGAGAGGTCATGTGACATTTTCTTCTGGTCAAATTTTTTGGTAATCAACATTTTTAGAGCATCTTTCTTTTTGCGTGTTTAGATTAAAAAAAAAAAATTTCAAGTTCTTAATTCTTCTGTAATGAACGTATTTAATGTTTTTATTATTGATTTCTAAGAATCTGTTATAAGCCTTAAAATCCTAAATAATGTTTTTTTTATAGTCCCTAAATACATAAAAAAGCGGCCATGTTTGCAAAATATTTGAGCAAAAATAATTGTTTAATATGTATTAAAAATAAATTACATATGTAATATTATTTAGTTTTTTTTTTACTGATGCTCATTAAGCTACTACTTTTTGATTTAGACAAAAATTTGACCTTAACTAATCAATTTAATTAATATTAATGCATTTTTAAAATGAAAATGGGTTAAGAAATTGGCAGATCCTAGTATTTTGTACAAATACCTAACTGTACATAAAAAAAAAAATATCATAATCTATATATATAAAAGGAAGTTTGGTATGTACGTGTCGACGTATAACTCCAAAACGGGAGGTCACTCAGATTCGAAATCTTGCATACGCATTAATATCCTTCTTACTAAGAAATATGCCAAATTTGGTTATTAATTTTTACTGATTAAGGGATATAATTAATTAAACCAAAATCAACCAATTTGCAGAACTGTCCGTATACCAGCTCCTGCTGATAATAAAATATTGTTCGCTGCCTGCTTTCTATTATAGCAATACCAGCAGTTTAGTGAACAAAATTTTAGTGAACAAAATGGCAGCCTATGCTGTTCAGCTCAGAATCTCTCGCCTATTCATCTGGTGTTCCTAATTTTTTTAAAAGTCCGGTCATGGACTGGGTACTTTTGCTAGTATGTATATAAAGCTGTATGCCTATCCATACTCTTATACGGAAACAAGTCGAGGGTGTTGTATTATTGAGAATTCTGGGGTATGGGGGTTATCGTCCTTTGTCTGCGAGCCTCTGTTTCAAACCAACCAATCATGAGCCAGCATACTTTGGCGGCAAAGCCGAATAAGCAAACTCATGCCTCTTCTGATCCAGCCCTCACCGGAGACAGACCTAAAAAAGGGTCGCTCCTATTCTTCAACAGACAACCAGAATCGGAGTCGGACGCAAGCAGAAGTCCATCATATCTGAACTTATCAGAAGGCCGTAGCAAAGGGCTCCGTTAATACCCCATATCTCAGGATACACCAGTTAAGTGACAAATATTATTATTTGCGCAAACGAAACTAAAGTTTGCAATTCTTTATATGTAATACAATTCTTTTATTCATATTTCAAGTTGTTCATTTTACTTCTTTGACTCTTAACCTGTCTGCCACACTCGTGGTTAACTCCAGTACAAACCTCAGAGTACTGCCGCTAGTGTTCTTTTCTTTATAGTATCACAGACACCTGAAAAAACTAGAGGCATTCCATACCAACTCTCTCCAACGCATTCTGGGTGTAAAGTGGTGGTACAAAATCCCCCACTCAGAAATTCAAAGTAGAGCACACATTGGCCCAATTGAGACCATCCTTTCGCAACGCCAACTGCAATGGTTGGGTCATACCATCCCCATGCCTGCAGATAGACTATCTTGTAAATTACTTTATGGTGAACTTGCAGAAGGCACGCAAAGGACAGGAGGCACCCAAAAGCGGTTCAATGACCATATGAAAATGACACTAAAACAAAGTGCCATCACACCTTCAAGCCTGGAAGATCTGGCCTCCAAAAGACAGGGTTGCCTCACAGGAAGTGAGTGGCTCAATATCAGGATCAACAGGGCTGCACAGTCAACGTCTTTGTTGTCATGAACCACCAAATGCAGATGGAAATTTCCCTTGCAATGTGTGTGATCGCATCTGCAAGTCCAGAATTAGACTAACTAGCCACCAGAGGGTCCACAACTGATGAACGACATGGAGTGATGTTATCCTTGTTTGCGATGGACTTCTGAAAGTAAGCACTAACCACTTTTCATGCTTAAGTAGAAATTAAAAATAAACAAAAAAAACTATTTAAATGATCCAGTCTGATTTTATTTATTTCAATTTGACAAAGTTCGGCTCAAGACTATGAGACAATAACATCCTGAGATTCGTTATTTGAAACAAAATCAAGGTAGACTGTAAATGCAGGGGCGTAAATTTTATCATAGTCTACTGGACAGATGTTAGTGGAATATGAAATGAAGTCCAATGTATATATTTTTAATTTCTCAACTATGATTAATAAAGTAAGTTGTTGGGGCGGCCTAATGCGCTAGACCAAGGAGATTGTTTTAGCATCTGAGGTGGAGCGCCACACCTACCATCAGCTCCTTACTTTACCGCACAGATCCCTGTGCTACTCATACGCTGAGTTGGCGAGGGGCGGTATCGAACTAGGAACCTTGTGGTTTCTAGCCGAACGCTCTACCGACTGAGCTAACCCGGCCCATAAGAAAAATTTTGATAAAACTCTTTAGGAAAACATAACTTAGGTTAATTCATTTATAAGTTAAAAAAGAAAAAAGGACAGCATTAATTGATGATACTGCTGTATAGATTTAAATTTGTTGCGTAGTGATTCAGTTATACACTTTTTTGAACTCAGCATTGTTATTTTAAGGGAATTAAGATTATAAACTTATGAAAATTACAATTCGCTGGTAATTTTGTCGAGTATTTAACCATCAACGATATTTGATTTCTATTTCAGAGTAGAGAAAAAAAAAAAAAAAAAGAAATTAAAAATCTAGTTTGAAGAATTATTTTTAGTAAAGGTGAAGGTCTTTAGCTCTATTGCCAAGGTAAAGGCCGTACACAAAATGGCGCCTGTCAAGGATGACACAAGTGAGAAGAATATTCTGTATAATCTCACTGTACATGCAGAATGGAAGCTGGACACGGAATTATTTGTGAGTATATATTTTGTTGTTTACTTTCTTATTCTAGTGTGTGATTAGTTTTTGCTGTTATCATGTTAGATGTGTTATAGACGTTTAATTTGATCGTGCTATAGAGATTGTTTTTTCATATTCCAGGTTTGTTTATTGTATACGTGGCTTTTAATTAGGAAAGATTTACACGTTTCTATGTATCTCAAGGATTTATTGTGTTGAATATAAATATACTAACTAGATTAATGTGAAAATATTACACAGATAATAGAATGAATGCCAGATGGAGATAATTTAAAAGGTTTTACTCATTTCCCCACGATAAATCTTTAATGAACTCTAAAATAATTGTGTTTATTATTTAATTTTGAATTGCTATTATAACTCCAGTAAGTTGCTATTTGATGAATATTTGAATAATTAATCAGAGAAAGTCAATTAAAAAAACAACAACAAAAAACAAAAACAACTCTGGAGAGAAAAAGGAAAAAAAATCATATTCAAATTTCTAATTCTACTGTTCATTCTGAATCTTTTTAACATTTTTTTAATGAATTTCATATTTAAATGCTGTGCAAAATAAAACCAATCTGAAAATGACGCAAGATAATTTTATTTTTAATTTTGACACCAACAGAACACTATTAACAAAATTTGTTAAACAAATTAACAGTAATTATTTTAGTCTTGGTGTTGATTATTTTTCCTGTCTGTCAAATTGAAGCAAATATTTTCTTATGAATTTCAATTTGAATAAGGTTTGAAATCTATAATTCATTTTTATTTTAACCATTTTTCTTTTTTAAATATTAAAACCTCTAAAATGGGCTTCATTTGTTTATGCATTACATTAGAACAATTTTAGGACGTTTTGTTTTTAAGACGAACACATTTCGTTTTTTGGGAGGACTCGGTAGTAAACATATATTCCTAACGTGAAAACATTCCGAAGCACATACCATAAGGAACTGCTCGCCTTGAATAATATATATATATATAATATATATATATATATATATATATTTATATATTATATATAAATAAGAAAGTGTACGCTATTGTATTATATTCGTCCTGGCTTCCTGCCCTTTAAAACGCTATGCCATTTGATTTTTTTTTCTTTGCCGGTTACCGGCGTAAAAATGTACCTCCTAAGAAATATACCGTGCGCACTTTCTCTTTTGATATGCTTTTTATCGGGAAAAATAATTTAAATATTATTTTGATTTACAATACACCTCCTCCTACCGGATAAAATACAAATAAGAAACGAGACAACATAAATTCAAACTTGTGTAAGGGTTAGGGTTAAAAATTCAACAGAAAAAAAAAAAAAAAATTGAAACAAGTTTAAATCTATTTATGTTAGGCACTGGCAATTTGTTCGCTCATTTTCAATTTTAAATACAAATATTGAGCGATGAAAATGAGCGAATTAATTAAATCGATTATTTAAGGTCAAATTTTTGTCTCAGTAGAAAAGTAGTAACATGATGAGCACCAGTAAAAAAAAAAAAATTACATATGTAATTTATTTTAAATACATTTTAAACATTAAATTTGCTTCAAAATGTGACAAAAAATGGTGTCGTGTTTATTTTAAACAAATATGTTTAACTTTAAAAAGTTTTAAAAATACTTATAAAAGTTTCTTCTTAGAAATAAATAAAACGTTACGTTAAATACTTTACAGAAATTTTACTAACTCGTTTTTAACTTTTTAGCCAAGTAAAATCCAGTTTTTCATTGAGACCCCCCCCCCCAAAAAAAAAATATTACGTAAAAATAATAAAATATATTATGCAATGTATCTCTTCAATGTCTGAAGATAAAAAAATAAAAAAACAACAATTTCCAGCTAATGTATGGAATCGCCAAAGCGTAATAATTGGGTTATACTTTTTTAAAAATTATTTTTTTAAATTCTTCTGTTTGGAAAAGGGATATTATTTTGGACCAATATTTATTCTAAATTACTTTTGATTTATTTGATTTAATTAATTAATTCAATTTATTTTATTGATTAATTGAAATATTGAAATAGATGTTAGTTCCATTTTAATTATTTTATATCTGAGTAATTTACAAATCAAATACATAATTCCTCTCTAAAAGAAAACTATTTTTTTACATTTTATGTTTTGTAGATTTTATAACATTTTTTTTTTCTTTACAATTTTTTCCCTTAAATTAGCTTCTTTTATTTATTTATTTATTGGTTTCTTGACATTATTTAGTTACCTCCTTTATTCATTAATCTTTATATTATTCTTTTCCTTGAAATTTATTTAATGGTTTAAAGTTTTTTGTTATTGATTTCTAAGAAACTTTTCAATTTAAAAAAAATGTTATGAAAGCGTTTGTTTTAAGTGCAGCATAAATCTTCACAGCCATTTTTTAGTAAAATTTAATAGTTTAAAATGTATTAAAAATAAATTATATATGTAATTATTTTACTGATGCTCATTTGACTTTAAATAATCGATTTAATTTATTTTAATTCGTTTTCAAATAGAAAATGAGAAGAAACAAAGACAAAAACTTTTTTTTTTAATTTAAAAATAAAAAGAGAGCAAAAATTAAATTTAATTTGAATTAAATTATTTTGAATTAAAAATGAATGATTGAATTAAAAATAGTAATAATGAAGTGAACTTACTTTAATGTTAAATAGTGAAGTCTTTCTTTAAAACACGAAACTAAAATGAAAATGCACCTCCTAAATTTATCAGAAACACTTTTGAATGTATTTGTAAAATGAAAGTGATAACAAGGGAAGTAATTTATATTATTTTTCTCTGTTGTTCCATAGAAAAAAATTTGGTATCGTGATTTAAATCAATTAAAATCAATTTAATTAATCTAAAATATGAATCACATGATGTTAAGTTTAAAATGTCATATTTTTAGATTCTAAAAACAAATATTTATTTAATAACTACTTTACTTTATTATTGTTATCTAATAATTTTTGTAGAAAACTCTATTGAAAAATTTAGCCCCCCCCCCCTTAAACAGAACAAATACTGATGTATAATTTTTTATTTTATAAGATAATAGCCAATTAGATAATTATCAAAAAGAGTAAATTAAAAGATCTATTTTCTACTGGGATAGCCCTCTCAAAAAAATTTTTTTTTTTTCTATTCACACCTTCAATCTTTTGTCTTTTTATTTATACTGTAATTAGTTTCCACCAATATTTTGTGTCCCCAAAATAAGGATGGGGGAGTCAAAATTAAGTGACCTGAAAAAAATCAGAAAGTTTTGAAATAATCCAAGTGGTGCATTATAAAATTCATTCATAGATAAATCAATACTGAAAATTTATTTAAAATCGGATAATTCCCTGATTTTTGGTAAATCTTTTTCAATTGATTTATTTTGAAAAATATGTGACGTCACTTTTGGCAGACACTCATTTCTTATTTGTATGTGATATGTGGCCTCTATGAAAACATATTGAAGGCAGGCACACTATGAAAGAGTATTGAAGAGTATTACAGGTGTTCTATGAAAAAGTATTGAAGAGTATTACTGGTGTTCTATGAAAGAGTATTGAAGTCAGGTGCACTGTACACGGAAATGCATGTATCTGGGAGACTAAACCTCTAGGAGGAGAGCACTGAGTATAAAATTGCTTATGTGCAGGTGCACGTTATAAGGTTCACTGAGTGTTAACTCTGGTTCTTATAAAGCATTAGGTTACTTAAAGGAAAAGTACTCAATGCGTAAATTATAAGTGGAGGGGGGAATTGTAAATCAAAAAACTATCTAAATTATTTTTCCCGATAAAAAAAACATATCAAAAGAGAAATAGCACATGGTAAATTTATAAGGAGGTACATTTTTGTTCTGGTGACCAGTAAAGAAAAATAGCAAGTGGCATAGCGTTGTTAGAAATATATAATGATAATTGGTGTCTATCATTTTTTCTCCACATAACACAAACATGGATATTGAACAAATCCTGACAAAGAGTTATAACTTTATTATTTAAGCAAAGTCCAACAGAAAGAATACAAAACTGGATTGATGAAAGTCCTAAAGAAAAGAGTCTTTGCAGATAGTCTGAGTCTATTAAATGAAGAATAAAGATTATCACTTAATGTGTTATTCCAAAAAGGACACCACAGATGTGTAGCCTCTATGAAAACATTGTGATACTATGGTTGAAGACGAACATGGTCAGAATAAATAAATAAATAAATGAATAAGAAAGAGAATAGGTTAAAGCCAGGCATAAGAAAAAGGGGTGGGTGAACTTTTTACGAATCCAAAGATTAGGTCGTAAAGTTTAAAGAGACCTGTACGACCATCATGAAATGGGACCACTTGATGATAATATCTTAGGCACCCAGGTATTAAAAGCAAAAGGGAGTTTTAGGAGAAATTCTCTTTTGAAAAAATTAATGGTCAACGTATTGAAGACGTAGTGTCTGAAAAAATATTTAAGTATTTTAATTTTAAGGGTTAATGACGACTAGAAGTCTGCGATTTATTTAAGTGCTGGCCATTTGTGTGGTCCGGAGAAGATGGTTGGGGAAGGGGAATATGACATAAATACAACTAAACTCGAGCACTAAGGCAGTTAAGACTTGGCCGTTGGGGTGTTAAGATCGCTGGTAGGAATAGCCAGTAGCAGCCAGTTGGATAGACAGTGAAAGCATCACACACACCCTTCTTCCATCCACGTCTTGTTTATAAACACTTGTAGTTGTTGTTTGTTTTTATTTAATCCTTGTGACTACAGTTTCTGACTCATGCCCTCAAATTGGCCAGCGCAGAGTGTTACAACGTTTGGGGTTTAGACATTGTGCATTGAGAGTGCAGAGTGCAGAACAGGTAGTCTCACAACAGATATTGAAGGCAGGCGCGCTATGAAAAAGTATTGAAGAGTATTACAGGTGCTCTATGAAAGAGTATTGATGTTAGGCGCACTGTACATGGAAATGCATGTATCTGGGAGACTAAACCTCTAGGAGGAGAGCACTGAGTATAAAATTGCTTATGTGTAGGTGCACGTTATAAGGTTCACTGAGTGTTAACTCTGGTTCTTATAAAGCATTAGGTTACTTAAAGGAAAAGTACTCAATGCAGAATACTTCAGTTAGGACAACAACAAACAAGTTAGTTACATTTATACGACTTTTATTATAACATATATAGAGGAAGGAAGTTGCCCAGGCTATATAATGTCACAAGTGTCCACACATGCATAGTAGTGTAATAGAGGCAAAATAGGTGGAAACCACTTACTGTATGTAGAGTCTGTACTGTCTGGCATGCACCATGTGCGTGCTGGAGAGAGGTGACAAGCACGTCCGTACTTGTCCAGTACCTTCGGTCAAAGAGGTTGATCTTGGGTTCCTGTGTCGCGTGACCATAAAGGGGCTCTTGACGCAGAAGATCACACTCAGACAAGGGAGACTGCTCTTACAAGGTATAAGCCTGTGTGCTGGGAGGCTAAGACCCCACCACCCAGTCCAAATGGACAAAGACACAACTTGTGTCTAGTTCTGACAGCTGGAGAGTCCTAGAGAAAGAGAGAGTTTGATTTGGGCGGCAATCCTTTATATATTCTGCTCGCAAAACCACCTAAGAACAGGAATCCAGGATGAATCTAATACCATAGCACCAAAAAAGTGCTCAGTGTTATAATAGCAGAGCAAGAATAAAACTTAAGATATAAGATTATGGATACTATATCACCATTACTCAAGTTTCATGTGTATAACACAATTCTCAGATGGGAGAATAGTAAAAAGTGGTTGTGTAACATCATCGACTGCGCCATCTAGTGAAATTTACCAGTATGAACAGTGTATAAAAGGGCTAGATGAGATGACACCATCCCCTGGAGTCATGGACAATCCATATTAAGAGGGAGATCTAGTTTGGATTAAAGCCCCGAACAGTCGTTGCACTACTAAATTCGGCAAAGGACAAGTTGGTCAAATAGTTCTAGTCGATGGTGTGCCGCAGCATATAAAGCATCTTCGCAGACGCTATAGACCAACTGCGTTTGAGGAAGATGAAGACCGTAATACGTCGTCCTAGAGTGAGTCAGGGACTATGTCAGTGGTTGGAATGGGGCCTGTAACGGCAGAGGATGCGATGGTGGAGTCTCACGATGATGATGTGGCTGAGACCGAGGGAGATGGTGGAGAAACAGTGCAGATAGATGAACACCCGCCACCTCTGTGAAGGAGCACTCGTCAAAAGCGAGCACCATCTCCCTGCGATTTTTGTGATCAAGAGATCAGGGGGGAGTGTAGTGAGAGAAGAGACTTATCTCTTGCAAGACAGGGCAAGGATTTGCTTTGCGTGCAAGTCCACCGGAACTGAACAGTGAAAGAGGAGTGGGTGTAGGCAGGCATGCAACGTCAAAAAGTTAGAGAGGAGAAGGAGAAGCATCTTTATAGAAGTGCCTGAGGCATTGTGGGTAGAAGTTAGAAATAAAATGTTTGCTTCTCTGAGAGGGAGGGGGAACGTGGATTCAGTCGATAGACTGCAAAGAGTGTTTGAGATAATCGAGCGTTTGTATAGCGTGATGTGTGTTCACATGGTTAGATCTTTTTACATGAGATGTTTACTCAAAAGCATAATGTGCTTAGGTATTATTGCACATGACATTCAGATGTGATAGACAAAAAATGATAAATAAATGATATTTTTTTCTCTTTTGTAATAAAAATAGAAGGGTGCAAAATATGGGATTAATACACCTGCCCTGGGAAGCAAAGTTAATTGGGGTCAGATGCTCGGACGGAATGAACCCGAGTTAGATTTTTGGACTTAACGACTGGTACTTGGAGTTGGAATTAAGTTAATAATAGCCAAAAACAGTTAGATCAATTAAGTCGGACATAACGAAGAATACAAAGCAAACTTAAGCAAGATACAGGGAATGAAACTGAATGAGATTTTCCTCTCTCTCTATCTTGGAAAACTGTCTGAGACAATAAATTAGTTAAAGAAAAGAAACTCCTGTCTAAAAATTTTGTTGATCTGTGAAGATTTGTGAATGAATGTGAAGATCCAGCTGTTAGGTGTAAACAAATAGTAAGCAGTCCTGAGCCGGAATCGAGAACCAATCTGTTGACATAAGTCAATTGACCCTGATGACGACGTGTGTCCACTAACATCTTCTCCTCTGCCCACGGTAGCAAGATATCTCCTGACCACAGAGGAAGAAAGGCCCAAATGCGAACTGCTAGGAATTTATGTTGGTAAGCAAACACCAACCGTGTCGAGTCCACTTGCTGAAAATCAGCATCGTCGCAACCGTCCTCTTAGCGCAGTAGAAGCCATGTTACATGAGTTTTGTCTGGTGTTTTGTTTTATGCTAATTAGCATTAAGTAATCCTGCAAATATGGACTGGACTGTGTCACTTTGTTTTATCTGAGTTTTTCTTGGCAACAAAGTTTATTTCTTCTAGTGGAAAAGATTTCTTATTTCAGCAATTTTGAAGAAGTCTTGTAGCCCTCTAACAAGCTTCCTTTTAGCGCTCTGGTCTAACTGAATTTTTATCTATTCAGAGCATCTTTTTATATAGAAAAAAATTGTAGCTATTCTACAATCATGACAAGGTTAACCAGTGCTATCTGCTAGCCCCTAAAATAAGTCTACCTCTTGATTTCTGACAGCTTTGATAAACCTATCACCAGTATCTGTAAACACAATAAGTAAAATAAAAATTTATACAATATTTTGATTTTCCCATTTTAACAAAACCATTTTCTTTAAAGAACAAAAATAACTTTTATAGTTTTCCTCTTTTGTTAAAAATTAGTTGATGCCAACAAAAAGAACTCACTGTATTACATTCCCCCCCCCCATGTATCTTGTCATTTACCTCATAGGTAAATAGCAGAGAATATTTAAAAAAAACAAATTGTGCAAGACATAATCAAAGAAGTATCTCAAGCAGTATTGGGAAGAAATGGTAAAAGAAAATTTAAAGAAAAAAGTTCAATGATAACACTGTTTTCCAAAGAAATTGAGGCAAGCACAAAAATAGCTGTTTTAACCTAATTTGGGAGTGCTGAATTCAGATTTGAAATCCATTTTTACTCATCACTTCTAGTTTTTAGATATGCATACTGTACATTTTGTACACATACTGTACATAAAGGCGTATATGCATTCAGGGTTAATTTCTAATATTGTGTGACTTATGTCTTCTTTTTTAATTATTATGCAATAAATGTAAGTGATAGCATTGCATTATATATATGTATAGCTATATATCAAGACGGATTTTGGCAGTTAAGCATAGCCAACAGGTCCCATTCAACAGCCAGTAGTGCACTGGCAGTCAGTGCAGGAGGTTGTCGTCCCTCACAGCGCAGGAGGAAGGTGTCCCTTGACAATTGTGTTACACAGTCTTTTGGGTATATATTTGTATTACAATTCGACACACATTTTATTGCTTTACATATGATTTAATTTTACTTTGTTGGATGCTCTTGCGGGACATTCTGGAGGCAAAATACAGCAGATCATCTAAGAAAACACACTTCTGTCTGCGGTACTATGAATTGTGTACATTGTGTCATCCAAGTATATTTATTTAATGTTCTTTATCTTGTTTTATCTGTAATAAGCTGCTGCAACTGTTGCAATAAGCATGTATATACTCTGTATATACTAAAATGAGACTATTTAAAAGACAGAAAACTAGAGGTGATAGAGCAAAACTGTTTATAAATTTGAATTCAGCACACCCAAATTAGTAAAAAAACACCTATTCACATTCTTGCCTCAGACAAAAAATATTTTTTTGTAAACCAGTGTAATTGTCTCTTTTTTTAGTCACAGTTCATTAGTTAGGGTATATCTCCACTATTGGAAACTGCAGTGGTCTTCCAGGTTTGGCTTGTAATTGTTGTACCAACAAATACCATTTCCATTTGGTCCAATAGAGTCATTTCTTTTTGGTCCGTGGCATTTGCCTTCACCGCTCCAACCACCCTGCACAAATTTGTTGGTCTCCTACTTTTAGGCTTTGTTGACCAAATTTGTATGAACAATATATAGTCTCAGAAATAATTATTAAGCTAATAGAAATTGCTAAAATAGTTCATGTGAGAAAATCTATTTCTTGTTTGTTTATGACTAATACTCTTTAAGAATCCTTGAGTTAATAGGTCATTGTATAGAATAGGAAAATTTTGATGTTGGAGTCTCCATAATTCTATCCAGCTATTATTTGTGGTATTAATCAAAAGCAAAAAAGGGTTTCTTATTTCAAATTTATCTTTAGCCTGGTACTCTGGCAGAAGGGTTATGATGTACTCATAAGCCAAGCCAATCGGAAGTTCTATTCTAGAATAACCATAATTCCTAAGGATTTTCTCCCATATTTTTCAGCTAATTTACATTACTTGTATTTCTTCTACAAGTGACAACCCGCCCTGTCGGCTGGGGCATTAGAATGCACCGACTGCACCTCTGCAGAGGGGTAAGACTCCCCCATTGGGGCCACCTGTTGGCCATGGGTGGTGACCCGTGATGCTTAAGGATAGAACCCAGGTGGATGAGCAGTTCATGACTTGCAATACTCCACTTTGGCCCTATCTTGGGCTAGATGGGCGGTCGGCTGGTCATGTCAAGCCCTAGCACCTATATGATTTTCCCAACCCTATTGCTCTTATGGCAAGCCCCGACCCCTTTTTATCATATGGGTGCTAGAAGGCAGTGACTCAGGGTCTACGTCCTGGGAATGACGTTAAACTCTATCTGATGGTGAGGTTCCAGTTCTGGAGGTTTGGAGAATGTGGAGCACCCCTTCATCACCATTGCTCCCTGGTCCACTCTGACCCGGAGTGGTAGTACCTGTTAGGATCCCATCTATGGGTTAAATAGAAAAACATGAGTTGATAAACAAAATTTGTTATCCATTAAGAATGAATTTATTTCAAAACTTTGTTGGCATTAAATGACCCACCGAAGTTGATATGCCATAAAACAAAACAAACCAAACCAAACAAAACAAACAAGTGGCAACCACAAATCTAGACCTTTCCCCTTATCTAGACCTATGCAGTCCTTTCCTAATCTTTGTCCTACCATGACGGCCTCAGCTACTTCTGCACAGTAGGCTGGGATTTGGAAATTAGGAAAAATTCACCCCTCCCAAACTTGTATGTGTCTTAGCTTTTCTGAAGGTAGAGAACATTTGCAGTTCAACAAAAACAAAAATCAACTCAAAAGTTATGAGTTTTCGAAGATCGTTTAATAAATGTCTTTTCAAATTCAATGCAAACTTAGAAATTATGCTTAAAAATGACATAAAACAGCCCGATAAACAGTTTTATTTTTTGAGAAACTATTATAGCATTTAGTTTACAGAATGTGAATGATTTTTGCAGCTATTTGGGACTTATTTTCCTAATATTTGCCTGTTAATTATAGAAATTTTGGCCAAAAATTGACAATTTTTAGGTTGAAATTCAATATACTGCAGTAAATATTTTCAAATGTCATAAGCTGGAGTTGGTACACCATATATTTTCTGAAAGTACATATTCATGGGACTTAAAATAAATATTTTCATAAAATTTGGTTTCTGGCATCTTCAGAAAATCAATATTTAGCATTAGGGCATTAAAGAAAATGCTGTTTGAAAAATATGCTGCCTTCTTATATGTGCATATCCACTGGAGAAAAAAATCAGATTATTATCATATCTTCATCCCTAGAAATTGTAAATTGTTTACTTGCTTCTTTAACATTTATATAAGATATCTTTTGGATTATAAAAAGTCACATTACAGAAGAAAATCTTTAAAAAAATCTGTAATTTGTGCCCAGACCTCCTAAAAATGAACATTTTAGAAAATTCATTTTTTCATTGCAAAGATAATATTACGCTTCCAACGAGCCCTTAATCACCCTCAGAGAACCATTTTTAGCCAAATTATGCCCAAAATAGTGATTTTGGACCAAAATGACCAAATATGGTAATACAGACCCAGACAACCCCCAAAAATACTTTTTTTGAAATTTTTTTCTTCTCATTACAAAGGCCATAAAAATATGCTTCTAATGAGCCCTCATTGAGAGTCTCATCTCGAGTAGATAAAAAATTATGCCTGAATTACCAAATTTTGGCACTCTCGGCCCACTATGTTCTGTTCCTATATTTGGTAAAAACCAGTTTTTCTATACAGAATCAATATCTCCAATTCTTTTTCTCTGAGTTGGTCACCTCATGTCTATTGTTCTGAGTAAACTTAATTTTATGTTGTTTACTGATGTCTATTACTAAGATTTGGCTTCTACTATTCTTCTGTCCCGAAGACGCTAATTTACAAACCATATCAGCCCCCTTTCTATGGATTTTAACTCCTTTCTTGGTTTCTTTTTTCTTACTCCTAAATTTCCTATTCAACTTAGTTTTACTTTTTGCAAGATTTTCTTTCTTAGAACAATTATTTTGGGAATGGTTCGATTGGTTATATATTTGACTAAGATTTGTGGGTAGTTATTGCCTCAGCTACATCTTTCCCTATATTTGGTAAACACTAGTTTTTCTAAACAGAATCAATATCACCAATTCTTTTTCTCTGGGTTGGTCACCTCATGTCTATTGTTCTGAGTAAACTTAATTTTATGTTGTTTACTGATGTCTATTACTAAGATTTGGCTTCTACTATTCTTCTGTCCTGAAGACACTAATTTACAAATCATATCAGCCCCTTTTCTTTGGATTTTAACTCCTTCCTCGGTTACTTTTTTCTTATTCTTAAATTTCCTATTTAACTTAGTCCTACTTGTTGCAAGATTTTCTTTCTCAGGAGAACAGTTATTCTGGGAATGATATATATCTGACGTAAAATTTGTGGGCAGTTGCTTCTCGTATTCCCTGTTTTACACCCATGTCTAACAGAATCTATGCTATCCTTATTTCTATTTTTCTGCAAGGATTTGACATGGTTGCACCTCTTCTGTATAAGTTTATGGCTTCGGTTAAATTTTGATGGCCGTTTATTTTTTTTTTAGTTTTTATTTTAATGAGTCAGAATCACTTTACTCCTCTGTTGGCCATGGACAATCTCTTTCTTTGTGTCCCACCTTGCCACAGTTCCAACATTTTTGCTGGCTTTCAATTGAGCTATAATCCTTTTTATTTTTTCTGATATAGTTCTTTGTTTTTGTTTCCTCTTTCTACAACTTTAGCTCCGTCCAGACCACACTTCACTAAAATCTTCCTCTTTGGGCACCCTTAACATGGTACAGCAGTGATCATGAAATAATTCAACAATCTATTATGATTACATTTGGTTTACTTCAGCATAATTCATATTTGCTAAATATTTATTTTGTTAAAGAACAGATAATTTGAGTTGGTTGTTTTTATGATCAGAAATTCAAAGTATTTTCCAACAGCTTCTTAATAAATGTTTTTGTATTACACAAAATATTTTTCTCATTTTTCATTTTAATGATTCTTTTTAAAAAAATATTTTGTAGAACCGAACACAGAAAGATAACAGACAATTAACTCTTTGGAAGAAAATTACTTTGATATCATATAGTAAGTATCTTTTTTTTATTATTATTAATTATCTGTTAAATAAAATTGCATCTCAATTCAGTAAATAAAATTACTTTGATATCATATAGTAAGAATCTTTGCTTTTTTTAATTATTGATTATCTGTTAAATAAAATTGCATCGATATCATGTTGTAAGAATCTTTGCTTTTTTTATTATCTGTTAAATTTCTATTAGTTTTATTTGAATTAATAGTTTTAAAGTAGACTTGTAACATCATCTGGTATTATGAATTTTCAGTTTCAAGAATTCATTTTGTTGCAGAAACAATTTATTTTTATTTATATGTATTTTGCAGGAGTTCAAGTTGAACAAAATATAAAATATTGTTTCTATTTATAGGAGGCATCTGGAATCTTTTAAGGAATATTGGAATTCGATTTCCTTTTAAGTAAGTATTTATGTTGAATTACTTTTTAAACACCAGTTCCTTGTTCTATAATCTTTATTGCATTTCTTTAGAAAGATAAAATTGTAGCAAGAAGTAAAGGGATTTACATTGCAAGGTTACAGAGATTGAACTCACAACCTCCAGGTGTTACATAATGGCCGTCCCAGCACCTATATTTGTGGCCTTGTGCCAGACTCAGAGAAACCTTAAAACAAAAATGTATTTCTGATTCTCTGATACCTTGGGTGGCCTTTGTAGAATCGGCCGAAAAAGAAATAAAATCTTTTAATGAGATATTGGCAACACAATGACAGGTTTTAACAAAATCCTAGTATTCGTGACGACCAATGGTTCTTTGATCTAAAAGGCCGTGAACTCTATTTGACCAGAATGATTTGAAGGAATGGAATATTCTTTTCTTTCTGGATGGTCCTAGAAAAGATCTTTCTGGAAAGTTAGTTTCACATACTATATAAGAAACAGTAGCAGTAGATTTGGGGGCAGTCAGTTAGAAGAGTCGGAGGAGATCAGAACGAGTGACACAGTCGGCCAGAGAGGCAGTGATTGAGGGTTAGTTGAGGCCGTACAGAGTTTGGTAAACTGTTGTCGCTGAAGACGATAATGAATGGCCTGTTATTGTTAAGAAAAGCTTGTCACCGAGAAGTTTATTAAGGACTTAAACCCTAAGTTGAATCCAGTTAAAATACACCTCTTGTTAAGACAGAGATTATTAGGGACCCTCTCTCTCAAAAATTGCAGTGAAGTTTTTATTATAATAAACTTCTGAAAAATAAATACGGTATCACCGTCTTTCTTTCACGACGCCATAGAAATCTTTTATGAATGGAATTTCTACCCAAACAAATAGTACGGATACGCGACTGAACGTAAACAAGGAAAGAGATACTAAGGAGGGCACTTGTCAGCAAGTCAAATTGACTGTGACTGGACGATAAACGAGAGGCACGCGGTGTGCGTAAGGTGATACTCCCTTGACCGACGAAGGACTGCTGGATATAGTAAACAAGTTTACGCGTGAAAGGCCCACCGCCACATTATTGTTGTTATTGGTAGCATCGTATGAAAAGGCAATAACGTTACATACATCGATTAGGTAACGTGACGACGAACAACCCTGCAACGTTACACAGGTTGTGAGTGATGACTCTTGGTAAGCCTCCTGTCACCCCTGTTGGTTAGAGTGGTTTGGTGGGGGCAATTACTGTTTTCAACTGGGAAAACTGGTTGCCCATATCAGTCTGATGACAACACTTACCCGAAAGACCAATGGGATCTGTACTGAATGGCGACAAGTGTGCAGCCATTTCCATCAATGAACCTGATTTCTCCGCCACCATCAGAGTTGAGCATGGAAGTGGTCAGAGGACTGTGCACCTGAAGGACTGCACAATGGGGTGGCAGAATATCTGTTGGCAGCAGAGATCCTGAAGGACTATGAGCGGGAGCTCCACATGTGGATAGGCAATGGCTGGCTTGTGCCGTACCCGGAAGAAAAGCTAGGACCTCCCAAAGGGTTAATTACCCTGATGGGTGAACTACTGCAGAATAAAACAAAAGTACATCCAGTGACGGACTACCGAGAGCTCAATCATCATGTTAACATGTTCACAGGCAATGTAGATGTCTGCGCATCAAATTGCATGAATGACAGCAAAAAGGTGCGAATGTGTCTCTGCTGGACCTCAGGAAAGCGTACCTACAGATGCGTGTCCACGAGACATTGTGGCCATTCCAGACTGTGAAGATCGATGGAAAGAGGTACTGCCTAACATGTTTGGGGTTCGGTTTTAATGTGGCTCCCTTTATAATCAAGGATATTGTCAGCACAGAGCTGTCACAGGAAGAAGTAGTGGACCATGCAGCACCTCCTTTTTCATCAACAACATCTATGTCAATGAAGATGCTGTGCTCGCAACCCGCATCAAAGAGCACTTGGGCTGGAGTGCAAGAACCCAGAAAGGTTGGAGGACAGTACACAGTTAACAGTTGGGATGGAATGCAGAAAATCGATGGAAGTGAGGAAGTATGGTATCTGAAGTTCCTGATGTCATTATGCGACGGACAGTGTTCTCCTTGTATTGGAGGCACGTCGGGTACCTGGTAGGTGTGGTTAGCTTCATGTTGCTTGTGGAATACTCAAGAGGAGAGCAAGTTCAGGATGATGAGGTGAAGGACACCCTCCTCTGATGTTTGAGACCATGGATTCTGTGAAGTGGGATAATCCGGCCTGTGGGGATATCTGAGAGCTGAATGGATGGATTGATGCCTGTAGCAACCGGAGTAGTTTTGGAGAGGCACGAGACAGTGCTGGAGGATGCTTGTTGGCTGTGACCTGAAAATGATGCCCAACATATCAACTTAGCTGAACTGGACACCATGTTGAAAGGCATCAATTTGGCTCTCCAGTGGCAGGGCAAGATGCTCTAAGTGAGGACAGACTCTGTGTGCATGTACCACTGGGTATCAGAGACTCAGACTGGGAAAGCGTGAGTGTGTACCAAGGCAGCAAATGAGATGCTCATCAGGAGATGGGTGAGTACACTCAAGGAGCTTGTAAAGGAGTATAAAAGTGTATAAGCTGACCGTGGCAGCCATACTGATGATGCTTGTGAGAACAGAAGACCAGACAAATTTTTTTTAAATTACTTGGATTAAGATATTTCAGAAAGTAATGGTGGCCAGAACTGTTGGGATCTTGTTCCCTCACTTCCACTGAAGTATTGTCATGCTCTCCCCAGATATACAAGTCAAGCTATTTTGGCAAAAGTTTGGACCGCAACAATGAAGTGGATGGGAGGCCGAGCCCTGACAGTGTTTGAGAATATGTTGGCAGAACAATAACAAGTCGGGTTGTCGATGTCTTCCTGCATCTAGGTTGTCAGTATCGCTTTTGTGATCATGAGATCAGGAGGGAATGTAATGAGAGGTAAAATGATTTATGTTGCAAAGCTACAGAGATTGAAGTCACAACCTCCAGGTAAGCCTCCTGTCACCCCTGTTGGTTGGAGGTGTTCGGTGGTAGGTAATTAATTTTCAGCTGGGAGAACCAGTTGCCCGTATCAGTCTGATGACTTAAAGACCTGAAGGATTTCTTTTTAAAATTCTGCATCAACAATTTTCAGTTATAAAATTAAAATCAGACCTTGACACCAATAAGCACCCCAGGTGAGACCTAGATTCGAAAGGACATGTTTTGCTTTTCACCGTTAAAATCCGGTTGTTTATTAACAGATAATTTTTAGACGCACTTTTTAAAAAATTATAAGACTATAAACGAAAGACACGTTTTTTTATATTAAAGACATTTTTCTTTACTTATTTCATGTTGTTAATTCAATAGCAATTCTTTTTTAATTATAAAACTTTTAACGTTAGACACATTTAACACGGGAATAGTTAAAGCTATAAAAAGTATATTATAAGGTTATAATAATAACAGCTAACCCTAACCCCTACCCCTAGCAAAATCTTTTTTTAAGTAAATACTTTTTAATATTAACTATCTGTAGGGGCACATGGAAAATAAATAAACATTTCTTTCGTTTTAAGTTTGTTTTTTTTTTTAATAACAATATTAGTTTATCTTTAGTGCAAAATTAATTTTTTCACATATGCTAACAACAACAACATGAAATAACTAATTTTTAAAAATTAAAATCAAAAACTATTTTAGTATAAAAATGTTACTGGTTTTTATCGGCCGGCTGTTTTGTTTACTAACAACCGGTGAAAAGCAAAATTCAGTTCCTTTCAAAACGGATTTGGGCTGGGGTACTTATTGGTGTCAAGGTCCTTAAAATCATTACGTAATATTAAAAATTTTTCATAGTGTATATTTCTATCTTTAAAAATGAAATCACTAGATATCTTATTAATTGAAGAAGATGTCGTATTTACTGTTATTACATGCTGAAGTTATTACAGTTGATTATCTTTTTGTTTTTCAGTTCAGTTCCACTGTGGGATCTCCCTGCTGGATTTGTGCATATAGTGAATTGTCAGTTGGCATGGAATATTGCTATTGGCAGGTAGATATTATTCTTCACTTGTAGTCATTCAATTTGTAAAAGTTTGTTGGTTAATTCAAATGATGGAGAAGATGGAAACTACTTTGAAAAATTTTGTATCGTTAACAATTCTGAAATTTTGTACAAAAAAAGAATTTACACATGACAATATTTTCCTGAATGTGACAGAGAAATGTTATTTTATCTTTGGATTTACCTCAAACAAATTTCAGTAATTTTCACCTTTTAGTTATTAAAATTCCTAGCATAAAATTGTGCGTGCGCATTATCTGAAATAAACTTAATTGTTATTAAGAACACATTTTATGATATTTTTGTGTTAAAGCATGCACTTGTGTTGTTTTCGAAACGATTCTAAGATTTGTTTATTTGGCACGGATAACTTCAAAATGGCTACCGTCTTCTTTCAAATTGAAAGTTAGTTGGCTAAATTCCTAGCATAAAATTATCTAAAATGAACTTAAAAGTTTGTTAGATTTAAAATTGGAGGTGAGGAATTTTCCATAGCTGTTGGGATGACCCCAACTGACCTTCCGGTAGATGCGATTAGGTGTGAGATAGTTTTAGCTTCAGATGCGGTAGAGAATTCAGAGTGTGTGGACCTGTAGGTAGCTCGCTTGATCCGCAGCGGATGAATATGGGCTGGGTTGTGAAATAAAGTAGCAACCCCAGCACTTTTGTTGATTTTTGTGGATATTGACAAATTCCGAACTTAATCGGTTTAAATCACAATTTCTCACGTATTTCTGGTCCAAAATTTAAAAATATTTATATGGTTGGAAATAAAATAAAATAATCTTTCTAAATATGTAATTTTTATCCAAAACTTTCAATTTTGGAAAAAAACAACTTAAAATTACAAAAAATGTAAACAAAACTCAGCACACGCCGGACCGGCTTTGATGTAAATAGGTATTCTATTTCTTGTATGTGATTCAACATAGGTATTTAAAAATGTATTTTTAAGTTTAAAGTGATGTTATATATTTGAATTAATACTATATATGTGTATACATGCAGTATTGAAATAAAAATGTTGAATAATCTTGTAAAAAAAATGTTGATATCTGTACCTCTTATTCTCTAAATAATGGGTTACAGGATAGAGATACATACAATTTCAGTGCAGAATCAGGAAGAACATATAATTTTACATAAGGATTTCAAGTTTTATCAAAATTGCTCCAAAAATAAAGAAATGGTGAAGAAATGACTGAATTTCTTGTTTTGAATTGGTCCATGATTTGACATATTTTTTTGAACATGTCCACTTTTATACCCACAATTTCGGGGCTTTAAATTCTCGTAACTTTTGAACCACTGGGGATATTTGCATAAGGTCTTTTTTTTTTTTACATAGGGATTTTAATGGGAGCATCCTGCAAGGATCCAACTTGTGATTCAGTAGCAACAGATCTGCGAGTTTTTTGCTCCCCATCTACCCAGGTGACACCGGGTAGCCACTTCTAGTTTAATATATATTAATGGCATAACCATTTAATATTAATGCAATCTTCTATTAAGATTGATCCCTAAATTCATTTTGATGCTTTATATTTTTTTTAAATGTTGATTTTGCTTCTTTTTTTTTTTCTTTTTTAATTTTCAGATATGGTCAGTTAGTTGCTATTCTGCAGGATCAATTTGTAGAGATAAGGTATGTTAAAAATATGAAATATATAGAAACAATTTTAAAAATTTCATTCTTTTGATAATGTGTTATATATATATTTACCAACTCCTCCACACGAGCAGGATACGACACAAGGTCAATTTCTTAAGCGGAGTTTAACAGGTTTGAATTCAGAGTTTTCCTTCTCCTAGACTGGTTACCTAGCCATGGTTAAAGAACCCAGTGTGCCCTGCTATTTACCCATAGCTGGAGGGAGAGTAGGATTCATACCTTTCCCAAGGGTATTAGCGCTAAGTGAAATGCAGTTACCGCGTCTAGGATTTGAACTCGCGTTGACGAGTCCATTTGATAATGTGTTATAAGAGTTGGTTATTTTGTTTTAAAAGATTTTTTTTTTTTTAAATTGACAAAATTGTGTAAGAGATACATAATTGACTTATTGTAATTTATGTAAACTTTAGAATGTAACAAGTACATTTTGATATGTGTACATGGTCTATCATAATTTAGACAAAGGTTTTAATCTCAGTAAATGGGCCGGGTTAGCTCAGTTGGTAGAGCGTTCAACTAGAGACCACAAGGTTCCTAGTTCGATACCGGTCCTCGCCAACTCAGCGTATGAGTAGCACAGGGATCTGTGCGGTAAAGTAAAGAGCTGATGGTAGGTGTGGCGCTCAACCTCAGATGCTAAAAACAATCTCCTTGGTCTAGCGCTATTGAAAAGGGGATAGACTCCCTCGCTGACTGGCTGATACCGACTTTAGGCCGCCCCGACTACTTTACTTACTTTTTATATTCAAATTGATATTTTGTTGCAAAATTTAAATTCCATATAATACTGCTGTAACATTGTCACTTCACTTATCTCGATCTTCTATAAGACAGTAATTTACTTCATTGTTGATATTTTCCAAATTTGTCTAATAGCAGATTTTGAAAGTTAATTTTCCTTTTATTTATCTTGTTTCCTGTTGGTTCTGTAAGGTTTAAAGTGATATATACTTGAAGATACAAACTCCGACAAGGGTTGATAGACATAACATTTAATATGGTACAACACATGGATATAACGAGATACATAAAATATAAGGTGTACATAAACATACATACAAAAGTAGAAGGGAAAAACATAAAAGTACAGACATGAGACTAAGAATAGTCCATGCTGTATAAATCACTTACAGTAATGTAAGGGGGACCAAAAGCCCCAACAAGAGGGGGGTAGACCAGAGTCTAACCCATAGTCGTGGGTCGAGCAACCGGAAAAGAAGAGAAAGAGACGTTCAAACCAGCCGCTTAAATATAAATGGCCCCTAGCGGGAACCAGCAAACTAAACGGGCAGACAACTCTCCAGGCAAAATACGAAAGTAACGCCACAGTTCTAATTATAAATTAGAATTAATAAACTTAGATTTTGAAATTTAACCATAATTTCATTTGACTAAGTCATATTGAACTGATTTGAGCATTTCTTTTTGACAATTATATCAATTTTATAGAGAAGTGAAATTACTTTTATTTATTTCATTTATCAAAATTATCACTATAATCTGATTTTCTCTTATAATTCTAACAATGAAATAATTTATCTCTAGTATAATACATGCATTCAAAAGGAAAGTATAAAAAAACAGATTTTTTAAAAGAAAAATCTGAACATAACCTTTTTAATACAATTATGCTTTGTATTTGAATGGGTAAGAAAATTTCTTTTTCATTGTCAAGAGTCTTTTAGCGGCTGTTGTTGGTGGTTGTACCAGAGTTTGATCACCTCTGATAGGGTTAGCAGGGCGAGGGAAGTCTGATGTTGGAAGACCCGAAACTTCCCAATGAACCCTGCGGATTACATCACTGACGACAACCACCAGCGCCCCAAATGTAGGAGCGTATATTTAAAGTTACAAAAGAAAAAAAAGGAAAGTGAGAAATTTTTGTTTAAATTATATGAATATTGTTTTCATTTCAGATCTGCTCGTGATGATTACAGCAGTATATTCAGTCGAGCAGTCATTCTGTCTGATCACTATCCTCAGTGGCGACAAATTGCCTGGAGTACAGATGGAGCATTGCTTGCCATTTCGCATAGTAGTGGGACAGTTCAGGTCTTTGACACATTTGGAACTCATCTGTTTGATATACCTTCAGTAAGTATATTTAATTCTCTTGTTGAGTTAGAAAAAAGTCAATTGTTTGAATTTTTTATTGCACTTTTGTGAATATCTGATTTTAAGATAAGTTTCCCAGTGTGTATTTGGTTTTTGTTGAATAAAAATCAATTTCTTTGTTGGGTCAGTCACAAAGCGCTTCGTCGCTGACTGCGATCTCATGTCGGTCAACTGCTTCCACTCACTGCCCAGCACTCCACTCACTTGGTTTTTATGGGCACAGTCCCCCAACATCCGGGCACATCTGTCGAACCTCCCGTCCGTGCAACACACAATTCACGTGCATTCGGATGGACGCTTGTAGGTGCCAACATCCGGGCACCTGAATTGCACCTTGCGTCCATCCAGTGCCTAAATCGCATTTGTTTTTGCATGCGGGAGGAAGCGGGTTCGATCCCGGCAGGCAAGACAATATCTTGCCCTTTTACCAAATGAGTACGGTACTCGTTCTCCGTCACAGGTTAATAATGAATGGTCAGTTAAGACATTTGCTGCAAAAAGTATTATTCTAAAATAGAAATGAATAGTGATGTGTATCCTATTTTTTACATACCTACTGGTTTCTTAATTTCATTGAAAATTGCCTATATATTTGGTATTGTTGGAAAGTGGAATAAATTTTACAGCAATAGAATTCTTAAAAAATGTTGGAGGAGTTTTGACAACTTAAATTGCATTATCTTTATTTGTATCACTTGAAAAATATGATTGTCACATTAAAAATGTCTACTTCTATTACATGACATTACTATTAGTTATATGAAAAATGAAAAAGAAAGAAGACTGATGATTTCGAAATTTTTTTAGGTTGCTAATTAGATAAAAATGTATATTTCCTTGCATGAAAAATTGAAATATTTCTCAAAATAGTAAATATTCCGATTATTTTATTACGTTTATTTATTTTATCATAGAATGTTTTCTAATTTGTAGGTTGATGATGGAAGAAAATCCATGAATTCTAACTTTCCTTCAAATTTGACAAAAAGTATCGCAGGTCTTCTGTTTTTAGAAAATAACAGTATTAAAGAAGGGTATGTATTACTTTTAATTTAGAATTGGAAATCTGTATCCTTATTGCACTATTTTTCAAATGTTTACTCATGTATCTCATGATTAAACATACTAGTACAAAATAAAAAAACACCGTCCGGGCGATGTAAAAATAGATTTTTGAAACATATTGCCTGAGGGGTGGGAGTAAAAAATTCAATGTCAGCGAGTTTGTACCCGAAGTAAGTAAAATCATCAAATTCATTAAAGGATTAAAAAATAAAACAATTTGAAATGTAAACTTTAAATATGTATTAAAATAAAACAAACTACATATAGATATATAATACCAGTCATGTATTTATTAAAACTTGTTTTAAAAGACAATGAGGACTGTCTAATGTTGCATGTTCAAATTTTGAGTGTATTTATTGAATAAATACACTCAAAATTTGAACATGCCAAAAATCGTAGAATAAATTTTATTCTGTTATGACGATTTTGGGTAATGTGATGTAAACAGTGACGTAATTTTTGTTACAGACAAAAACCAGAAGCGAATCTCCATCATTAATAGATGTATTATTTTTGGTCAAGGCTATTGAAAAAAAAAAAAAAAAAAAGACAAAAAAAAACCTACCCAAGTTTTACTTTATCTGAAATTTTAAAATCAATTTAAACAAATAAAAATACTTTTTGCTGTTGGATCCTGTATCTTGTCTGTAATATAAGCATTTCTAAAATTTGAGTCATGCTCTTGTTTATTTACTGAAATTGAAGTATACTAAATGTGGATGTCACAAAAGGCAAACAGAAAAAAGTAGGCAAATGGCTGCGAATTGCCTGCTTTTTTGTTACCATGAGCAACACGAAGATGCTCTCGCATCAGCACTGCATGCAAATGAGACTACCTCAGTCAATCATTGGCCTGCGCTCCAGAGCACCTCTTATGCAAATGAGTGTCTCTTGCACCAATCAGCCGTCCCCAAAGTGTTGTAAAGCAGAAACTCAGGGTTTTGGGTATTTCACTTGAGCTAGCCATCCGGTATGTTAACTGTTGAAGACCCCATCCAGTTAGTGTTGCAAATCCTGTCTGGCTGCTGCTTCAAAATTTCATGCTATAAATAATTTAAAAAAAGATTTTTTACTAAAAGGGTTACCTGGCATTGCCCAGGTGGAGGAAATAACATAGTAAGTATAGTAAGAAATGTGTTCTGTAATATATTTCTTCTAAATTAATTCATCTTATTTATTTTTTATTTATTTATTTAGAAGTGGATCTTAGTAAAATTTATATTGAAATATAGTTTTGTTTTGTTGACATTGAAGAAGTTTTTTCCTCAACAGGTGAGTAGCGCGATTCCACATCATTGGTAAAGCGGGATCCAGACAGAATGAGCTTCCAGTGACCATGTTATATACCCCTCTTGGGTATATTCACAATGTTCTTTTACTAGAGAGGTAGAGAGAGAGAGAGAGAGAGAGAGATGAACAGACTTAGATATATTGATAGATAGATAGATATGAACAGATTGAGAGAGATAGATAGAGAGATATATGACAATGCATATTTGTATTACTTACTTCTTTCTTCTTCTCTGGCCATCTGTGATCATCCCGTCACCATGTTGAATTCTATCTTCTACTTCTTGTCTGGGTTCTTGTTGTTGATTCATTTTCTGGCTAAGGCATTCATTGACCAACAACGCCATGGTACTTTTTAAAACTTTTATTCTTAACTAAGTTTCTTTACTACCTAACACAGAGTGCGCAGTTGATGAGTTCCAGCTAAGGCAAGAGACATCTCTCTCCGCCAACATCATGCCTGGAACTGAGGATTTAACTAGCTCTCACGTGACTTCACGTGATTGGCGGTTTTCCCGCATCTGGGGTCAAAGATCCCCAATGGTCTGTAACTTTCCATTTGGGTTCGTTGTATTCTTGCCCCCGTAGAGTTACAGGGTGTTGCTAATAATCCACGCTACCCATGGATTATTCAACACCAGTGACCATCCCTGCAACTCATCTAGTTTCGCCAGGGCAGTTGCAATGCTTCTGGAATAAGAAGTAGCTGACTCTTGTCTTGCTATATTCTGTTGCCAGGCCTGTTGTTCTGTTAATTTCGAACGTCTTGACACCTTTCTCAATCTTCTGCACGTTCACTCACTTTGACTCTCTAAATAGGCATTCAAGAGTTTCATCCCAATAGAACTTTCGTTTCTTTGTCTGCAGTAGCTCCTTAAAGGGGGCCATCACTTTAGCTTGTACAAAGGCATATGACATCTGATTCACAGGCCCAAACCAGGATCTGATGCCCGTGATGCTTGTGGGTGTAAGGAAGTGAAGGATAACTTCTGTCATCCTTTTTGTGGGCCTAACACCTTTGGTGGTGATAAAAAAATCCAGCAAATTCTACCTCCATTTTGGCAAAATGGAACTTGTTGGAGTTAAACTCTTTACATATAATGATCTGTCTAAGGGCAAATCACTCTGTTCAGCCTAGACCCAAGGGCAGATCACTCTGTTCAGCCTAGACACTCTACAGTATGCATCAGGTATTTGAGAACACACATTTAGCTGGTTATATGGAAGATAGCCTAAAAAAATTGTTAAAATTGTATTATTAAACCTTCCCAATTAAAAGCTATCCTACATCTTTGTAAATAGACTCTTCCTCTAAGACTATATAAATGAACTGGATTTTTCTGTCTTTGTCAATCTTTTAAACTTGCTCCAAAAGCAATGTTTTTGAAAATGTCTTTTCAATTAATCACAGTAATCCATTTCCTGCAACAGTCTGTCTGCCACCATGATAATCCCTTTCCCCGAACAGTCCTTCTGCCTCAACAATCACAGTAGCATTCTACGAAGGTGTTTGTCATGTTCAAAATAAATCATTCCATGAATGATGATCTTGTCTTTTATTTGAACATGGCCACATAGATCACAAATAGCATGCTGTAGTTTCTTGTAAAATTGTTCAGTAGAAGAGGAAGCCCCTATCATTAAAAGTGAAAAAAATATCAGAAAAAAAAAGTCTTTAGTGTTTGTAATTAACTTGTGTATACAAGAAATACATACATAACATGCAATTTTATTGCTGATTTTTACATTTTTTTTTTTAATTCAAACTTTTTAAGGATTAATTCTAAAATCATTTTAAAATGTCTTTGAAGTTTGTAATAATATTTTTCTAATTCTCTTTTCAGAGCTGCACATCTTTTAGTAATTACCTTCTCTGGTGTGCTGTATAAATATTTGGTTAACCGTAATGGTCAGTACCAGTTGATGCACTCTTTCAATTTCACCTCTCACCATCAACAAGGAGTGACTGCAGTTCTCTACCTTCCTATCCAGAGTCTCCTTATCATTGGAAGCCATGTTCCTGCTGCAGCTGGATTTGATGATTCTATGTTAGAAGCAGAACAACATGGCCTCAGTGTATGGAGGATTTTATCTTCTTCTCCATACTACAAATTAGTCACAGATTATGAAGGAGATATACAAAAAGTAAGTTGCACTTGATATTGTTACGTACTGACGTTTTCACAGTACCAAATCGATATAATGTTGTATACCCTTTTCTTACTTCTTTACTCTGGTCGTATTTTCTTCTGGCCGGCTTTGCTATTCTGATCGTCTATCATCTTGGTCTGGTCTAGCGTCTGGTGTTGACTTTCTTGGGGACTTCGGGTCTGGTTTCTGTTGGGGATTTCTCCTTATCAGAAGCCCTGTGTCATTGTTAGTTTTTAGGTAATAAACACAAGACTTCGATTTACGTTGATGTTACTTTATTTCCAAATCCCCAACCAGACAATCTGCGCAGATGACAGGATGCGCATAGAAATGCGACTTACACCTTCGAGCTCCTACCTGCTAACTGACTGAGTTACTTAGTATCCTTAAACCGGAACAGGGTCTTCTATGTCTTCCGGTTCTCACGATTTATCCCCGGAAGGTGAGAGTGAGGTCAAGCGCCGTCACTCACCCTCAAGGCCATCAGCTGCACTAATCGCCATTATGATTTCTACACTATTGCCATAATCATTAGGTATCTAATGATTATGTAACAATATATCAATTTCCTATTTGCTCTATCATGTATATTTTTTCTATTACTTTATTATAATTAATGAAGAAATACATCATAATGTCTATTGATTTGTTTCAGGCCATTGTTCAGACTGTTAAAAAACACGTATTTGAAATCGCTGTACTATCATGATAGGTATTCACATTCTATTGACAAGAATTTGGATTTTTTTAAAATGAATGAAAACCAACTTTATTCCAAGGAAGAATTCATTTAATTGCAAAGTTTTTGTGAGCAACATATCAAAATAGTTGTTGGTTGAATTAATTTTGTCTCTCTATACTAGCACAGGGGTAGAGTGTTCGGCTAGAAACCACAAGGTTCCTAGTTAGATACCGGTCCTCACCAACTCAGCGTATGAGTAGCACAGGGATCTGTGCGGTAAAGTAAGGAGCTGATAGTAGGTGTGGTGCTCCATCTCAGATGCTAAAACAATCTCCTTGGTCTAGCGCTATTGAAAAGGGGATAGACTCCCTCGCTGTATGACTGATACCGACTTTAGGCCGCCCCGTCGACTTTACTTTACTTATACTAGCACATATATCTGTTGAGCTGGAATTCTGATTTACTAAGGAAAAACCAAGATATTTAACATCCAAATACATTTAAAAGCTGAGTAAGGAGTCTAATAAGTATCAGAAGAAACTGGAATAGACATTCCTTTTAAATTACAATAAATTATTTTGGGTATTTTTCAATAAATATATCTCAATGAAATTATTTTGGGTGTATTTCAATGAATATGTCTCAATTAATGTTTTTTTTTTTTTTAACAATAAATTGTTTTTTTCTATTTAAGAAACTATATAACTATTAAAGTTAGTAGCTGATATTACCCTTTTGTGTTCAAGTAAGTGTTGTGTGTATTTTACAATATTTTTCTTTTTTTTTTCACAGTCAAAACAAAAAGGTTTCCTAAAGAGATTAATGGTTCTACCAAAAATATCTTTGCAAACCAGCAGAGTAAGTGGATAATTTTTGTCACATTTTTACTTTATATTTGCAAATTGAGAATTAACTTATTTGTAAAATGAATTCTCTTATTTTCTATTTTGATTTAATAGATGAATTATAGTATTATTAATAAATCTGATGGTTGTGAGAATTCATAGACTAATCTTAATCTTGTACTAATAAGAATTAGAAGAATGATAAGTAAAAAGATGGACTAATAGCGTGGGTATTAAATTTTCATTAAATAAAACCTTTTGTTAACCCTAAAATGGACATTGTTTGTTACAACTGGCTACAGGGATGATACAACAACACTTCTCACAAATAAATACAAGATTATAAACAAAAAATAAGCCACCTTTTTCAAAATCTAGACGAAAGTAGTTTATCACAGGGGAAACTATATTGTTGCAGTGATGTTGTCAAAGACAAGTAAAGAATGCCTATCCGTCCGGTCAAAGAGTTTTTTAACCAGTTTTTTCCAAACATTTTCATCTATTGAATCTATAGATGGGACCCTAACAGGTACCACCACTCTGGGTCAAAGTGGACCTGGGAGTAATGGTGATAAAGGGGTACTCTACATTCCCCAGAGTTCCAGAATTGGAGCTTCACCATCAGATAGAGCTTAATGTTATACCCAGGACACCAAGTCCCTCAGCCACCAGCTTCTAGCACATATATGATAAAAAGGACTGTAATAAAATTATATCATGATTAACTAAAGATTCTGATCTGACTGAAGAGATTTGGATTTGTTAAGTCAATTTCAGTGTTGCCAGCTATTTATTGGTGTGGGCATTATTACAATTCAATATTCCATCTACAATTACTTGTCTTTTGTAAAAATTATTATCTTGAACTTTTTTTTTTTAAAGTCAACACTCTACCAAACCCATTGTTCTAATTAAAAAATAAATTAAAAAATTTGCATTTTTATTTATAGTTTACCAATTCTTTTCTAATGTAAATTGTATTAAAACTTGTTGATTAAGATATCTTGACCCTCTTCACAAGATGTGCAATCAGTGTGTTGAGAGTATACGGATATGGATTAAGGGAACATCTGATAAGTTGGCTTTTGGTATACCTATGATTTGGCGAGAGTCAAAATATTGCATGGACTGTTACTTTTGTTTAATGAAAACCTCACTATATAACTGAAGAATAATTAAAGTTCCAATTACCGTCGAACTGGTAAGACAAGGCAACAAATGGTTGTAACTGAAATACAAACCCGAATGTCACAAAGTCTACTGCAGAATGACAGGATATATATAAGACTCCACAATGTCATTCAAATCAAGCAGTCAAGCAGCCAATCAGAACTCAAGGAATGGAATGACCCAAATCACCCAAATTCGTGAATGGGTCATTTTTTATTTCTATATATACCAACTGTCTTGGACACTGCTTAAGTTGTACTTAATTAGCTGCTGTTATTCAAACCAACAGTAGACTTACTGACTTCAATAATAACAAGAAAAACAAATGTAAAATTGAGTATCCTAGTCTACCATCAGCTATATGTCCAGTGCTTCATTCAGCTGAAATCTCAGTGTAGGGCAGTAGAGCTTGAGAGAAGCATTGAGTGGAGAGGAATTGGCCTCCAAGATCTGACCACAAACCTGTTGATCCCAACATTCTACATGAGCCATTTGTTGACATAAAGAAAATTATGTTCCCACCTCACACATGAAACTTTAAGCAATGCATTAAAGCATTGCCAACTGAAAGCAACTGTTTCAAGTACTTCATTTTGGCATTTCCTGGCCTGTCAATGTATTTGATGGTCTACAGATTCGGCAAGTTATCAAAGACAAATATTTCATCAGGATAATGTCAGAACTCAAAAAGAATGCTGAGTTATCATTCAAAGACCTTGTTAAAAACTTTCTTGGAAATGCATGAGCAAAGTATTACACTGAAATTATCCAGAAACTATTGGATAGTCACAAAATGCTCGATTGCAACATGAACATCAAATTCTATTTTCTGCATAGCCATCTTGCTAACTTCTTGGAAAACCTTGGTGTGGTCAGCAATGAGCAAGATGAATGATTCCACCAAGATTTGAAATTTATGGAGAAATGGTATCAAGGTATATGGGATGTAAATATGATGGCTGACTGTTGTTGGAGCATAAAGTGAAATTGTCCACAAATTGAACACTCTAGGAAAAACTATATGGGTAAATTTTTACCTTAAATACTTGCACACAATTTGACTTATAGTAACAATATCTTTTGTATAAACAAAATGAATTTGTACAGATATTACAGATAAGCATTTTTTAAATTATTTTCCATTGTAAATTTTAAAACATTCTATAAAATAAGCACAAATTTGTTACGTGCAGTATTTTAATGGTTTCTGAGATCAAGTGAGGGTATCCTGTTACTCAAAAAGTTGATGTAATAGAGAAAAACTGGGGTAATTTTTGGATTCAGATTCCAAAATTTAGTCAAAAAACAAGTGTCAGATCTAACTCAACAAAATTTGTGATGCTCATGTAATGTTTAATTATTTTCCATCATATTTAGATTTTTAAACCATTCCATAAATAAAGACAAATTTGTTAGATGCTGTATTTCCATGGTTTTTGAGAAAAATCAAGAGTATCCCATAGCTCAAAAAGTTGCTGTGATATAGAAAAACTGGGGTCATTTTCGGATTCAGAGGTAAAAAAATAATCAAAAACAAGTGTCAGATCCAACCCAATGAAAATTGTGTTCCCAGTGTTATTGTTAATAGGAAGAGAAGACAAATGTTTCTAAATTTCACTTAAGAACAGAAAGTTCGACAAAAGGCTTGATAATGCTGAAGAAGCCAGGAGAGATATATATGAAATAAGCATTTAGCTTTGTAAAAGAACCTTTGCACTGAAAGAAAATATACATAAAGCCCGCATAAAGTGAAGAGATTCGTGGAGTGATCAATATCCAGCTGTGTTGCAAACTGAGTCCATTCTGAGAATCCAGACTTGGTAGGTGGTTTACATAGCAGGTTGGGCTATTCCACTTGTATATTTGGGAAAAGTCCACTTCTAGGATTCTCATTGGCTGCTGGTTTTAAAGTGGACATTTTCATCCATATATACAGAACATTTGACTGTGTTTGGGGCAGTTGGTACAGTGCATATTCACTTCTGAGAGATGGAGCCAATTTTATTACTTGTCTCAAGGTACAAATGAAGACCAACAATTTCTGACAATTTTGTTAGAGACAAAGTGCTACTCCACATAAAAGACTCTGAGCAGGAAGTCAAATTATTTGGGGTAGACCATCTGACATTGGAGCACCTCATAGACTCTGAGCAGGAAGTCAAATTATTTGGGGTAGACCATCTGACATTGGGACACCTCATACAAAGGGATGTACCACCACAAGGAATAACTTGTTTTAGAATCGACATCTAACACCAATAAACTGCACCCCCTCCATCCAACAGTGTTACCTGGATGTTATAAGTGTGGAGCCCAAGTGCATATTGGTGAAGAATATATCTTAAGTAAGCACCACAAGTGTGGCCATTGTGGAAAGAAGGGCCATTTTAAGAACTGTTTCTGTTATACTATTTCTCTGAATGTTTGAGATGAGGCTTGATGATTAGTATTATCTGTGTTATTCGGACTATTGTCCCCATCTTCATTGTAGATACATGGCCTAGTGGATAAGGTAGTTAGGTTCTAAGTGACAGTTATCTCTGGATTCTGGGTTCAATCCTGAGTAGAGGCAGTAACATAGAAAAATAATTAACACAACTACCCCAGCTATGGTTAGCAGAATGAGATCAGGATACCCCCGTGGACTAAATAAAGGGTTAGGTTCAAAGTTCCGTGATGGCTCCCGATTACGACAAGAAAGTTCCTGAGTTCAAAAAGAAGGTTCCTGAGTCCGACAAGAAATACCTGAAGAAGGCCGGAGGGCATATCGGCCGAAACGTTGTACAAATAACAATGAAGATGGGGACAATAGTCCAAATAACGCAGATAATACTGTTTCTGTTATAACCCAAAATGTTAAAAACAAATAATAATACAAATCAGTAAAAATGTATTTTCATATTTATTGTCTTTATTCTCATCAACATACAATAAAGCTATTGTCTACAAATATCATCCTGTTCCAACCATTGAGGAAATTATCCAAGAGACGCCTGGAGGAAAGTACTTCTCTAAAATTTTCCTCAAAATGGCATATCACCAAAAAGAGCTTCATCCTGGTTCAAGAGAAATCACCACTTTTGCTGCACCAGGAGGACTCCATAAATATAAAAAGCTCAGCCTTGGGGTCATTAGCCAAGTCATCACAAGGAGCATAAACATGTCAGATGACATTGTAGTAGGTAGTGGTATGTATGTAGGTGGGTCATGGATTTATCAGTCATCTCTAGGCTGACCAGCCTGTGAAATTTTCAAGGGTGGTAGCTTCTGACATGATCCTGGTCTGGTATTCAGTGTTTGCCAGCTATCATCCGGCTAGCTACAATGTTTCAAGAAAGAAAAAAATCTTTTAGTCATCACTGGAAAAATTGATCAATTAATCTGTCAGTTCTGGTTCCCCAAGTAAAATAAATAAGTAAAATAAAATAAAATAAAAAACAGAAAATAAATAAATAAAATAAAATAGAATAAAAAATGTAAAATAAATAAGTAAAATAAAATAAAATAAAAACAGAAAATAAAAAAATAGAATAAAAAATGTAAAAAATAAATAAATAAAAAATGTAAAATAAATAAATAAAATAAAATAAAAAATGTAAAATAAATAAAATAAAAAAAAATGTAAAAATAAATAAATAAAAAATGTAAAATAAATAAAATAAAAAAATAAAAAAATGTAAAATAAATAGATAAAATAAAAAAAAAAAAAAAATAGAATATAAATAAATAAATAAAATAATAGAATAGAATAAAAATGAATAAATGAAATTAAAAAAAAAAAAAATGTTGAGGTTCTCTCTCTTGTAAATTTTAGTTTTACTCGTTTATTTATTTCAATTTATATCATTCTAAGTTATATTTCTTGTGAAAAAGAAAAAACTTTTTTTTGATATCTTTGTATTAATTTTATGTATATCTTTTATTTGCAATATATTAATATTTTCTCATTAATTATAAATTTCAGGACAGCATTTTCAAAATGTCTATTTCTCCAAACCAAAAACAACTGGTAACTCTTTATTACTCTGGTAAACTTGTACTCTGGGATGTGCCTTCATTGCATATGAGAAAATCTTGGACTCATGAACAACAGGTATTCCTCAATATTGCTTATTGATATTTATGAAACAGATCTCATTTTTATGTAGTAACTAGATAACCGATGTTTTATTCAATTGAAGAATAATCTTTATATTGTTTTAATTTACTGTATCCTAATTTTTTTTTCCTTATATAATTGAGCTAATCTGGATTCTCTGTTTGTTTGTTTATTTGTATAAGTTAAAGCCTCGTATATTTGATGTACTCGCTTATATTCACAGTAACATAAACTATGATTTAAATAAGTGATTAATTATAAGTAGAGATTCATTACTGAAATTATATAATTGATTTAAATAAGTGATTAACATAAGTAACATAAACTATGATTTAAATAAGTGATTAATTATAAGTAGAGATTCATTACTGAAATTGTATAATTGATTTTTATTTTTAGCCTTTATTTTAGCTAATTCTTTTGGCATATAAAAAGTAACAAAATTAGGGCTATTTATGACATTCGGCTAGAAACCACAAGGTTCCTAGTTCAATACCGGTCCTCACCAACTCGGCGCATGAGTAGCACAGGGATCTGTGTGGTAAAGTAAGGAGCTAATGGTAGGTGTAGCGCTCCACCTCAGACGCTAAAATAATCTCCTTGGTCTAGCGTAAGTGAAGAGGGGATAGACTCCCTCGCTGATTGGCTGATACCGACATTAGGCCGCCCCGACGACTTTACTTTTACTTATGACATTAATAGTTTCTTGTTATAACAATGAATTTTAGTTTTAAACTTTAAAAGCATCTTCTAGGTTAAAGATTTGCTTTATACTGTTTTTTTTTGTTTTTTTTAAATTTGACTTTTTGTGATTTTTATATATTTACCATCTGTATTTGACCAGTCCTTTAAATATTAAAATTTATATATTATTGCTTAGGAAACAGTTTTTTTGCTTTATATTAAAATTCCATTGGACAACAAAAGCAAGATAACCTAATTTTATCTCTTCTTCATCTAAATGAATATTTATATTTAAGTTTTTGGTTAATATCCTTATTTAATCTCTTAATTGAGGCCACATTCAAGTTACACACTGTCACGTTACATCTTATTTACAAGGAGGTGCTGTAAAGTTCTCAACCCAACCAAGAATGTGTGTGGGTAGGTTAGAGTAACCTCCCTTTATTGATAGTTAACTTAGAGTGACCATTCGTGGTGTTATGCAAATATTAGTGGCAGGCCGTCGGTAAGTCTCTAGTTAATGACTGGTGGGCGCCGCCATTTGCATTCTGGACTTAGTAAGTTGTATGAGACGGTCGATTCATGTTACTCTTCTTACAGAATGGAATGACCTAGAGTAAAAAAACTTACATGATAGTCCACATATTCATCCCACACTTCAACATTATCTTAGCATATCATTTCTTAGAAAAATAAATTAATGAATTTAAAAAAAATGTATTCTTGATTGGGTTATACTCCCTCCTATAGTTTGTGATAATAGAGAGAAGTATTATATAAACAATTTCCTTGTACACATTTTCAGTATCTTTTAAAATTTTTGTTTAATAAAAATGATTATTTTTCATAATTATCCCATTTTTCATTCTTAAACTTTATCTTTTGCTCTAGCCTAACCATGATGAACTGAACCCAGACTTTCTTGACAAACCACAAAAAAGAAAATTCATAAAAGGTATTTTCTTTTTAATAATATAATTATTTTGTTTAAAATTACACATGGATAAAAAGATAATTTTCATGAATGTTAAAAAAAATCAGATCATTATAATATAATTTGTAATAATAGAGATGTATAAAATATTGTAAGCCAGATATGTAAAGTATTTATTGTTGTATATTAGTTAACTTCAATGACTAGGAATCAGTTGGATTATGTAATGCTAAAGCCATCCTTTTTTAGAACAGTAGTGGTACTGTTACATAATCTATGCAGTTGCATAAGATTATTGTCAATCCCCTGTATTTCTAAAGGGATGGCCCTTTTCATATCACGGGCGGGACTTTCCATGGAATAGTACAGAAAGCCCGCGAAATACGTGAAGTCACGTGGGACCTAGTTGGGTCTTCAGTTTCAGTTTGGATGTCGGGCAGAGAAGATGTACTGCCTTAACTGGAACTCACTGCATACGCGCGCTATGTTAGTCAGATGAAAAATGTTTAGTTAAGAAATAAAAACTTACGAAAATAATATGATTTTGTGGTTAATGAATGTCTTGGCAACAAGACTGACCTAGAAGACCAGACACGAAGTCCCCAAGACGAAGTCCAGACGCTAGAAGAGACGCTAGAAGATGAACAGCAGAAGAATAGAAGAAAGTAAAGAAGGGTATACAACAGTACTATTTAAACCATAGCTGGAGGGATGAGGAGGTTCATGTCTTTCCTAAGGGTATTAGTCCATTAGATCTAATGAAGGAAAAAATTTTCACACTAAAAAAAGCAAGAAGCTCACAATATTATGCAGACACTATTACAATTATGAACTACATAAATGATCTAGCGCTTTTTGCAAATACACTTGCCCAAGATGAATCACTGCTGCATAGCATAAAGAAAGCAGCAAGAGGCATTGACCTTTATATGAACTCAAATGAGACAGAGTTCATGTGTTTTAAATAAGATATAGACATCTCCACACTTGGATGGCAAGCCTCTGAAATTAGTTGACCAGTTCACATACATAGGTTGGAATATCTCATCTACAGAAAGCAAAGTCAATATACGCAAAGGAAAGGCATTGACTGTTATTGACAGATTATCGAAATCTGATCTCTCTGATAGATAAAGTGAGAGATCTTTCAAGCTGTAGTCATATCAGTGCTGCACCACTTGGACTTTGATAAAACACTTAGAGAAAACACTAACTAACTACGCAAGGATGCTGCATACTGTCTTGAACAAATCCTAGAAACAGCACTCCGCAAATAAAGCAGCTGTATTGCCACTTACCTCCTATCACACAAACCATAAGACAAGACATGTTGGTTACTGCTGGAGAAGTAAGGAGAAACTCACAAGTGACATTCTCCCATGGACACCTACAAATGAACATACCAGTGTAGGTTGACCAGCAAAAACTGACATTGATCAGCTCTCTGCAGATACTGGATGCTGTGCAGAGGACCCGATTGGGACAGGTGACAAGAGAGACTCATGGGAATCTGTGCTGTGTGAGACAACCTGTTCTGCGCTCTGCACCTTCAATGCACGATGTCTAGACCCCAAACGTTGTAACACTCTGCGCTGGCCAATTTGAGGGCATGAGTCAGAAACAGGCTCACAAGGATTAAAAACAAACAAACAACAACTACAAGTGTTTGTAAACAAGACGTGGATGGAAGAAGGGATGTGTGAGACTTCGTTGTCTATCCAACTGGCTGCTACTGGCTATCCCTACCGGCGACCTTAACACCACAACGGCCCGAGTTCTAACTGCTTACTGCTCGAGTTTAGCTGTATTTATGTCAAATTCATCGTCCCCCCCCATCTTCTCCGGACCACACAGATGGCCAGTACTTAAATCGAATCGCAGACTTCTAGTCGTCATTAACCCTTAAAATTAAAGTAATTAAATATTTTTCCAGACACTACGTCTTCAATACGTCAACCATTAATTTTTTCAAAAGAGATTTTCTCATAAAAATCCCTTTTGCTTTTAATACCTGGGTGCATAAGATATTATCAGTAAGTGGCCTAACTTCATGGTGGTCGTACAAGTCTCTTAAACTTTACGGCCTAATCTTTGGATTCGTAAAAAGGTCAACCACCTACTCCTTTTACTTATGCCTGGCTTTAACCTATTCTCTTTCTTATTCATTTATTTATCTATTTATTCTGACCATGTTCGTATTCAATCATAGTATCACACTGTCACTATGACATGATGATGTAATGTTGCCTATCTGTCAATATTTTTGCCTTCTATTGTTTCTAGAGAAATCAGTTTTGTTCTCTTCAAAATTACATGTATACAAATTAGGTGAACTAACTTTGATTTGAGGAGAAACAATGGAAAATGCTCACTTTGTGGCATGGCCATTAAAAGAAGAACAAAAAACCTAGTTAAAGGTTAGGAGATTTAAGTAGGAAGAAACCAAAAGGAAGGATACATTGTGGGTAAGTGGATGGAAATATAATTCTTCCTCTTTTAAGATTTCACATCATGATGTCTGAAGAAAATGAAGGATTGAAGCAAAGAGGAAATAGTTGTGAGAGTCATTGCGATTAATTATTTTGCTTCTATTTTTGCCTTTTTTTTTCTAATTTATTTTATTTTCTACCGAGAGAGTGAACCTGAAGGAAAACTAAGGGGGAGTAAAGAATATATTTTTTCTTATTAATTGAAAACTAACTATCCAATAACATGTTCACTAAGTTTTTAATAAATCTGAGCAAAATGAAGTACACATTTTTCTTTTTCTTTAATTTTAGACTTAATTCACTCCAAGAATTTACTTGATGTCAACTGGTGGTCTGATGATGTAAGTTATTATATATATCTCTTTAAATCCTTGTTATCCATTTATAAATATCTGGAATGTTAATTTAGAATTATTCAGTTGATATTGTTCTTTTACTGATCTGTATGTGTTTAGTTTTATTAAGTTGAAATTTTCATACAAATGTCATGTTTCTTTTATTATATTACTTCAACATTTAGCTTTACAATTTCATTCAAATTAAAAGGAATATGATTTATATTAAAAGAACAAAAACTTCATGAATAATGAATGAACTAGAATTTGATAAGGTAAACAACTTAATCATCAAATTAGTTAAGTGTTTTAAAAAAGAAAAAAAAATATTCAAAGAATTAAAGGAAAATTTATATTAGAATAGCTAGAAAAATTAATGGCAATTATTGTAAATTTCTTTCCTAAGTCTTCATCTGAATATTTATTCTTTTTTCTTAGGAATTAATCTTAGCTCGATGTCAAGGCTCTGTAAGTTTGGCCTCTACAAAATCTTTGAAGAATATGCTTGGTGAAACTCCAGAATGGTTTGAACCAGCACCTCGAGTTTCTAGCACTTTTGATGGAAGGTTTTTAGGCCTAGAGGTAAGACTTCAGTTTTTTATTTTTTATAAATAGCCTTTAAAATAAGGAAATCGGAAACATTTGCACTGAGTCAAAAGAATTGACTATAAAGTACAAAAAAGGCCCTTGTTGTTCAGACATCAAGAGTACAATTACAAATGGCTGACTTCTGTCTCTATACATTGATAGTGTATATGAACAATGGCAGATCACCTGTTCAGCCTAGACAGGGGCAGATCATATTATTCTACTTATACATGCACTTCTGCCCAGTGACCACGGGATGAACTGACGTGGTCATCTTGGCCTGTATGCACCTGAATATTTGTGTGATTGTCTGCACATTTGTTGGGACAAGGTTCTTGGCGCTTGTACCCTGCGACATGAGCATTGTCTCAATGGTAAGGGCTTGACTGGGTGTAGGCACTCTCTTATATCACCCTCTGTCATACCTGTCTCGTCGTCAACCTTCATTTCCTCTCCAGGCTTGTACTGCATGCTGGCGACATGACATTGAGGTACTCATCGTGTCCATGGCATCATTAAGGGGTCATTCCTGTGAGGGCTCAGAATCCACGGGAGGGTGTAAAGTTTCCGGTGTGGAACAATGTGGGCCGTCAACCACTGGGTATATTTTCAGAGAAAGCAATGGTTATGTAGCATTATCCGATTGCTCCCATCCACTCGCACCTGATACTGTCGGTTATCACACATCTCCACGATCCTCCTTGTTTTTGTCCATCAACGTGGGTAGTGACCATCCTGGTTTTGAATCATATTGGGGTCGACGATTTGTAGTTTCAGAAGTGGACAGCAGTGCTTATTATATAACTGTTTGTTCCGCATGTGCTTCCATGTGCCATTGCAACCTCCCCTAGTTCATCTATTTTCTTCCACTGCTTTTGTGGTACTTGTCCCGTAGGATCAGAAGATGGTCTTTGATAATCCGTCCATACAGCATTATAGCTGCGGACATGCCAAGGTCCTGAACAAGGGTTTTGCAATGGGTCAGCAATGCGTGAGCAGTACGATCATGGCATAGGCGATCGCAATTGTCCGTATTATCAGCAAGTATATGCTTGGCTGTTTTTACGGCTAACTCTGCACAACCATTGCTTTGAGGGTAGTAGGCTGACAATGTACATTTTCGTATATACCCCAGTTTTTCAGAAGTGAGTCATATTTCTGGGACTCAAATGGTGGTCCTCTGTCTGTGGAGAGTTCTTCTGGCACACCATATGTACAGAACCAAGTTCTTATCGTGTCACATACAGTTTTGGCCTTTCCCAATGGCATTAGGGCCACCTCCACCCATCCAGTGTATTAGCAACCCCAGCAGTTTTGTTGATTGTAGTGGACATTGACAAATTCCGACCTTAATTGTTTTAAATCGCAATTTCTCATGTATTACTGGTGCGAAATTTAAAATATTTATATAGTTGGAAAGAAAAGAAAATAATCTTTCTAAATATGTAATTTTTATGTGTTTTTATCCATTGCATTATTTTTTATGGTGAGTTATAATGGTATTTTGCTTCGAACAGCCGGAAATTTGTAATATGTGTTTTTTTCTGCAGACTAAAATTCACACAGTGATTTCTTTCATAAAATCAAAATGGATAATATTTATCAATATTTAAAAAATTTTAAACTTAATTAGAACACACCTTAAAATACAAGCAGGAACTTGTTTTTTTTTATTTTATGACCTTTGGAAGTGAAAATATGATAGACAAGTTGACGGAGATTTCTTCAAAAAGTATAAGATCTGAAAAAAAAAAAAAGAAGCAGTATCTTATTATAATGGAGATTGTGGATTTGTCTGTCTGTAACTGAAACTACATTACTATACAAGTCACAATTCCCTTTGTTATTTACATCACATTCTCCATGATTTTATTTTTTATTTAAACCTCAATTATTAATAAAATTGTTTTACATCATTAAGACTTTTGACCCTATCTACATACTAATAACATGCAATTGTATTTATATATACAACAAAATAGAGGTTTACAGTGTGAATGGGAAGGCTAATTTGCATATTGATCTTAAAAAATTGATTTTAATAAATATATGCTTAGTATTATTGATTTCTAATTGTTTGGTTTTATCTTATTGAATATGAGCAAAAATCTCTTCAATAAATCTTAAAAGAAATCCCTTAACAAGAAGAAATAACTGTAATATTATTCTTTACTTCCTATTTTAACTAAACAGTTTAATTAGGAAAATTTACCAATGAAAGACGGGAGTAACGGAAAATGATGGAAGAGTTAGTTTCAAAGCTGTTCTATTTTTCAATCATACCCCTCTGTTCCAAATCTTTTTATCTGCATACTTATTCAGTTTCATTAGCCTTTCTGATTTAATATGATATATGATTATATTAAAACTGAAATACTTGCACCCGGAGGGTGCATATATTTGCTAGTATCACTAATAGAAGATAGTATCAGATTTATTTTCATTTATAACATGTGACATTTGGATGTTGCTTAATTTTAAAGGTTCAAATTTTGAAAGAAAATACTTAAAATTTAGTTGTTTTTAATACGTAAACAAACCCCCAGCACGCATTACATTTCAGACCTAAATCACTTTTAATGGCAATTTCTCGAGTATTTCTGATCTAATCTTAAAAATATTTATATGGTTGGAAATGAAATAAAATAATCTTTCTAAATATGTAATTTTTATGTGTTATAGTCTCAGAATTATTTTCATGTATAATATGTGACATTTGGATGGTGCTTAACCATCAGGGTTTTTTCGTCAAACTTTCAATTTTGGAAAAAAAAAACAACTTAAAATTATGAGATATGTAAACAAAACTTGGCACACACTGGACCAGCTTTGTTTAAAAATATATGTAAATAGGTATTTTGGGCAATCATCCAACCCTTTAATGGTAGTAAGAGGGCTAATCCACCCATCAAATTCCAAATTTCCTTCTTTAGCATCTCTGACTTCCACTCATAGATAACACTTCTTTTTCTTACTCCTAGCTCTTTAGAATTACTGTTACTACTTCCTTCTGGGTGTCACCTGATCTGTCCACACAAGAAGCTCTCCACTAAAGAGTCAAAGTCTTAATTGACTTTTATCTTAGTTTTCTGTGTAAACTCCATTTCTGTAAAAATCGCTTTCTTTAAAAATAATTATTATCAGATTTGCCTGTATAGATATGTTTTTATGGATAATTTCAATATCTCCACAATTTCTTTTTATGTCTAAGTAAATTCTTGACCGACTCGGAAAGCAAAAAGAGAGCAGTATTCTTCTTCGTCGTTCCACGTCACCACGTGACTTCTGGTTCCAGTCAACACCCAAAACTTTCGGTTGGCTTTCAATTCTCCATTCGGGGGTCATGCCCCGGTCAAATTCCCGACAAACCGTTTTGTGTTCATCACTTTTTTTAAAACCATTACTCTCTCTTATTTCTTCTTCCCCTCTTTTCTATAGTAGTCCTCCAAAAACTCAGGACCTTCATCATCTCGTTACACCATCTCATTTAAATCCATATGGACTCACTGTTAAAATGAAATTTAGAAAAAAGTAACTAAAATATTGTAACTAAATAGTGTAAATAAAATAGTATTATAAAGAATTAAGTGATTTTAATAAATCAAAGTGCTTCTGATTTTTCTCAAATCCACTTAAATTGTTACTTGGTTCGCTAATGCCAATAAATATGACTGGATTCTTTTTAGACACAGAAATTTTGGTAGTTACCACCAGAATAAGATTTCGTAATGGATTTTTTAAAGAATATGTTCAGGTCCCAGCACTGAAGTACCATTTTTTAAAGCAAATATATAAATTTCATAATTTGTTGACACTTTATCTTATCTTTTCAGTGTTCTTGCAAATTTGTCACTAAACACAGCTTAGTGAATACTTCAAGTAACAGTACCTCATCTGATGAGGATCAGTTTGAAGACAGTGATGACGAAGAAATGTCTTGGATGAGGAAAACTACACAATACACTCGACAAGTACTGTATTATATTACAGACAATGAATGCTTTAAACCAATGCAGAAAAAAGCCAAGTAAGTTTACTTATATTCTTTTGTCTGGAACATTTCTTAAGAAAAATGACATTTTTTTGTGGTTGCCAATTTTGTCATTCTTTTCAACTAAAAGCTTTTACAAATACAGAATGAAGGAAATGTCATGTTAATATATAGTAAAGATTTATGGAATTATGTCAATTTTGGCACAATCAGTGACGTTTGCATTCTATACTTAGAAAAAAAAAACACAACTTTCTTTTATCCTATTGACTGGTCACAGGTTACAATTAATAGAACAATAAATCCAGATTGATACAAAAAAATAGTCAACATGGTAATTCCATGTCAAATCATCCAGAAAAAAGTAAAATTGTCACCCAGCTCAATATCTACCACATTTCATAATGGAATTGAAAATTGGAAATGATAACAATATACATGTTTATCTACTAAAGGTATTTACTGAGGTTTAAAAGTTTAAAGTCACTTCTGTTTCTTTTTTAGTATTATCTGCGTTATTCAGACTATTGTCCCCATCTTCATTGTTATTTGTACAACGTTTCGGACAATATGCCCTACGGCCTTCTTCAGGTATTTCTTGTCAGACTCGGGAACCTTCTCGGACTTGGGAACCTTCTTTTCGAACTCGGGAACTTTCTTGTCGTAATCGGGAGCCATCACGGAACTTTGAACCTAACCCTTTATTTATTCCACGGGGGTATCCTGTTCTCATTCCGCTAACCATAGCTGGAGTAGGAGTTGTGGTAATTATTTTTCTAACTGCCTCTACTCAGGATTGAACTCTTGTCCCCATCTTCATTGTTATTTGTACAACGTTTCGGCCAATATGCCCTACGGCCTTCTTCAGGTATTTCTTGTCAGACTCGGGAACCTTCTCGGACTTGGGAACCTTCTTTTCGAACTCGGGAACTTTCTTGTCGTAATCGGGAGCCATCACGGAACTTTGAACCTAACCCTTTATTTATTCCACGGGGGTATCCTGTTCTCATTCCGCTAACCATAGCTGGAGTAGGAGTTGTGGTAATTATTTTTCTAACTGCCTCTACTCAGGATTGAACTCGGGATCCAGAGATAACTGTCACTTAGAACTGTCTTAACCTAAGAAATACCTGAAGAAGGCCGGAGGGCATATCGGCCGGGGGACAATAGTCCGAATAACGCAGATAATACTAATCTTCAAGCCTCATCTCAAACATTCAGAGAAATGTTTCTTTTTTATTATCCAAAATGTAGGGTTGAAACCATGGTGTTCTATATTAAAAGGCCTACTCATCGTACACCAATACATTTTATGAACACATTAAATGATTAAATCTACATTTTAATCTGTTTGCTAATGTTTTATTTATATATATATATATATATATATATATATATATATATATTACTAAAATTCTCATCTATGTTTGTATGTAACCATAATGCAGCAAAAACAACAAATCATAGTAAAAGTTTTTTATTAAAGCAATACACTTTAAATAATCTTAGAGAATAAAATAATTTCCAGTTCCATTTGCAAGAGAATGATGATTTTCTGATATGTTTTTATGTCATTTTTTAGTCATCCAAATTCTTAATATAACAAAAATAACTATGAAATTAAATTAGAATACTTTACACCTTTCGAACTTTGAACATTACTGTAGAAATTTTATTTATAAATAAAATGTTTGTTTATTTATTCTATTTGAAAAATCTATTTTCAGAAGTCAAAATATTTATTTTACAGTTCTAAATTTCAGAAAAAAAGAAGATTGAAATGAGTTGTAAAGTTTATATTTAAGGATTTAAATAAAAGTAACTTTTCTGTAATGATTACATATTTTACTTGAATAAAATGTTAGTATTCTGGATACAGTGGACTTTAAAAAAGTTTGTTATAATCATTTTTACTATTTAAAAGTTATATTGAAAAATACACATTCTACAACTAACCTTTAGGACATGAGTGGTTGATATTTGTGCTGCTACCTAAAAGTAAAAGTACGTATATTTGGGTGGCCTGTAAGTCTGTTAAATAGTAGATTATATTTGACAATAGGGGTAGGGGCAAGGTTAATAATTCATACTTCAAAATTCCTCTTGTAAAATCTTATTATAATGGAGATTGTGTGTTTTTCTGTCTGTAACCGAAACTATATTACTAATCGAGTCACAATTCACATAGTTATTTACATCACATTCTCCATGATTTTATTCATATTTAAACCTCAATAATTAATAAAATTGTTTTACATTATTAATATTGTTGACCATATCCATATACTAATAACATGCAATTGTATTTATATATACAAAAAAATGGCGGTTTGCAGTGTGAATGGGAAGGTTAATTTGCATATTGATATTAAAAATTTGATTTTAATAAATATGTGTTCGGTATTATTGATTTCTAATTGTTTGGTTTTATCTTAATGACTATGAGGAAAAATCCCGGGGATAAATCTTAAATGAAATCCATTAGCAATATTAACAGTAATTCTATTCTTTACTTCCTAATTTAACTAAATAGTTAAATTATGAAAATTTAGCAATGAAAGACGGGAGTGAAGAAAAAGCAAGTTTTAGTTGTTCCCCCTCTGTTTCAAATATTTTATCGGCATCTTATTTAGTTTCATTAGCCTTTCTAAGTTAACGTAATATTTTATTACATTAAAAAACCCGGAGGGTGCATATATTTGCTAGTATAGCTAATATAAATTTAAGCAAATATTGTTTCATATTTTTCATAACTGTCGTGGGGTTAATAAAAGGGTCGACCACACGTTTTTATACAATGGTTCCCACACAACACAAAGCAAATGAGGAAAGACAAACGAGTGAGTGACAGTTCAATATAAATTAAAGTTTTTATTGACTGTAATCGTACAGTAATGTTCAGTTATGGTAGCCTGGAGCTGGGTACGCCACCTGATTAGAATGTGTCGGTGTTAGTCCTGTTTGCTGGTAACGGGTGACACTGGTAGCGGCCCTGATAGAGACGATATGCGACAAACACCGAGGAACGGTACGGATGAAACGGTTTGGTGTTATTCGATACGAACGCACGGCCCTTCAACGAACGGTACTTCCAGATGTTTGTTGGGTGATACGAGATTGGGGTATGGTATTAATTATTTAAACCAATTTCGTATTCTTCAAAAATCTGTCTCTTGTCGTTTTAAGCATTTAAATGATGATGTTTGTTTGGGTTAGTACAAATGCTGAGTCATTTCCTGTTGTGCCAAGTTCAAAGTTACAGCGACGCTATCTCCCTTTCCCTCCTGATTCAAAATAGGAGTGGTAGTTTGAGTAGAGGCATGAAAGTGCCTACGACATAACTGACTTATTTTATCTCGAAAGGAGTGAAGTATTCTAATTTCCAAATGGAACTGGAAATTGCTTCATCAATTATTAATTGCTAAGTTAGAGCATTTTAAAAAATTTGCTATTTTTGCTACATTGTGGTTACATACAAACATAAATGAGAATTTTAGTAATATATAGATATATAAGTATAGATAAAAGTATATGAAAACAACATAATATGCTGTTAAAGTGAAAAGATTTTATATCATATTCATAGCTAATATTGAACAATATTTCGATTTATAAAAATCATCTTCAGAGCTTGTTTATACTCCAGACTTATCAATAGCGGAGACGAAAATAATATGAATTTAAAACGAAAACATTGATGTTGCAAAAAAGTTATGCAGAAGTTTCAAATATAAGCACATCCACCAACGCTTTTCTCGGTCAGCGACAGTTATGTATCTCTTATTGTAACAGTTTTTGAAAAAAAGAAGACATATTCCAAACTCGACGATAGACAAATTCTCTTTTTCAAACAGGATGAGTATTAACCCGTTGATGGTAGGCCTGCAACGGATTTTAGAAAAGAATTTTTATTTTTGTATTTAAATTTGTATTTTTCTATTTTTATTGTAAGGTGTTTTAATATGTGGAAATTTGGTGGGACCCTGAGGGGGAACTGCCATAAAAGTCATCAGGGCGGCCTAATGTCGGTAACAGCCAGACAGCGAGGGAGTCTATCTCCTTTTCACTAGCGCTAGACCAAGGAGATTATTTTAGCATCTGAGGTAGAGAGCCACACCTACCATCAGCTCCTCACTTTACCTCCCAGATCCCTGTGCTACTCATACGCTGAGTTTGTGAGGGCCGGTATTGAACCAAGAACCTTGTGATTCCTAGTCTAACACTGTTTTATATATATATATATATATATATATATATGGGGGGGGAGAGAGAGAGAGGGAGACAGAGAGAGAGGGGGTGGGCTAGCTCAGTCGGTAGAGTGCCCACCTAGAAACTACAAGGTTCCTGATTTGATACTGACCCTCACCAACTTAGCACATGAGTAGCACAGGGATCTGTGCCGTAAAGTGAGGAGTTGATGGTAGTTGATGGCTTCCTCAAACATTAAAATAATCTCCTTGATCTAGTGCTAGTGAAAAGAGGATAGGCTCCCTTGCTAAACTGGAACTGCCGTATATATATCTATTATTGATGTAAACTAGGGACTCTCATTTGAGTGTGAAGACTGGTTAATGAGATGAATTACCTCCCACAAAATGCATCTACTTGGCATGTCAGGTTATAGTTAAAAAAAGAGGATGGTCACCATTAATAGGTGGATTTATAAGGTGTGGTTTCATTTTGTCTCGTTCATGGTGTGATTAAGGCCACACCTCTGCAAATTAGGACCACAGAGAAACTGGATATAAGGAGTTTGTTTGGGGCATTTTGACAATTGTGACTTTAGTGCAAATGTACTTGACTTGAACTTTCACGTTTCAGGCACTGGGCAATAAACACAGCCCTGCCCCTTTAAATCGAGAGGGCAGGTGTTGCCTAGGGGGATGGCCTCCTAGGATCACGCCATTAATTTCAATAATAGTGACTATTATTGAAATTAATGGTGTGATCCCAGGGGGTCATCCCCCTAGGCAACACCTGCCCTCTCGATTTAAAGGGGCAGGGCTGGGTTTATTTCCCAGTGCCTGAGGCACTCCACTTGAGGGGGAATGCCGAAGGGGTCCACGCATTTTTTGCACCCGCCACCCATGAGCTTCGGTTCATGGGTGGTCCCACATTAATAGGGCCTTGTGCCTAACCCATACAGATTTTAGTGCACATGTAGATTGTTGCTGTGACTTGGACATATGTAACAAAGTCTGGAACTGAGAGACGTACCTGTAAGGAAGAAGAAACAACCTAAACGAAGGACTAGGACCTGAGACAATTTATGAATTATTTCAAGCTATTTCGACAATGACTGACAAAAATGGACAGGCTTGACTTAAAATTGATACCAGAATTCAATGGCTACCCTGTTGGCCCATCTGATGTTGAATGGTTTGAGAAGGTGGAGTGCGTCTACAAGCGGTTCAAGATAAAGGAGCCAGCGATAGTTATCCCATTGAGGTTAACAGGAGGAGGAAGTGCTGTTTAAATCAGAAGAGAGTACTGTTGGTGATTTTCCCTAAAACTTGTGAGGGCCCCAAATGCTACAAGTGTAGTGGTCCACTTCTACAGGAAGATCCGGAGTCGAAGTGTAAGAACGAATCAGGACAAACCATGTTGTTACTGCTGTAATGAACTGGATCACATAGCATGGAACTGTTGGGGAAACGAACCCGAGGGCAAAGTACTGTTGCCCCTTTTAGTTGGTAAATATGGCTTTGGCCGTGGTCAGTGTACAGTGTTTGGCTCTTGTAGATACAGGATATTCCTGCTCAATAATCAGTGCAAACTGCTGTCAGACCTGGAGTAGATGATATGTGATGATTAGAACTATTGATGGGACATCCCAGGTGTGCTGCAGAGTCAGAGTTGTAATGGGCATGGCCAATCCCCCCGACATAAATGGCAAAGAATCGCTTGTGCCTTGTACCAGAGACCGGATGGGACGAGACAGAATTTGCATAAAGGGTAGCCTAGCGATGATAAAAACGGACGGTGGCTGATACTGTTAGTCAGCAAAAAATCCTGTGTTTGGGACAGAAGTGAAATTCGACGACTGCTGTGTTTTGGGTGTTGGAAAGGAGGAATTGAGAGGAACGTGCTCAGTTGGTAGAGACTTTGCTGACAGCGAAAGGAATTACTGTGTTCAATTGAACAGACTCTAGTTGGAAAACTTTTAACAATTTTTGATCCTCATGGAGAGAGGTAACTGTGCTGAGTTTTTATACTCTGGTAGTGCATAACAAGCCTCTTGGGTATGATCCACTGATTAGGATTTGACGCTATACATGCACTAGGTGGTATTGTGATCATGCGTCAGTTTATGCTATAATAACACATGTTAACATTTCATTTCAACTTTTTTGTTTTTTTAAAATCTCCTCAAATCAGTGTGTGTGTGTGGGGGGGGGGGGTCGCAGTCAAGTCTGACCTAAGGTTCCAATCGACAGTCTAAACACTCCAACTGTATCACGCTCCAAAATCCAATATCCAAAATTATTTCTTTATCCCGCTTGTCTCGACAACAAAATACTACTGCAGTCGTTCTCCCCGGTCTGTGAGAATAAGTCCTTTAAATACACCTCAATTTCACCACTCCTCACTCATAATTGTCCATGCAGCACGTGCGACACTCATCAGCATGGCGCGACCACCTACATCCGGGCCACCATGCTATTTCTTATTTCACTGATCGTCCACAGCTCTCACATTCTGAAGGAAGCGGGTTCGACTCTAGGTCAGCCCTACACACCAGGCAAAGCCTAGCCCGCTTCCTTCGAGAATACGGCAAGTCTTCACGCCCGCCACTCTCTCTGTCACACCTGTGTTGCACGAGATAGGTCTCCTCTCTCACTACACTCCCCCTCAAAGAATTACTAATATGAAAAGTTGTTACAAAGAAAAACAGTTAATTTAAAGTTCAAATTATTGTACTGGGAAAAATTACTCTTGAAAATAAGTAAACAAATCTGAGAAAATAGATTAATACAAGTAGACTCTTGAAAGATAAGTAAAAAAAATTAATTTCTTCAGCAGCATGGGGTGTTTATTTATCAGCTTAGTTCAAAGGGTCAACTAATTGTTTGTTTACTTTCCTCTTCTACATACCAAAAAAACGTGGAAATAATTTAAACATTAACTCCCTTTCACTGTCATAACACTTAAATGAAATGTACGGTGACTAGAAGGGAAAAGAAAAATGGTTTTCTTGTGCATTATGCAATAACTGATTTTTTTGGTTTTTAATGAATTTTTAAAAAGAATTTAATTTTTTTCTTTTCTTGTTTTAAAATGTGGTAGAGTTTTGAATAACTCTTGAATTTTTTTTGTTGTTGAACTTAAGTCCAACTGAACCAAAGAATTCAATGCTCCAAATGAAAGACACAATATTTTTTACAAATTGTAATAATAATTTTTTTGGTTTATTATTATTATTATTATTATCATTATATTACTAGCAATATATGCACCCTTTGGGTGCAAGTATTTAGGTTTTGATGTAATAAAATATTGTATCAAATTAGAAACTATTTAGAAAATGATAAACTGAGGTGGGTATAATTGAAAAATAGAACAGCTTTAAAATTTAACTCTTCCATCATTTTCCATCACTCCTGTCTTTCATTTTTCCTGATTTATCTATTTAGTTAGATTATGAAGTATTTAATAAAATTACAGTTCTTTCGTCTTGTTATGAAAAGAGAAACCAACAATTAGAAATCAATAATACTAAGCTTATATTTATTAAAATCAATTTCTTAATATCAATATGCAAATTAGCCTTCTCGTTCACACTGTAAACCGCTATTTTGTTTGAAATATATAAATATACTTGCATGTTAGTAGTATGTAGATTAATCCAACAGTATTAATAAGGTATAACAATTTTATCAATAATGAGGTTTAAATAAAAATAAATTCATGGTGAATGTGACGTCAATAACTAAGAGAATTGTGACTTGAGTAGTGATTTAGTTTCGGTTACAGACAGACAAACAAACACACAATCTCTATTATAATAAGATTAAAGTTCCATGAAGTGGTAACAATAAGGAAAAAGTCCAGAAAGAATTGTTAAATTTTGTAATGTAATGCGGTCCCATTTGAGAGAAATATTTTATGAAATGGCAGTCCAAAAATATTAGCTTTTCATTAAGGAAAGATAAAAATGTTATCAAATCTCTTATTGATGAATATTTCTGAAGATATATCAGAACATTAAAAATTGTAGAAAATTGCAAATTCCTTTTAATTTGTTTGGCCTATTGAATAATTTAATAAACTAATTCATAATCCAATTGAAGTCACAGTCAAAGCAGTGAACTAGGATCTGCCAATTTTGACTTTACAGACGTATTTTACAAAATAAATTTACCCCCCCCCCCCAAAAAAAAAAAAAATCAGGGAATTATCCGATTTTAATGAAATTTTCAGTGTTGATTTATCAATGAATGAATCTTATAATGCATCAGTTATTTCAAAACTTTCTGATTTTTTTCAGGTCACTTAATTTTGACCCCTTCCTTATTTTTGGGGTGCAAAATATCAGTGGGGTTATATAACCCACTGATATTTGAAACTAATTACAGTATGAATAAAAAGACAAAACATCAAAGGTGTGAATATAAGAAATAATTTTTTTTTTTTTAAAGGGAGCACCTCTATTAAAAATAAGTACCATAAATCTGAAAATTAAATGTAAAAAAAAAACTAAGAGAAAGAAAATTTTGGAGATTCTTTTTTTCTCTGTGGTATACGAAATAAATTTTCTTTTTTAGATTATCAGTGAAAAAATTATACATTGATATTTGTTTTGTCTAAAAGGGTGGGGGTCTAACTTTTCAATTGAGTTTTCTACAAAAATTTTATTAAAATCAGATAATTCCCTGATTTTTTGTAATTTTTTGTTTATAAGTCTAGTTAGTGACTTCTGTAAACACAGGCATATTACGCTAAACTTCTTTTCCTGCAAAGGTTTCCCTACTACTAGCCTACTAACGATAAAGAAGTTTTAGGAACTGTATGTTTGGAACAAAAAAAATTATATTTTGATAAATATCAACAAGTTAGTAATTTTTCTGTACATGGTGTATTTAATGTGTTTTGTTATTAATTTCTAAGAAGAAACTTTTAAAAATGTTTTAAAATTGTTAAAAGGCTTTGTTTTGAGTGCATCATAAATCTTAACTTAGCCATGTTTAAGCAGAATTGAATTGTTTAAAATGTATTAAAAATTAATTACATATGTAATATTATTTTGCTTTTTTTTTTAAAAACTGATGCTCATTATGTTACTACTTTTTTGACTTAGACAAAAATTTGACCATAATTGATTTAATTCATTTTAATTTATTTTTAAAATGAATATGAGCCAACATTATGCAGTACCTACAGTGAACTTATAGTCCAACTAAATTAAAGAATGTAAGGCTCCAAATAAAAGACATTAATAAGAGACAGTATTTTACTTTGTATTATTTGGACTGTTAGGGTTACAATTTTATGTTTTAAAAATAGTAGAAAATGCCATTTTTCCACTTTGGAAAAAAATCATGATAGTCAAATTTACCTTTATCATTTCCTTTAATTAAAAAAAAAAAAGAATTTTGTAAAAAATTCACATGTTTGATCATCACATTAACAATATCTATATTTTTCATTTAGAAGAATTTTTATATCTTTACCCTTCACAAAATATAGATATAAATGAATATAAATAAACTTTTGTGTTAAATCTGTGTTGTTATTTTTAACATTACTTGCATTCATAATAAAAATATTTACAGCGACAGTAAAATAAGCCTAAAAGCAGGTTTGTCTATTTGACCGGAACAGGTTAAATAGCCTCTTCTGCATATTTTAGCACTTTTTTTATTTTAGAATTCATGGTCATTTTACCAACACTTTGGCAAAATTATAAGAATTTCTGAAATTTTGAAAATACCTATTTCATAATTGGATTTTTCCTGAAATATTTTTAGAAGAGGCTACTCTGCCGGTCCTGATCGAGTAGAATAGGTACTGCCAATTTGTTCACTCATTTTCATTTTAAAAACGATTAAATTAATTAAATCAATTATTTATGGTAAAATTTTTGACTAAGTCGAAAAGTAGTAACATAATGAGCATCAGTAAAAGAAGCAAAATAATATTACATATGTAATTTATTTCACAGGGAAAATTGGTGGTACCTAGTTAAATTTCAATTGATTTAACGGTGCAAAAATGTAAACATTGTTTTTTCGTTCATAAATTTTCATTATTTCCGTAAGCTGAAAATACTTTTTAAAAATCATCAGGAGTTTTTTTTAATGTTTCTTCTTTCGAATGGACAAAAAATTTTCAAGATAATATTAACTAGGATAGCCCAAAATTCGTCTGCTCGTGACAGAATATTTTTGTTTTAAAACGAATTAAATTAATTAAATCGATTATTTAAGGTCAAAACTTTTGTCTAAACGATAAGTAATAACATAATAACCATCATTAAAAAAAGAAAAATATACATATACAATTTTTTTAAAAACATTTAAAAACGATTTTTTCGGTCTAATTTCTATCGCTTTCGGTCTGAGACGCTGGTTTAAAATGGCTTTTTTAAAAAAATTTAATGTAACATTCGTGATTACAAAAAAAATTTACCAAAAAAATCAGGGAATTATCCGATTTTAATGAAATTTTTCAGTATTGATTTATCAATTAATGAATTATATAATGCATCAGCTTTTTATTTCAAAACTTTAAGTAATTTTTGCTAATGAAAAATGAATATATAAAATTCATTTAAAATATGAAAAGCTTGATGTTAAGTTTAAAATGTTATATTTTTTAGTTTCTAGAAATAAATATCTATTTAATGAAAACCTCATTTTAGATACAAAAGTAATAAGTTTTGAAGAAAAACCCTACTGAAAATTTAGCCCCCCCCCATTTTTTAAGCAGAAAAAATATCGATGTATAATTTTTTCTTTTATAAGATAATAGCCAATTAAATAATTATCGAAAATGAGTAAAAAGAAATCTAAATTTTTTTTTTTTTTTTTTTACATTTTATGTTCCGATTTTCGGTACTTTTTTTCTGATAGAAAAGCCACCGTAAAATTTTTTGTTTTTCTATTCATAACTTCAGTCTTTTATCTCTTTATTTATACTGTAATTAGTACTGTATAAGACCAACTCGAAAAAATGTTACGCCCCCAACATAAGGGGGGGGGGTCAAAATTAAGTGACCTGAAAAAAATGAGAAAGTTTTGAAATAAAATAAATAATGCATTATAAAGATCATTCTTTGATATATAACACTGAAAATTTCATTAAAATCCGATAATTCCCTGATTTTTGGTAAATTTATTTTCTTGTAGGGGGGGAGAGGGGGCTAAATTCATTTTGTCAAAAACGCATTTTACGTCAATTTTGGGCCTCCAATATTAACCTTTATGCAAGTTTCATTGTATTAAAATATAGGGGCTGGGAGTAAATTTATACACCGGGAAATTGGTGGTACCCGTATTGTCCAGTAAAAGAAAAAGAACGCCCGATTTATTTATTCGAGATGAACCGTGACTTTTTTCCGCTTGTTACTTTGTTCTGTCTGTAAACTTTTTAGAATAAGAGTCTTACATAGACTAGTACAGCTGTGTTTAGTGTGTGACATAGACAAGTTGCCTACTTAGGTACTAGATGTGGAAAACAATATGGTACAGAGTGGTGAAGCGCAACAGGGTCAAACTCAAACCAAACGTTTTCTCCTTACCCAGATGATACCAGCATTGGAAAGAATAAGGTCCAAAAAAGTTCGGGCTGTTGAGCTTGAGCCTGTTGCGCTTTTTACATAGACTAGTACACGTCTTAATAATAACACAGTGTACTAGTTATTTAAGGACTCTTAATATCTACAAGAAGTTTACCAGACAGAATAAAGTAACAAGCGGAAAAAGTCCCGATGCTCAGATTTATAAAATAATCGGGTGATTTCTTTTCTTTTAGCCTGGACAATGGTCCACCATTTTTCCCGGTGAAATTTACTCCACCTATATGTATAGATACAATGCAACTTGCATAACAGGTTAATATTGGGGAGGCCCACAATTTGACCGTAAAATGCGTTTTGTGACTAAAGTGAATTAGCCCCCTCCCCCCCCCTACAGAAGAATCAATTTACCAAAAATCAGGGAATTATCGGATTTTAATGAAAATTTTCAGTTGGGTTTATTGGTATCAAAAGAAGATCTTTATAAGTGCCCAATTATTTAATTTTAATTTCAAAACTTTCTCATTTTTTCAAGGTCACTTAATTTTGACCCCCCCCCCTTATGTTGGGGGCGGGTAACATTTTTTCGCAGGTTGGTCTTATCAGTACCTAAATATACAGTATATAATAAAGAGATAAAGGAGAACCCTGAGTTATGAATAGAAAGAACGCAAATTTTACGGTGGCTTTTTCTATCAGAAAAAAGTACCGAAATCGGAACATAAGAATGTAAAAAAAAAAAAAAAATTTAGCATTCTTTTTTACTCATTTCGATAATTATTTATTCGCAGACTATTATGATTTAGTTAAGAATAGAAAAAAATTATACATGATTTTTTTCTGCTTATAAAATGGGGGGGGGCTAAATTTTCAAGTAGGGTTTTTCTTCAAACACTTATTACTTTTTGTATCTAAAATGAGGTTTTTCATTAACTAGATATATTAAATTCTAAGAAACTAAAATATAAACATTTTAAACTTACCATCAAGCTTTTATCATATTTAATGAATTTTAATAATTTCATTTTTTCATAGCAAAGATACTTAAAGTTTTGAACACCATAAAATAACTGATGGCAATTAATATAGTTCAGTAGTAAGTTAGATAAACATACTGAAAAATTTCATATAAAAATCGGATAATTCCCCTGATTTTTGGTAAATTTATTATATGTGAATCACGAATGTTACATTAATTTGTAAAAAGCCATTTTACACCAGCGTCTCAGACGCGCAAGAGCGCGATAAGAAATTGAACGAATCAAACAATCGTTTTTAAATGTTTTTAAAAACAAGTTTTATGACTGTAATGATAGTGTTTCTTTGTTTAGTTACATGATGAGTTATGTATGATTAGGTTACTTATCGTATTTAGACAAAAGTTTGGACCTAAATAATCGGATTTAATTAATTGTTAATTCGTTTTAAAACAAAAATATCTGATCACGAGCAGAGGCTGAAATTTGGGCATATCGCGTAGTTATATTATCTTGGAAATTTTTTGTCCAGTTCTCGAAAAACGGAGGGAACATTAAAAACATCCTGATGATTTTAAAGTATTTTTCAGCTTACGGAAATAATGAAAATTATGAACGAAAAAACGAAGATGTTATACATTTTTGCACCGTTAAAAGTAATTGGAAATTTAACTAGGTACCAACCAATTTTCCTGTGAAATAAATTACATATGTAATATTATTTTTGCTTCTTTTACTGATGCTATATGATTACTACTTTTCGACTTAGTCAAGAATTTACCATAAAATAATTGGATTTAATTAATTTTAATTCGTTTTTAAATGAAATGAGTGAACAAATTGGCAGTACCTATTTACTCGATCAGGCAACCGCCAGAGTAGCCTCTTCTAAACGATATTTCAGGAAAAATACAATTAGAAATAGGTAGTTTCAAAGATTTTCAAGAATTCTTATAACTTTTGCCAAAGTGTTGGTAAAATGGGACAATGAATTACTAAAATAAAAAAGTGCCAATATGCAGAAGAGGCTACTTTAACCTTGTTCGCGGTCAGATAGACAAACTGCTTTTAGGACTTATTTTACTGTGCTGTAAATATTTTTCTTAATGAATGCAAAGTAGATGTTTACAAAATAAACACACAGATCTAAGCACAAAAGTTATTTATATTCATTTATATCTATATTTTGTGAAGGGTAAAGATATAAAATTCTTGCTAAACTAGTAAAATGAAAATAATAGATATTGTTTAATGTGATGAAATGCAAAAACATGTGGAATTTTTACAAAATTAGGCCTTTTTTTTTTAAATTAAAAAGGCAATATGTATAAAGGTAGAAGTTTTGACTATCATCGATTTTTTTCCACAGTGAAACATGGCATTTTCTATTTTTAAAACAATAAAATTGTAACCCTAACAGTCCAAATATACAAAGTATAAATACTGTCTCTTATTAATGTCTTTTATTTGGAGCCTTACATTCTTTAATTTAGTTGGACTATAAGTTCACTGTAGGTACTGGCATAATGTTGGCTCATATTCATTTTAAAATAAATTAGAACAAATGAATTAAATTCAATTGTATGGTCAAATTTATTGTCTAAGTCAAGAAAAGTTAGAACATAATGAGCACAAGTTTTTTTTAAGGTAAAAAAAAGCAAAATAATATTACAATATGTAATTATTTTTAATACATTTGTAAACAATTCAATTCTGCTTACACATGGCTAAATTAAGATTTATGATGCACTCAAAACAAGCCTTTAACAATTTTAAAACATTTTTAAAAGTTTTCTTCTTAGAAATTAATAACAAAACCCATTAAATACACCATGTACAGAAAAATTAACTAACTTGTTGATATTTATCAAAATATAATTTTTTTTGTTTCCAAACATACAGTTCCTAAAACTTCTTTATCGTTGTAGGCTAGTAAGTAGGGAAACTTTTGGCAGGAGAAGTTAGCGCTAATATGCTGTGTTTAGCAGAAGTCAGCTAACCTAGACTTATAAACAAAAAATTACAAAAAATCAGGGAATTATCTTGATTTTAATAAAATTTTTGTAGAAAACTCAAGTTGAAAAGTTAGGACCCCACCCTTTTAGACAAAAAAATATCAATGTATAAATTTTTTCACTGATAATCTAAAAGAAATTTCTTATTTCGGTAATACCACAGAGAAAAAAAAAGAATCTCCAAATTTTCTTTTCTTTAGTTTTTTTTTACCATTTAATTTTCAGATTTATGGACTTTGATTTTTTATAGAGGTGCCCTTTAAAAAAAAAAAAATTATTTCTTATATTACAATTTGATGTTTATGTCTTTCTATTCATACTGTAATTAGTTTTCAAATATCAGTGGGGTTATATAATCCCCACTGATATTTGCACCCCAAAAATAAGGAAGGGGTCAAAATAAGTGCCCTGAAAAAATCAGAAGTTTTTGGAAATAACTGATGCATTATAAGATTCATTCATTGATTAAATCAATCACCTGACAATTTCCTTAAATCGCGATAATTCGCTGGATTTTTTTTTTTTTTGGGGGGGGGGGTAAATTTATTTGTCAAATACGTCTGTAAGTCAAAATTGCAGATCCTAGCTTCACTGTTTGACTGGACTTCAATTGGATTTATGAATTAGTTTATTAAATTATTCAATCAGGCCAAACAATATCAAAGGACTATTGCAATTTTTCTACCATTTTTAATGTTACTGATTATATCTTCAGAAATAAGTTCATCAATAAGAAGATTTGATAACATTTTTATCTTTCCTTATGAAAAGCTAATATTTTTGGACTCGCCATTTCATCACGAATATTTCTCTCGCAGAAATGGGAACATGACTGCATGCTTACGAATTACAAAAATTTAACAATGGTCTTTTCTAGGACTTTTTCCTTATTGTTAACACTTATCATGGAACTTTAATTTATTATAATAGAGATTGTGTGGTTTGTTTGTCCTGTCTGTAACCGAAACTAAGATCACTAACTAAGTACGATGTGGCTACTTAAGTTAATTGACGTCACATTCAGTCATGAATTTTTATTTTTATTTAAACTCAGTATTGATTAAAATTGGTTATACCTTATCTACGAGTACTGTTGATTAATCTACATACTACTAACATGCAAGTATATTATATATTCAACAAATAGCGGTTTTACAGTGTGAACCGAGAAGGCTAATTTGCATATTGATATTAAGAATTTGATTTTAATAAATTATAAGCTTAGTATTAATGATTTCTATATTGTTTGGTTTCTCTTCATAAACAGACGAAAACTAGTAATTTTCTTAAATACTTCATAATCTAAAACTAAATTTTTGAACTAAATCAGAAAAATGAAAGACAGGAGTGATGGAAAATGATGGAAGAGTTAAATTTAGCTGTTCTATTTTTCAATTATACCCCACTCACGTTATCATTTTCTATTATAGTTTCTAATTTGATACCAATATTTTATTTACATCAAAACTAAATTACTTACACCCAAAAGGGTGCATATATTTGCTAGTAATAATAATGATAATAAATAATAATAATAATAAACCAAAAAATATTATTATTACAATTTGTAAAATATTGTGTCTTCAATTTGGAGCATTGATTCTTTGGTTCAGTTGGACTTGAAAGTAATCAACAACAAAAAAAATTCAAGAGTTTATTCAAAACTCTACGCAATTATGTAAAACAAGGAAACGAAAAAATTATAAAATTCTGTTTTAAAATTCATTAAAAACCAATAAAAAATCCGTTATTGCATAATGCCACAAGAAAACCATATTTTCTTTCCTTCTAGTCACCGTACATTTCATTAAGTTGTATACAGTGAAGGGAGTTAATGTTTAAATTATTTCCACGTTTTTTTGGTATGTAGAAGAGGGGAAAGTAAACAAACATGTAGTTGACCTTATGACACTAAGCTGATACAATAAACACCCATGCTGCTGAAGAATTAAGTTTTTTTACTTATCTTTCAAGAGTCACTTGTTTAATCTATTTGTCTCAGATTGTTTTACTTAATGTTTCAAGAGTAATTTTTCCGCATACAATAATTGAACTTTAAATAAGCTGTATTTTCTTTGTAACAACTTTTCATATTAGTAATTTCTTTGAGGGGGAGTGGTAGCTGAGAGAGGAAGACCTATCTCGGCAACACAGTGTGACGAGAGGAGAGTGGCGGGCGTGGAAGACTTGCCGTATTCTACAGAGGAGCGGGCTAGGCTTTGCCTGGGTGTGTAGGGCTGACTTCTAGAGTGAACCGCTTCGCTTCAGAATGTGAGAGCCTGTGACGATCAGTGAAATAAGAATAGCATGAAGTGGCCGCGGATGTAGGTGGTCGCCCACTGGCTGATGAGTGTCGCACGTGCTGCATGGACAATTATGAGTGAGGAGTGGTGAAAATGAGGTGTTTTAAGGACTTATTCCACAGACCGGGGAGAACGACTGCAAGTAGTATTTTGTTGTCGAGACAAGCGATAAAGAAATAATTTTTGGATTGGATTGTTGGGAAGCGTGATACAGTTGGGAGTGTTTTAGACTGTCGATTGGACTTAGGTCCAGACGTTGACTGCGACCCTCCCCCCCCAACACACACACACCACTGATTCTGAGGAGATTTAAAAAACAAAAAGTTGAAATGAAATGTTAACATGTGTTTTATTAAGCATATAACTGAACGCATGATCACATACCATAGTAGCATGTACTATGGTCATCCTAGACTTCAGTGGATATACCGCAGAGGCTTGTTTGCACTACCAGAGTATAAAAACTCAGCAAGTTACCTTCTCCATGAGGATCAAAATTGTTAAAGTTTTCCAACTAGAGTACTGTCAATTGACACAGTTCTTTCGGCTGTCAGCAAAGTCTCTACCAACTAGGAGCACTGTTTCCTCTCAATATTCCTCTTATTCAACACCCAAAACACCGCAGTCGTCGAAATTTCACTTCTGTCCCTCACATAGGCACAGGATGTTTTTGCTGACTAACCGATATGAGCCACCGTCCAGTTTTTATCATCGCTAGGCGCATAACCTCCTAATGCAATTTGGTCATCGTCCATCCGTGTCTCTGGTAAGCAAGGCACAAAGCCGATTCTTCTGGCCATTTATGTCGGGGGGATTGGACCATGCCATTTCCACCTCTGACTCTGCAGCACACCTGGGATGTACCATCAAATAGTTCTAAATCATCACATAATCTTACATCCAGGTCTGACAACAGTTTGCACTGATTAATTGAAGCAGAGAAATCCTGTATCTACAAGAGCCAAACACGGTGGTAAACACTGACGGCACGGCCAACGCATATTTACAACGCACAACTAAAAGGGGAGCAACAGTACTTTGCCCTCGGGGTGTTTCCCCACGTTCCATGCTATGTGATCCAGTCATTACAGCAGTACAACATGTCGTTGTCCTGATTCGTTCTTACACTTCGACTCCTGCATCTTCCTGTAGAAGTGGACACTCCACTTGTAGCATTTTGGGCCCTCAACCAAGTCTTAGGGAAAATCACCAACAGTACTCTCTCTGATTTAAACAGCACTTCCTCCTCCTGTTAACCTCAATGGGATACACTATCGTGGCTCCTTTATCTTGAAAGCGCTTGTAGACGCACTCACTTCTTCAAACACATTCAACATCAGATGGCGCAACAGGGGTACATTGAATTCTGGTATGCATTTTAAGTCAAGCCTGCTTATTTTGTCAGTTCATTGTCGAAATACTTGAAATACATTCATAAATTGGTCTCAGGTCCTATGATATTGTCTCTAGAGTTTCGTGAGTTACTTTTTTAAGTGGTCCTTTCGTTAGGTTGTTTCTTCTTCCTTACACAAGGGTTACGTACTCTCAGTTCACCAGACTTTGTTACAATGTCCAAGTCAAGAGCAAGCAAATCTACATGTGCACTAAAAAATCTGTATGGGTTAGGCATAGAGGCCTATAATGTGGGACCACCCATGAAACCGAAGCTCATGGGTGGCGGTGCAAAAAATGTCGTGGACCCTTCGGCATTCCCCGTCGACGTGGCGTGGCTCAGGCACTGCAAAACTACCCAGCCCTTGCTCCTATTAAATCGTAGAGGGCTGGTGTTGCCCTAGGGGGATGACCCGCCTGGGATCACACCATTAAGTTTCAATAAATAGTCACTATTATTGAAATTAAATGGTTGATCCTTAGAAGGCACCCCTAGGACAACGCACCTGCCCTCAGTGTCGTTTGAAAGGGGCAGGCGCTGGGTTTATTGCCGCAGTGCCTGAAAGCGTGAAAGTTCAAGTCAAGTACACTTTCACTCAAGTCAGCAAGTTGTCAAAATGCCCCAAGACAACTCCTTATATCCATGTTGGGTCTCAGTGGTCCTAAATTCTGCACAGAGGTGATGGCCTTAATCACACCATTGAACGAAGACAAAATGAAACACACCTTATAAATCCACCTATTAAATGGTGGTATTCCATCCTCTTTTTTTAACTATAACCTGACATGCAAGTAGACTGCAACTTTTGTTGGGAGGTAATGTCATCTCATATCCAGTCTTAACGTCAATGAGACGTCCCTAGTTTACATCATATAGATATATATCACGGCAGTTCCAGTGGGGTATACAGCAAGGAGCCTATCACCTTCTTTGCTCACTAAGCACTAGATCAAAGGAGATTATTTTTAACATGTTTTGGGACAGCCAAGTACAAACTACCCTTCAACTCCTCCACTTTAACGGCACAGATCCTGTGCTATCATGCTGCTAAGTTGGTGAGGGTCAGTATGCAAATCACGGAAAACCCTTGTAGTTTTCTAGGTTGGGCCTCTACTGACTGGAGCTAGCCCACCCCCTCTGCTCTCTCGTGCATCCTCTCTCTCTCTCTCTCACCCCCATATATATATATAACTATATCATATATTATATATACAGTGTTAGAACTACGAGATACAAGGTTTCTGAGTTAGCAATAACGGCACCTGCACAAACTCAGCGTATGAGTAGCAACAGGGATCTGGGAGGCTAAAGTGAGGAACTTGATGGAGGTGTGGCTTTCCTACCTCAGATGCTAAACCATATTAGATTCTCCTTGGTCCTAGTGCTAAGAATTGGGGGGGGGAAAAAAAAAGGGGGAGGGACAAAATTAAAAGACTTCTCACCTGTCTGTTGCTGAGGGGGAGCGACAGGGATTACGGACCAGCGCCTGACGAAACCTTGTATATATGTGACACCGCAGTGGTACATCTCGGCCCATTCCGGGGGAAGGTCCCACGGGAAGTCCACAAGTAATTAAACACTATACAAATATAACAAAGTAGAAAAATAATCCAATTAAATAACAAAATAAATTCTTTTCTAAAAATCCAGTTGCAGGGCTACCATCACGGGTAAGTACTCATCTGTTGAAAAAGAGAATTTGTCTTAATCGTCGAGTTTGGAATATGTCTTCTTTTCAAAAACTGTTAATATAAGAATACATAAACTGGTCGCTGACGCGACGAAAAGGCGTTGGTGGCAATGTTGCTTATAATTACTGAAACTATCTGCATAACTTTTTTTGCAACATCATGTTTTCCGTTATTAGAAATTAATCAGTTATTTTCGATCTCCGCTAGTGGTGTTAGTAAGTCTGGCAGTCGGAGTATAAAACCAGATTGCGGACCATTGGAGCAAGACATGAAATTCTTTCAATAAATCGATGAATAATTGAATTCAATATAGCAGATATGATATAAAGAGTCTCTGTATTAACTGGCTGTAAAACGATTTTAGTGGTCGTTGAATATAGGGATCCGTGGTACAGTATACTTTTATCTAATATACACTAGCTATTTGACTGAGATTATCTAAGGTATATTATAAATTCTCATACTTGATTATTGTAATGTAACACAACAATGTAGCAGAAAATAGCAATTTTTAAATGGCCTCTAACTTAGGACAAATATAATAAATTGATGAAGGCAATTTCCAGTTCCATTTGGAAATTAGAATACTTCACTCCTTCGAGATAAAATAAGTCAGTTATGTCCGTAGGCACTTTCATCGCTTACTCAAACTACCACCCTATTTTAATCAGGACGGGAAAGGGAGATTAGCGTCGACTGTAAACTTGTGAACCTGGCACAACAAGGGGAAATGACTCAGCATTTGTACTAACCCCACACAAACATCATCATTTAAATGCTTAAAACGACAAGAGACAGATTTTGAAGAATACGAATTGGTTAAATAATTAATTACATACCCAATCTCGTTCAACCCAACAAACATCTGGAAGTACCGTTTGTTGAGGCGTGCGTTCGTATCGAATAAAGCAAACCGTTTCATCCGTACCGTTCCTCGGTGTTTGTCGCATATCGTTCTCTATCAGGGCCGCTCCAGTGTCACCCGATTACCAGCAAACAGGACTAACACGACAATTCTAATCAGGTGGCGTACCCGCTCCAGGCTACCATAATGACATTACTGTAAGCGATTACAGTCAATCAAGAAAGCTTTAATTTTAATATTGAAACGTGTCATCACTCGTTTGTCTTTCCTCATTTGCTTTGTGTTGTGTGGGAACCATTGTATAAAAACGTGTGGTCGACCTTTTATTAACCCCACGACGAGCTTATGAAAAATATTGAAACAATATTTGCTAAATTTATATTAGCTATAACTAGCAAATATATTGCACCTCCGGGTTTTTTAATGTAATAAATATTACGTTAACTTAGAAAGGCTAAATGAAACTAAATGAAGAGCCGATAAAATATTTGAAAGCAGAGGGGGAAAACTAAAACTTGCTTTTTTTCACTCCGTCTTTCATTGCTAAATTTTTCATATATAACTATTTAGTTAATATTCGGAATGTTAAAGAATAGAATTATGTTAATATTGCTAATGGTTTCATTTAAGATTATCCCGGTTTTCCCTCATAGTCTTAAGATAAAAACAAACAATTAGAATCAATAATAGCCGAACACATATTTATTAAACTCAAAATTCTCTTAATATCACTATGCAACTTAACCTTCCCATTCACACTGCAAACGCCATTTTTTTGTCATATATAATACAATTCATGTTATTAGTTATGGATATGTCAACAATATTAAATAATGTAAACAGATTTTTATTAATTATTGAGGTTTAAATGGATGAATAAAATCATAGGAAATGTGATGTAGAATAACTATGTGAAATTGTGACTCGAATTCAGTAAATATAGTTTCGGTTACAGACAAGAAAAACACACATCTCCATTATAATGAAGAATTTTACAAGAGGAATTTTGAAGTTATGAATTATTAACCTTGCCCCTACCCTATTGTCAAATATAATCTACTATTTAACAGACTTACAGGCCACAAATATACGTACTTTCTTTTACAGGTAGCAGCACAAATACTCAACCAGCTCATGATCCTAAAGGTTAGTTTTGTAGATGTGTATTTTTCAATATAATTTTAAATAGTAATTAACAATGAATTTATAACAAACTTTTTTAAAGTCATGTATCCAGAATCTCACCACTCATATTCTCAGTAAATACTTGTATATCATTACAGAAAAGTTACTCTTTATTTAAATCCTTAATATAAACTTTACAACTCATTCAATCTTCTTTTTTTCTTGAAATTTAGAACTGTAAAATAAATATTTTCGACTTCTGAATAGATTTTTCAAATAGAATAAATCACACTTTTATTTATAAATAAAATTTCTACAGTAATGTTCAAAGTTCGAAAAGTGTGAAAGTATTCAATAATTTCATAGCTTATTTTTGTTATATTAAAGGAATATTGGCTGACTAAAAATGCATAAAACATATCAGTTAAAATCATCCATTCCTCTTGCAAATGGAACTGAAATTATTTTATTCTCTAAGCATTATTTAAAAAGTGTATTGTTTTAATAAAAAACTTTTACTATGATTGTGTTGTTTTTGCTGGCATTATGGTTTACATCAAACATAGATGAGAATTTAGTAATATATATATATTAATAATATATATATATATATATATATAAATAAAACATTAGCAACAGATTAAAATGTAGAATTTACATCATTTTAATGTGTTCATAAAAAGTATTGGTGTACGATGAGTAGGCCTTTTAAAATATAAACATCCATGGTTTTCAACCCTACATTTTGATAATAAAAAGAATCATTTCTCTGACATGTTTGAGAATGAGGCTTGAAGATTTTTGTAATTAATCTGCGTATTCAGGACTATTGTCCCCGGCCGATAATGCCTCGGCCTTCTTCAGGTATTTCTTAGGTTAAGACAGTTCTAAGTGACAGTTTCTCTGGATCCCGAGTTCAATCCTGAAGTAAGAGGGCCGTTAGAAAAATAATTTACGCCACATCCTACTTCCAGCTATGGTTAGCGGAATGAGAACAGGATACCCGTGGATAAACTAAAGGGTTAGGTTCAAAGTTCCGTGAATGGCCTCCATTACGAACAAGAAAGTTCCGCGTTCGAAAGAACGGTCCCAAGTCGCGAGAAGGTTCCCGAGTCTGACAAGAAATACTAAGAAGCCGTAGGGCAATATTGGGCGAACGTTGTACAATAACAATGAAGATGGGGACAAGAGTTCAATCTGAGTGAGGCAGTTCGAAAATAATTACCACAACTTCCTACTCAGCTATGGATTAGCGAATGAAACAGGATACCCCCGTGGAATCAATAAAGGGTTAGGTTCAAAGTTCCGTGATGGCTCCGATTACGACAAAGTTCCGAGTTCGAAAAGCACACCGCGTCTCACTCGAGAAGGTTTCCGAGTCTTCGACAAGAAATACCTGAAGAAGGCGTAGGGCATATTGTCCGAAACGTGTACAAATAACAATGAAGATAGGGGACAATAGTGCTGAATAACGAGATAATACTAAAAAAGAAAGAGAATGGTGATTTTTTAACTTTTAAAACGCTCAAGTAAATACTTTAGTAGGAGATAAACATGTATATTTGTTATCATTTCCAATTTTCAATTCCATTATGAAAGTGGTAGATATTGAGCTGGGTGACAATTTTCACTTTTTTCTGATGATTTGACATGAATACCATGTTGACTATTTTTTGTTCATCTGGATTTATTGTTCTATTAATCTGTAATGCTGTTGACGCCGTCAATAGGATCAAAGAAAGTTGTGTTTTTTTTTCTAAGTATAGAATGCATACGTCACTGATTGTGCCAAAATTGACATAATATCCATAAATCTTTACTATAGTATCTAGTTAACATGACCATTTCCTCAATTCTGTATTTGTAAAAGCTTTTAGTTGAAAGTGAGCTGACAACAATTGGCAACCACCAAAAATGTCATTTTCTTCCAGAAATGTTCCAGACAAAGAATATACGTAAACTTAACTTGGCTTTTTGGTCTGCATTCGGTTAAGCAGGGCATTCAATTGTCTGTAATTGATAATACAGTACTTAGTCCGAGTGGTCATTTGTTGTAGTTTTCCTCATCCAGACAATTCTTCGTCATCACTAGTCTTCAAACTGATCCTCCATCAGATGAGGTCACTGTTACTTGAAGTAATTTCCTAGCTGTGTTCTAGTGACAAATTTGCAACGAACACTGAAAAGATAAGATAAAGGTGTCAACAAGATTTATGAAATTTCATATACTTTTGCTTTAAAAAATGGTAGCTTCAGTTGCTGGGACTGTAAACATTATTCTTTGCGGGTAAAAAATCCATTCGAAATCTTATTCTGGTGGAATTACCGAAAATTGGTCTGTGTACAAAAGAATGGCCAGTCATATTTTATGATTGCGCATTAGCGAACCAAGTAACAATTTAAGTGGATGTTGCTTTAGAAAAATCAGAAGCACTTTGATTTATTAAAATACTTAATTCTTTATAATACTATGTTTATTTAAACTGATTTAGTTACAATATTTAAGTTACTTTTTCCTAAATTTCGCATTGTAAACAGTGAATCCAATAATGGATTAAATAGAGATGGTGTCAACGAGATGATGAAGGTCCTGAGTATTTTGGAGGACTACTATAGAAAAGAGGGGAAGAAAAATGAAGAGAGAGTAATGGTTTAAAAAACAGTGATGAACACGGTTATATACAAAAACGGTTGGTCGGAATTTGATACCGGGGCATGACGAATGGAGAATTGAAAGCCAACCGAAAGTTTTTGGTTTGAATTGGAAACCAGAAGTCACGTGACTGTTGCAGTGGAACGACGAAGAAGAATAACCTGCTCTCTTTTTGCTTCCGGTCGGTCAAGATTTAACTTAGACATAAAAGAAATTGAATAGGAGATATTGATACATAGTTCAAACAACTAAAACATATATAATTACGGCAATCTGATTATAATTATTTTAAAGAAAGCCGATTTTTAACAGAAATGGAGTTTAACAAACAGAGGAGAAATAAAGATAAAAAGTCATTAAGACTTTGACTTGCATTTAGTAGCGAGAAGAGCGATTGTCTTCAAGTGTGGACAGCAAGAATCAGTAGAAAACATACTCTGCGACGCGCCGCACAAAAGAAGAGAAGTGTAACAGTATGTACTAAGAGACATAGAGAGATCATATACAGAATGAAAATTGAGTACTAGTAGTCTTATTATCGTATAATTCAGATGGGATCAGACGAAGTATAGCGCTAGGAGCAGAAATCATTAAAACTAACTCGAGATGCGATTCCATGGAACTACAATAATGAAGGACTATCATATACAAGAGACGCACTCATTATTAAAGGTTGATGATTGCCGCAAATCCTATTTACATAGTGACTCCGTGAGAAGTGTTATTACAAAGCTGGTTCCATGTGTGCCAAGTGGATGAGTGTATATCTAGTGCGATTATTTGGAGACAGAGGATCAGGAACTCATAATTGAGTGAAGGAGACGAGACGATGGAGCAGCGTTGATTTTTTTTCTCCTAAATTGAAAGTTTTGACAAAAAACCCTAGTATAGGTCTAGATAAGCGGACCATCCAAATCACATGACTTCACCATATATATAAGATATAAATCTAGCGTGATTGGTCGCTAGAGAGAGATAACCTCTTATATCACTAGGCACACCACTATCAGCAGCACAGACTAGTCACGACGATACATTTTTTTAGAAAGTTAGTCTGTGAGTGAGCTAAAGATACACGCATATGAGAACTTCTGGATTGTATCAGAATCTATACCTCGTCACGCACACACACAACGACGTATTCTAGGACGTATTCGAAAATAGTGCCGGACGTGGACCGTTGTATTGGTAATAGAGAGCTTGAGTACATAGGTCTGAAATGTACGGACTAGACGCTAGGAGCAGGGTTGACCATATTATTACGGGCATTTTAAAAACAACTAAATTTTAAGTATTTTCTTTCAAAATTTGAAACCTTTTAAAATTAAGCAACATCCAAATGTCCACATGTTTAAATGAAAATAAATCTGATACTACATCTTCTATTAGTGATACTAGCAATAAATATGCACCCTCCGGGTGCAAGTATTTCAGTTTAATAATAATCATATATCATATTAAATCAGAAAGGCCATTGAAACTGAATAGTATGCGATAAACGATTTGGAACAGAGGGGTATGATTGAAAAATAGAACAGCTTTTGAAACTACCTCTTCCATCATTTTCCGTTACTCCCGTCTTTCATTGGTAAAATTTTCTAATTAACTGTTTGTTAAAATAGGAAGTAAAGAATAATATTACAGTTATATTCTTCTCGGTGTTAAGGGTTCTTTAAGATTTATTGAAAGATTTTGCTCATATTCAATAAGATAAAACCAAACAATTAGAAATCAATAATACTAAGCATCATATTTTAATTAAATCATATTTTTAAAGATCCAATATGCAAATTTAGCCTTCCATTCACACTTGTAAACGCTCTATTTTGTTGTATATATAAATACAATTGCATGTTTTAGTATGTAGATAGGGTCAAAGTCTTAGATCGTAAAAAAACAATTTTAATAATAATTGAGGTTTAAATAAAAATAAAATCATGGAGAATGTGTGTAAATAACAAAGGGAATTGTGACTTGTATAGTAAATGGTAGTTTTCAGTTACAGACAGGACAAATCCAACAATCTCCATTAATAATAAGATACTGCTTCTTTTTTTTTTTTTTCAGATTTATACTTTTTTGAAGAAAATCTCCCGTCAACTTGTCTATCATATTTTTTCACTTCCAAAAGGTCAATAAAAATAAAAAAAAACAAGTTCCTGCTGTATTTTAAGGTGTGTTCTAATTATTTAAAATTTTTGAAAATATTGATAAATATTATCCATTTTGATTTTATGAAAGAAATCATGTGATAATTTTAGTTCTGCAGAAAAAACACATATACAAATTTCCGGCTGTTCGAAGCAAATACGCATTATAACGTCACCCAATAAAACTAATGCAAGGATAAAAACAACATAAAATTACATTTTAGAAAGATTATTTCTTTTCTTTCCAACTATATAAAATATTTTAAATTTCGCTATCCAGTAATCACATAGAGGAAATTCGCGATTTAAAACAATTAAGGTTCGGAATTTGTCAAATGTCCAGCTACAATCCAACAAAACCTGCTGGGGTTGCTAATACACTGGATGGGTGGCGGTGGCCCTAATGCCATGGAAAGGCCAAAACTTATGTGACACGATAACGAACTGTGGTTTGTACATATGTGTGTGCCAGAAGAACTTCACCAGACAGAGGACACCATTTGAGTCCAGAAATATGACTCATTCTGAAAACCTGGGGTATATACGACAAATGTACATTGTCAGCCAGAAAAAAAAAAAAAAAATAAAAAAGAAAAGAAAAAAAAAACCAAAAAAAAAGAAACAAAAAAACAAAAAAAACCTACCCTCAAAGCAATGGTTTGTGGCAGAGTTAGCCGTAAAAAAAGCCAAGCATATACTTGCTGATACTACGGACAATTGCTGATCTGCCTATGCCATGATCGTACTGCTCCGCATTGCTGACCATTGCAAAAACCTTGTTCAGGCCGCTTGCATGTCCGCAGCTTCATGCCTGTATGACGGATTTCAAGATCATCTTGAATCCTACGGGAACAAAGTACCGAAAAAGCAGTATGGAAGAAATAGATGAACTAGGGGAGGTTGCCATGGCACATGGAAGCACATGCGGAACAGAACAGTTATATAATAAGCACTGCTGTCCACTTCTGAAACTACAAATCGTCGACCCAATATGATTCAAAACCAGGATGGTCACTACCTACGTTGATGGACAAAAACAAGGAGGATCGTGAGATGTGTGCATAACCGCAGTATCAGGTGCGAGTGGCATGGGAGCCAATCGATAATGCTCACATAGACCACTTGCTTTCTCTGAAAAATATAACCCAGTGGTTGACGGACCCAATTGCTTCGCACACCGGAAACTTTACACCTCCCCGTGGAACTTCTGAGCCCTGGCTTGACGCCTGAACGCCCGGGGACAGATCATCTAGAAGAGGATGGTCCAGATATAACACAGTATGACACGATCGCGACGCATGGAAGAACGTCGCAGTATTGCCAGATAAAGGAATGACCCCTTCATGATGCCATGGACACGATGAGTCCGGTCAATGCATGTTCGCAGACATGCAGTAAGAGCTGGCGAGAGGAAATGAAGGTTGGACGACGAGACAGGTATGACAGAGGGTGATATAAAGAGAGTGCCTACACCCATCAAGCCTTCCATTGAGCAATGCTCATCGTCGCAGGGTACAAGCGCCAAGAACCTTGTCCCAACAAATGTGCAGACAATACACAAGATATTCAGGTGATACAGGCCAAGGATGACCAAACGTTCAGTTCAATCCGTGGTCCCTGGGCAGAAGTGCATGTAGTAAGTAGAATAATATTAATGACTGCCCTCCTGTCTAGGCTGAACAGAGTGATCTGCCATTGTCCATATACTATAAATGTATACGAGCAGAAGTCAGCCTTTGTAGTTCTTTTTTTTGTTTTTTTTTTTATTGTACTCTTGATGTCTGTAACAACAAGGGCCTTGTTTTTTGTACTTTATAGTCAATTCTTTGACTCAGTGAATACTGCAAATTGTTTCCGATTTCCTTATTTTAAAGGCTAATTCATAAAAAATTAAAAAACTGAAGTTTACCTCTAGGCTAAAAACTTCATCAAAAGTGCTAGAAACTCGAGGTGCTTGGTTGAAACCATTCTCGGAGTTTTCACCAAGCATATTCTTCAAGATTTTGGTAGAGGCAAACTTA
>CM042140.1:31519068-31577535 GCA_023376005.1 Doryteuthis pealeii
AAAGTCTTTAATTGAACTTTTATCTTTAGGTTTTCTGTGTAAAACTCACATTTCTGGTAAAAATCGCTTTCTTTAAAAATTCAATTATTATCAGATTGGCCTGTATAGATATTTTTTTGGATAATTTCAATATCTCCACAAATTTCTTTTATGTCTAAGTAAATTCTTGACCGGACTCGGAAAGCCAAAAAAAGAGTAGCAGTATTCTCTTCGTCGCTTCCACGTCACCAGCGTGACTTCTGGTTCCAGTCAACACCCAAAAACTTTCGGTTTGGCTTTTCAATTCTCCATTACGGGGTCATGCCCACGGTCAAATCCCGACAAAACCGTTTTGTGTGGGCATCACTTTTTTAAAATACCATTATTCTCTCTTATTTTCTTTCTTTCCCTCTTGCTATATATCCTCCAAAAAACTCAGGACCTTCATCATTCGTTACACCATCTCATTTAAATCCATGATGGACTCACTGTAAAATGAAATTTTAGAAAAAAGTAAACTAAAATATTGTAACTAAAAATAGTGTAAAATAAAATAGTATTATAAAGAATTAAGTATTTTAAATAAACAAAAGTGCCTTCTGCATTTTTCTCAAATCCACTTAAATTGTTACTTGGTTCGCTTAATGCCAATAAAAATATGACTGGATTCTTTTAGACCACCAGAAATTTTGTAGTTTACCCACCAGAATAAAGATTTCTAATGGATTTTTTAAAGAATAGTTTCAGTCCCAGCACTGAAGTACCATTTTTTAAAGCAGAATATATAAATTTCATAATTTGTTGACACTTATCTTATTCTTTCAGTGTTCTTGCAAAATTTGTCACTAAACCCACAAGCTTAGGTGAATACTTCAAGAACAGACCTCATCTGATGAGATCAGTTTGGAAGACAGTGATGACGAAGAAAATGTCTTGGATGAGGAAAACTACCACAATACACTCGACAAGTACTGTAATTATATACAGACAATGAATGCTTTAAACCAATGCAGAAAAAAAGCCAAGTAAGTTACTTATATTCTTTTGTCTGGAACATCTTAAGAAAAAATGACATTTTTTTGTGGTTGCCAATTTATGTCATTCTTTTCAACTAAAAGCTTGACAAATTACAGAATGAAGGAAATGTCATGTTAAATATAGTAAAGATTTATGCGAATTATGCAATTTTGGCACAATCAGTACGTTTGCATTCTATTACTTAAGAAAAAAAAAACACAACTGTTTCTTTTATCCTATTGGACTGGTCACAAGCACTGTTTACAATTAATAGAACAATAAATCCAGATTGCATACAAAAAAATAGTTCAACTGGTAATTCCATGTCAAAATTCCATCCAGAAAAAAGTAAAATTGTCAAACCCAGCTCAATATCTAGCCACATTTCATAATGGAAATTGAAAATTGGAAATGATAACAATATACATGTTTATCTACTAAAGGTATTTACTGAGGTTTAAAAGTTTAAAGTCACTTCTGCTTTCTTTTTTAGTATATCTGCGTTATTCAGACTATTGTCCCCATCTTCATTTTATTTGTACAACGTTCGGACAATATGCCCTACGGCCTTCTTCAGGTATTTTCTTGTCAGACTCTCGGGAACCTTCTCGGACTGGGAAACCTTCTTTTTCGAACTCACGGGAACTTTCTTGTCGTAATCGGGAGCCATCACGGCGAACTTTGAACCTAACCCTTTATTTATTCCACGGGGGTATCCTTTCTCATTCCGCTAACCATAGCTGGAGTAGGAGTTGTGGTAATTATTTTTCTAACTGCCTCTACTCAGGATTGAACTCTTGTCCCCACTTCATTGTTATTTGCTACAACGTTTCGGCCAATATGCCCTACGGCCTTCTTCAGGTATTTCTTGTCAGACTCACCGGGAACCTTTCTCGGACTTGGAACCTTCTTTCGAACTCGGGAACTTTCTTGTCGTAATCGGGAGCCATCACGGAACTTTGAACCTAACCCTTTATTTGATTCACACGGGGTATCCTGTTCTCATTCGCTAAACCATAGCTGGAGTAGGAGTTGTGTAATTATTTTTCTAACTGCCTCTACTCAGGATTGAAACTCGGGATCCAGAGATAACTGTCACTTAGAACTGTCTTAACCTAAGAAATACCTGAAGAAGGCCGGAGGGCATATCGGCCGGGGGACAATAGTCCGAAATAACGCAGATAATACTAATCTTCAAGCGCTCATCTCAAACATTCAGAGAAATGTTTCTTTTTTATTATCCAAAATGTAGGGTTGAAACCATGGTGTTCTATATTAAAAGGCCTACTCATCGTACACCAATACATTTTATGAACACATTAAATGATTAAATCTACATTTTAATCTGTTTGCTAATGTTTTATTTATATATATATATATATATATTATATATATATATATATACTAAAATTCTCATCTATGTTTATGTAACCATAATGCAGCAAAAACAACAAATCATAGTAAAAGTTTTTATTAAAAGCAATACACTTTAAATAATCTTAGAGAATAAAATAATTTCCAGTTCCATTTGCAGAGAATGATGATTTTCTGATATGTTTTTATGTCATTTTTTAGTCATCCAAATTCTTAATATAACAAAAATAACTATGAAATTAAATTAGAATACTTTACACCTTTCGAACTTTGAACATTACTGTAGAAATTTTATTTATAAATAAAATGTTTGTTTATTTATTCTATTTGAAAAATCTATTTTCAGAAGTCAAAATATTTATTTTACAGTTCTAAATTTCAGAAAAAAAGAAGATTGAAATGAGTTGTAAAGTTTATATTTAAGGATTTAAATAAAAGTAACTTTTCTGTAATGATTACAATATTTACTTGAATAAAATGTTAGTATTCTGGATACAGTGGACTTTAAAAAAGTTTGTTATAATCATTTTTACTATTTAAAAGTTATATTGAAAAATACACATTCTACAACTAACCTTTAGGACATGAGTGGTTGATATTTGTGCTGCTACCTAAAAGTAAAAGTACGTATATTTGGGTGGCCTGTAAGTCTGTTAAATAGTAGATTATATTTGACAATAGGGGTAGGGGCAAGGTTAATAATTCATACTTCAAAATTCCTCTTGTAAAATCTTATTATAATGGAGATTGTGTGTTTTTCTGTCTGTAACCGAAACTATATTACTAATCGAGTCACAATTCACATAGTTATTTACATCACATTCTCCATGATTTTATTCATATTTAAACCTCAATAATTAATAAAATTGTTTTACATTATTAATATTGTTGACCATATCCATATACTAATAACATGCAATTGTATTTATATATACAAAAAAATGGCGGTTTGCAGTGTGAATGGGAAGGTTAATTTGCATATTGATATTAAAAATTTGATTTTAATAAATATGTGTTCGGTATTATTGATTTCTAATTGTTTGGTTTTATCTTAATGACTATGAGGAAAAATCCCGGGGATAAATCTTAAATGAAATCCATTAGCAATATTAACAGTAATTCTATTCTTTACTTCCTAATTTAACTAAATAGTTAAATTATGAAAATTTAGCAATGAAAGACGGGAGTGAAGAAAAAGCAAGTTTAGTTGTTCCCCCTCTGTTTCAAATATTTTATCGGCATCTTATTTAGTTTCATTAGCCTTTCTAAGTTAACGTAATATTTTATTACATTAAAAAACCCGGAGGGTGCATATATTTGCTAGTATAGCTAATATAAATTTAAGCAAATATTGTTTCATATTTTTCATAACTGTCGTGGGGTTAATAAAAGGGTCGACCACACGTTTTTATACAATGGTCCCACACAACACAAAGCAAATGAGGAAAGACAAACGAGTGAGTGACAGTTCAATATAAATTAAAGTTTTTATTGACTGTAATCGTACAGTAATGTTCAGTTATGGTAGCCTGGAGCTGGGTACGCCACCTGATTAGAATGTGTCGGTGTTAGTCCTGTTTGCTGGTAACGGGTGACACTGGTAGCGGCCCTGATAGAGACGATATGCGAAAACACCGAGGAACGGTACGGATGAAACGGTTTTGGTGTTATTCGATACGAACGCACGGCCCTTCAACGAACGGTACTTCCAGATGTTTGTTGGGTGATACGAGATTGGGGTATGGTATTAATTATTTAAACCAATTTCGTATTCTTCAAAAATCTGTCTCTTGTCGTTTTAAGCATTTAAATGATGATGTTTGTTTGGGTTAGTACAAATGCTGAGTCATTTCCTGTTGTGCCAAGTTCAAAGTTACAGCGACGCTATCTCCCTTTCCCTCCTGATTCAAAATAGGAGTGGTAGTTTGAGTAGAGGCATGAAAGTGCCTACGACATAACTGACTTATTTTATCTCGAAAGGAGTGAAGTATTCTAATTTCCAAATGGAACTGGAAATTGCTTCATCAATTATTAATTGCTAAGTTAGAGCATTTTAAAAATTTGCTATTTTTGCTACATTGTGGTTACATACAAACATAAATGAGAATTTTAGTAATATATAGATATATAAGTATAGATAAAAGTATATGAAACAACATAATATGCTGTTAAAGTGAAAAGATTTTATATCATATTCATAGCTAATATTGAACAATATTTCGATTTATAAAAATCATCTTCAGAGCTTGTTTATACTCCAGACTTATCAATAGCGGAGACGAAAATAATATGAATTTAAAACGAAAACATTGATGTTGCAAAAAAGTTATGCAGAAGTTTCAAATATAAGCACATCCACCAACGCTTTTCTCGGTCAGCGACAGTTATGTATCTCTTATTGTAACAGTTTTTGAAAAAAGAAGACATATTCCAAACTCGACGATAGACAAATTCTCTTTTTCAAACAGGATGAGTATTAACCCGTTGATGGTAGGCCTGCAACGGATTTTTAGAAAAGAATTTTTATTTTTGTATTTAAATTTGTATTTTTCTATTTTTATTGTAAGGTGTTTTAATATGTGGAAATTTGGTGGGACCCTGAGGGGGAACTGCCATAAAAGTCGTCAGGGTGGCCTAATGTCGGTATCAGCCAGACAGCGAGGAAGTCTATCCCCTTTTCACTAGCACTAGACCAAGGAGATTATTTTAGCATCTGAGGTAGAGAGCCACACCTACCATCAGCTCCTCACTTTACCTCCCAGATCCCTGTGCTACTCATACGCTGAGTTTGTGAGGGCCGGTATTGAACCAAGAACCTTGTGATTCCTAGTCTAACACTGTTTATATATATATATATATATATATATATATATGGGGGGAGAGAGAGAGAGGGAGACAGAGAGAGAGGGGGGGCTAGCTCAGTCGGTAGAGTGCCCACCTAGAAACTACAAGGTTCCTGATTTGATACTGACCCTCACCAACTTAGCACATGAGTAGCACAGGATCTGTGCCGTAAAGTGAGGAGTTGATGGTAGTTGATGGCTTCCTCAAACATTAAAATAATCTCCTTGATCTAGTGCTAGTGAAAAGGAGATAGGCTCCCTTGCTAAACTGGAACTGCCGTATATATATCTATTATTGATGTAAACTAGGGACTCTCATTTGAGTGTGAAGACTGGTTAATGAGATGAATTACCTCCCACAAAATGCATCTACTTGGCATGTCAGGTTATAGTTAAAAAAAAGAGGATGGTCACCATTAATAGGTGGATTTATAAGGTGTGGTTTCATTTTGTCTCGTTCATGGTGTGATTAAGGCCACACCTCTGCAAATTAGGACCACAGAGAAACTGGATATAAGGAGTTTGTTTGGGGCATTTTGACAATTGTGACTTTAGTGCAAATGTACTTGACTTGAACTTTCACGTTTCAGGCACTGGGCAATAAACCAGCCCTGCCCTTTAAATCGAGAGGGCAGGTGTTGCCTAGGGGGATGGCCTCCTAGGATCACGCCATTAATTTCAATAATAGTGACTATTATTGAAATTAATGGTGTGATCCCAGGGGTCATCCCCCTAGGCAACACCTGCCCTCTCGATTTAAAGGGGCAGGGCTGGGTTTATTTCCCAGTGCCTGAGGCACTCCACTTGAGGGGGAATGCCGAAGGGTCCACGCATTTTTTGCACCCGCCACCCATGAGCTTCGGTTCATGGGTGGTCCCACATTAATAGGGCCTTGTGCCTAACCCATACAGATTTTTAGTGCACATGTAGATTGTTGCTGTGACTTGGACATATGTAACAAAGTCTGGAACTGAGAGACGTACCTGTAAGGAAGAAGAAACAACCTAAACGAAGGACTAGGACCTGAGACAATTTATGAATTATTTCAAGCTATTTCGACAATGACTGACAAAAATGGACAGGCTTGACTTAAAATTGATACCAGAATTCAATGGCTACCCTGTTGGCCCATCTGATGTTGAATGGTTTGAGAAGGTGGAGTGCGTCTACAAGCGGTTCAAGATAAAGGAGCCAGCGATAGTTATCCCATTGAGGTTAACAGGAGGAGGAAGTGCTGTTTAAATCAGAAGAGAGTACTGTTGGTGATTTTCCCTAAAACTTGTGAGGGCCCCAAATGCTACAAGTGTAGTGGTCCACTTCTACAGGAAGATCCGGAGTCGAAGTGTAAGAACGAATCAGGACAAACCATGTTGTTACTGCTGTAATGAACTGGATCACATAGCATGGAACTGTTGGGGAAACGAACCCGAGGGCAAAGTACTGTTGCCCCCTTTTAGTTGGTGAATATGGCTTTGGCCGTGGTCAGTGTACAGTGTTTGGCTCTTGTAGATACAGGATATTCCTGCTCAATAATCAGTGCAAACTGCTGTCAGACCTGGAGTAGATGATATGTGATGATTAGAACTATTGATGGGACATCCCAGGTGTGCTGCAGAGTCAGAGTTGTAATGGGCATGGCCAATCCCCCGACATAAACGGCAAAGAATCGCTTGTGCCTTGTACCAGAGACACGGATGGGACGAGACAGAATTTGCATAAAGGGTAGCCTAGCGATGATAAAAACGGACGGTGGCTGATACTGTTAGTCAGCAAAAAATCCTGTGTTTGGGACAGAAGTGAAATTCGACGACTGCTGTGTTTTGGGTGTTGGAAAGGAGGAATTGAGAGGAACGTGCTCAGTTGGTAGAGACTTTGCTGACGGCGAAAGGAATTACTGTGTTCAATTGAACAGACTCTAGTTGGAAAACTTTTAACAATTTTGATCCTCATGGAGAGAGGTAACTGTGCTGAGTTTTATACTCTGGTAGTGCATAACAAGCCTCTTGGGTATGATCCCTGATTAGGATTGACGCTATACATGCACTAGGTGGTATTGTGATCATGCGTCAGTTTATGCTATAATAACACATGTTAACATTTCATTTCAACTTTTTTGTTTTTTTAAATCTCCCTCAAATCAGTGTGTGTGGGGGGGGGTCGCAGTCAAGTCTGACCTAAGGTTCCAATCGACAGTCTAAACACTCCCAACTGTATCACGCTCCAAAATCCAATATCCAAAATTATTTCTTTATCCCGCTTGTCTCGACAACAAAATACTACTGCAGTCGTTCTCCCCGGTCTGTGAGAATAAGTCCTTTAAATACACCTCAATTTCACCACTCCTCACTCATAATTGTCCATGCAGCACGTGCGACACTCATCAGCACGGCGCAACCACCTACATCCGGGCCACCATGCTATTTCTTATTTCACTGATCGTCCACAGCTCTCACATTCTGAAGGAAGCGGGTTCGACTCTAGGTCAGCCCTACACACCAGGCAAAGCCTAGCCCGCTTCCTTCGAGAATACGGCAAGTCTTCACGCCCGCCACTCTCGCTCTGTCACACTGTGTTGCACGAGATAGGTCTCCTCTCTCACTACACTCCCCCTCAAAGAAATTACTAATATGAAAAGTTGTTACAAAGAAAAACAGTTAATTTAAAGTTCAAATTATTGTACTGGGAAAAATTACTCTTGAAAAATAAGTAAACAAATCTGAGAAAATAGATTAATACAAGTAGACTCTTGAAAGATAAGTAAAAAAAATTAATTTCTTCAGCAGCATGGGGTGTTTATTTATCAGCTTAGTTCAAAGGTCAACTAATTGTTTGTTTACTTTCCCTCTTCTACATACCAAAAAAAACGTGGAAATAATTTAAACATTAACTCCCTTTCACTGTCATACACTTAAATGAAATGTACGGTGACTAGAAGGGAAAGAAAAATGGTTTTCTTGTGCATTATGCAATAACTGATTTTTTATTGGTTTTTAATGAATTTTTAAAAAGAATTTATAATTTTTTTCTTTTCTTGTTTTAAAATGTGGTAGAGTTTTGGAATAACTCTTGAATTTTTTTTGTTGTTGAACTTAAGTCCAACTGAACCAAAGAATTCAATGCTCCAAATGAAAGACACAATATTTTACAAATTGTAATAATAATATTTTTTGGTTTATTATTATTATTATTATTATATTATTATTAGCAAATATATGCACCCTTTGGGTGCAAGTATTTAGGTTTTGATGTAATAAAATATTGTATCAAATTAGAAACTATTTAGAAAATGATAAACTGAGGTGGGTATAATTGAAAAATAGAACAGTTTTAAATTTAACTCTTCCATCATTTTCCATCACTCCTGTCTTTCATTTTTCCTGATTTATCTATTTAGTTAGATTATGAAGTATTTAATAAAATTACAGTTCTTTCGCCTTGTTTATGAAAGAGAAAACCAAACAATTAGAAATCAATAATACTAAGCTTATATTTATTAAAATCAAATTCTTAATATCAATATGCAAATTAGCCTTCTCGTTCACACTGTAAACCGCTATTTTGTTGAATATATAAATATACTTGCATGTTAGTAGTATGTAGATTAATCCAACAGTATTAATAAGGTATAACAATTTTATCAATAATTGAGGTTTAAATAAAAATAAATTCATGGTGAATGTGACGTCAATAACTAAGAGAATTGTGACTTGAGTAGTGATTTAGTTTCGGTTACAGACAGACAAACAAACACACAATCTCCATTATAATAAGATTAAAGTTCCATGAAGTGGTAACAATAAGGAAAAAGTCCAGAAAGAATTGTTAAATTTTGTAATGTAATGCGGTCCCATTTGAGAGAAATATTTATGAAATGGCAGTCCAAAAATATTAGCTTTTCATTAAGGAAAGATAAAAATGTTATCAAATCTCTTATTGATGAATATTTCTGAAGATATATCAGAACATTAAAAATTGTAGAAAATTGCAAATTCCTTTTAATTGTTTGGCCTATTGAATAATTTAATAAACTAATTCATAATCCAATTGAAGTCACAGTCAAAGCAGTGAACTAGGATCTGCCAATTTTGACTTTACAGACGTATTTTACAAAATAAATTTACCCCCCCCCCCAAAAAAAAAATCAGGGAATTATCCGATTTTAATTAAATTTTCAGTGTTGATTTATCAATGAATGAATCTTATAATGCATCAGTTATTTCAAAACTTTCTGATTTTTTTCAGGTCACTTAATTTTGACCCCTTCCTTATTTTTGGGGTGCAAAATATCAGTGGGGTTATATAACCCCACTGATATTTGAAACTAATTACAGTATGAATAAAAAGACAAAACATCAAAGGTGTGAATATAAGAAATAATTTTTTTTTTTTTAAAGGAGCACCTCTATTAAAAAATAAGTACCATAAATCTGAAAATTAAATGTAAAAAAAAAACTAAAGAAAAGAAAATTTTGGAGATTCTTTTTTTTCTCTGTGGTATACGAAATAAAATTTTCTTTTAGATTATCAGTGAAAAAATTATACATTGATATTTGTTTTGTCTAAAAGGGTGGGGGTCTAACTTTTCAATTGAGTTTTCTACAAAAATTTTATTAAAATCAGATAATTCCCTGATTTTTTGTAATTTTTTGTTTATAAGTCTAGGTTAGTGACTTCTGTAAACACAGGCATATTACGCTAAACTTCTTTTCCTGCAAAAGGTTTCCCTACTACTAGCCTACTAACGATAAAGAAGTTTTAGGAACTGTATGTTTGGAACAAAAAAAATTATATTTTGATAAATATCAACAAGTTAGTAATTTTTCTGTACATGGTGTATTTAATGTGTTTTGTTATTAATTTCTAAGAAGAAACTTTTAAAAATGTTTTAAAATTATTAAAAGGCTTTGTTTTGAGTGCATCATAAATCTTAACTTAGCCATGTTTAAGCAGAATTGAATTGTTTAAAATGTATTAAAAATTAATTACATATGTAATATTATTTTGCTTTTTTTAAAAAAAACTGATGCTCATTATGTTACTACTTTTTTGACTTAGACAAAAATTTGACCATAAATAATTGATTTAATTCATTTTAATTTATTTTTAAAATGAATATGAGCCAACATTATGCAGTACCTACAGTGAACTTATAGTCCAACTAAATTAAAGAATGTAAGGCTCCAAATAAAAGACATTAATAAGAGACAGTATTTTACTTTGTATTATTTGGACTGTTAGGGTTACAATTTTATGTTTTAAAAATAGTAGAAAATGCCATTTTTCCACTTTGGAAAAAAATCATGATAGTCAAATTTACCTTTATCATTTCCTTTAATTTAAAAAAAAAGAATTTTGTAAAAATTCACATGTTTGATCATCACATTAACAATATCTATATTTTTCATTTAGAAGAATTTTTATATCTTTACCCTTCACAAAATATAGATATAAATGAATATAAATAAACTTTTGTGTTAAATCTGTGTTGTTATTTTTAACATTACTTGCATTCATAATAAAAATATTTACAGCAACAGTAAAATAAGCCTAAAAGCAGGTTTGTCTATTTGACCGGAACAGGTTAAATAGCCTCTTCTGCATATTTTAGCACTTTTTTATTTTAGAATTCATGGTCATTTTACCAACACTTTGGCAAAATTATAAGAATTTCTGAAATTTTGAAACTACCTATTTCATAATTGGATTTTTCCTGAAATATTTTTAGAAGAGGCTACTCTGCCGGTCCTGATCGAGTAGAATAGGTACTGCCAATTTGTTCACTCATTTTCATTTTAAAAACGAATTAAAATTAATTAAATCAATTATTTATGGTAAAATTTTTGACTAAGTCGAAAAGTAGTAACATAATGAGCATCAGTAAAAGAAGCAAAATAATATTACATATGTAATTTATTTCACAGGGAAAATTGGTGGTACCTAGTTAAATTTCAATTGATTTAACGGTGCAAAAATGTAAACATTGTTTTTCGTTCATAATTTTCATTATTTCCGTAAGCTGAAAAATACTTTTTAAAAATCATCAGGAGTTTTTTTTAATGTTTCTTCTTTCGAATGGACAAAAAATTTTCAAGATAATATTAACTAGGATAGCCCAAAATTCGTCTGCTCGTGACAGATATTTTTGTTTTAAAAACGAATTAAAATTAATTAAATCGATTATTTAAGGTCAAACTTTTGTCTAAAACGATAAGTAATAACATAATAACCATCATTAAAAAAAGAAAAATATCATTACATATACAATTTTTTTTAAAAACATTTAAAACGATTTTTTCGGTCAATTTCTATCGCTTTCGGTCTGAGACGCTGGTTTAAAATGGCTTTTTTAAAATTTAATGTAACATTCGTGATTACAAAAAAAATTTACCAAAAATCAGGGAATTATCCGATTTTAATGAAATTTTCAGTATTGATTTATCAATTAATGAATTATATAATGCATCAGTTATTTTATTTCAAAACTTTAAGTATTTTTGCTATGAAAAATGAATATATAAAATTCATTTAAAATATGAAAAGCTTGATGTTAAGTTTAAAATGTTATATTTTTAGTTTCTAGAAATAAATATCTATTTAATGAAAACCTCATTTTAGATACAAAAAGTAATAAGTTTTGAAGAAAAACCCTACTGAAAATTTAGCCCCCCCCATTTTTAAGCAGAAAAAATATCGATGTATAATTTTTTTCTTTTATAAGATAATAGCCAATTAAATAATTATCGAAATGAGTAAAAAAGAAATCTAAATTTTTTTTTTTTTTTTTTTACATTTTATGTTCCGATTTTCGGTACTTTTTTTCTGATAGAAAAGCCACCGTAAAATTTTGTTTTTCTATTCATAACTTCAGTCTTTTATCTCTTTATTTATACTGTAATTAGTACTGTATAAGACCAACTCGAAAAAATGTTACGCCCCCAACATAAGGGGGGGGGTCAAAATTAAGTGACCTGAAAAAAATGAGAAAGTTTTGAAATAAAATAAATAATGCATTATAAAGATCATTCTTTGATAAATAAACACTGAAAATTTCATTAAAATCCGATAATTCCCTGATTTTTGGTAAATTATTTTCTGTAGGGGGGGGAGGGGGCTAAATTCATTTTGTCAAAAACGCATTTTACGTCAATTTTGGGCCTCCCCAATATTAACCTTTATGCAAGTTTCATTGTATTAAATATAGGTGGGGAGTAAATTTCACCGGGAAAATTGGTGGTACCTATTGTCCAGTAAAAGAAAAGAAACCGATTTATTTATAAATGAGGCACCGTGACTTTTTTCCGCTTGTTACTTTGTTCTGTCTGTAAACTTTTTAGAATAAGAGTCTTACATAGACTAGTACACTGTGTTATTATAAGACAGTGTACTAGTCTATGTAAAAAGCGCAACAGGGTCAACTCAAAGCCGAACTTTTTTGGACCTTATTTTTCCAATGCTGGTATCATTGGGTAAGGAGAAAAGTTTGGGTTAATCTTACCGCGCTTTTAACCTGGTATGTGTATACTATTTAATATATACCCTAGAGAAGTCAACCTCTGGCTCTTCTATTTAGTTAATACGATGTCCGTGGAAATTTACTTATTGCCAAAATTAAAATATATGCATCCGCTATTTTAAAAAATTTAAGTTTTATGTTATTTCCCCAGTAGGTACTCGCTCATTTTAGCGTTCTTCATTAAATCCAAATTTAACTATTTGTTCGTGAGAAAATTTTAAGTAAAATAAAATATAGCTTATTTGGAGCTTCTTTTTAATGTAATAATGACATTGCAAGTATTTTAAACTAAAACATGTCGCAAATGTTAAAATTTAACTGATGTAAATGGTAGGTACATTAGTATCTTCGACACTAGAGTTCTAGAGTTAGATCATCAAATACCCCGTATGTCCGTAGTATCTATGGTAGAAGATCGTTTATTTATATTACTGACTGTAGGGTCCAAAGTTTTATCGGTTAACTGCCGTTAAGCGTTTTTTTTTTAATGAGATTGAAGTGTATGGAAGCAGAAGACGTGTCCTAAAGTGAAAGGAGGCGTTACCTGATTTTATACGGCAAATGATAGCAAAAAATGAGATATAACTGAATACTACTACTAAATGCCATGATTCGATTGATAGCCTTTTGGAAGGAACTTCTATTACATTTACCGTGGTCATCGACATTCCGATTTTTTTACAGGTTTGTCAGTCGGACTTACCAACTTGTATGTCTTCGATCAACCACACCTGAGGAATTATATGCCCAAAAGGTAAATAATCTATATTATTTGAGTTATGTGCCCCTGTTTTTTATTTTTATTTTTATTTTTTGCCTTTTTTTTTGTTTAATACTTATTCGTCAAATTTGCTCCAGTCGTTGAAGGATCGATTGTTATATTAAAAAAAAAAAATATTCATGTTAAATTTTTATCCTCGCAACAGGTTTATAAACGTTCATTAGATGCTTCCTTTTTCTTCTTTTTTTTCAAATTTTATACTTCAAACTCTTTCATATGGGAGTGAATTACCTTTTCCAGCTTTGTAGTTGCTGCTTTTTTGTCTTTTCCACACACACACAACACACACACACACACACACATGTTCAAAATAACTAAAGGGATGAAATAGATAAAATTTTCAAAATTTTTAATTTTAAAACAATTACCAAAAATTAGGGAACTGCCCAATTTTATTGAAATTTTCAGCTCATTATTCATTAATGATTTAATTTAGTCATATTCAAGGATTGGCAAGGGGGGTCATAATTTTTCCCCAAATTTCTTAATTCTAAGACAATTACCAAAAATCAGGGAATTGTCCAATTTTAATGAAATTTTCACCAAATTATTTTCCGACGACTTAATTTTATAACGATTAGCTTATTTTGTTAAAGAAACTTTTAAAAATATTTTTTTTATCAATTCTCCATTTGGAGAAAAAAAATTCCTGGTCCTTAATTTTTACATTTCTTGAAAGATCATATCCTGTAGAATATATAGAAAATAAGAAATAAAAAAAATAAAAATTCAATACCCTAAAAAAGTGATTTTAAAATTTAAAAGTTATTTTCTTAAAACTTAAAAAATAAATAAGCATGTTTTTTTGTTTTTTTCGTGGTATTAAAAAAATATTTTTCTTTAAATTGATGCAAAAAAAAAAAATTATTTTATCTAAGTTAAACTGAGTTTTTTACTACCTTAAAAATTTCAAGGTCAATTTTACATGTCTGACAGCATCCGGGTCTAACTTGAAAATTTAACAAAAGATAGCCCTGAATTTTATCTTTGAAAAAATCTAAGTTAAAAAATATGCTATGATATGCTACATATTTTCAGAGATTTTTAAAGATTTAAAAAAATCGTCAATTTTTTAATTATGGATGACAAAACGGGCTCAATTCTCTCCCAGTCTAAATAAATATGTCAATCGCAACAGAGAAAAAATATTTCCAAGAAAAATATTTTTTAAGATATTGGATAGAAATTCCAATGTTTTAGATTGAACTTCCGATTTTATTTGTATGTTAGTTTTCAGCAGCTAACGGCTGGCTTATATATAAGTTTTTGACTTAATTGCAAATTTTAGCAAAATGATTTTAATGTTTTTTTTTAATTCTCTTGTTGTATACCCTTTCTTTCCTTACTTCTATTCTTCTTCTGCTCATCTTTGGTATCTTACGTTCATCTTATAGCGTCTGGACTTCATCTTGGTGGTCGGTCGCACTTAATTCATTTCTTCTTCTAGATCAGTCTTGTTGCCAAGACATTCATCAACCTCAAAACCATATTATTTATGTAAGCTTTTATTTACTTAACTAAACATTTCATTTAACTAACATAACGCGCGTGTGCAGTGAGCTTCAGCTAAGGCAGAAAAACCTTATCTGCCTGACGTCCAAGCTGAAACTGAGAGCCAACCAGGTCCCACATGACTTCATGTATTTCGCGGACTTTCTGTAATATTCCATGGAAAGTCCTGCCCGTGATATGAAAAGGGGCCATCCCTTCAGAAATACAGGGGGTTGATAATAATCTATGTATAGATTATGTAATACTCTGATCGTATTTATTTTTTAAAATTTAATTTGTTTTACAAACTAAATTACTTCCTGATCACAATTATCTACCCAGAGCTCAATAGGTGACTTAATGGGTCAGGTTTTTTCTAGTATATATATATATATATATATATATATATATATATATTGCTTTGGTGGTCGGTTTTAAAGGCTATCACAATGCAAATGTAAAGAAAAATGAGGTAATTATAATGTTGTTCATCTACCTTTGATTTATTTTCTTAATATTTCCCAAAATGCCATATTACATCTAATACCTGCTTCCTGAGGTTACCACACATCAATGAGAGAACAACTGCAGCAATACGGGGTGATCAGGAAGGAGGGCCTGGACCTACAACTTGCTCATTACAGACCCTCACTCCGGGACAACTATCCAAGAACCGCCATAGGGACACTACTAGTTGCACGCTAGCAAACTGCCCTATCCGCAACGCATGTATGTGGTATAGTGCACACAATGAAAAAAAATGCAACCGATTCTACATAGGTAACACCACTAGATCACTACAAATTAGGGCCAAAGAACATTTACATACACAAGCATCCACATTCCGCAAACACTTGGTTAAATGCAATAACACAGAAAAAAGCATAACAATCAAAATCGAGGCCAGAGTGAGAAATTTAGGCAATATTCAAATTAAGGAGGCACTGTTGATAGCTAAATTGCACCCAAAGATCAATAACAGAACCAAACACAGCGCAGAGTTCATAATACAATAAAACCTGACCAATGCACACGCACTCACACATACAATGGAGAATTCATAATATAAAAAACCCACACTGAAAAGACAAAAGCATAACACCATCACACCCATAGACTGGCACACACACACACAAATGCACACATGTCTATCTATCTATATATCTCTAGTTTTGTTCATATTCATCTGTCTACATATATTATATAAACCTTTATTTCTTAGTTATACACATTGCAGGATTTTTAAAGCACCAATAACATGGGCTGTTTTGAGGCAAATCTACCTCAGATTTTCATAGAGACCTTGTTAGAGACAAAAATGAAAACTTACAGAACAGTAGAAAGAAATGCACTGGATAGTTTCTATAAGAAGTGTGTTGAAGGTTAAAAGTCCACAGCGTTAAATATGTCATATACAGCTTTCTTGTTGTCTCAGCAGAGATTATTAAGTGAAATATTTTGCATGTTCTGTGACTTCTAATTAGATGGCAGTGATGCTGATAGCTTTTTGATTTAGTGCTTCCTGGGACACACATATTTGCTTTAAATGAGTCCGTGGGAAAATTTATGAGTCCCAACTAAAGCCGTCTAACTCCTACCTTGTAACCTATCCAGTGTAATTCGTTTCTAAGAATCTATTGAGATGTATTTACAGTTAGGTTGAAATGGTGGGGGAAGAAACAAGAAAAACACTGGGATGCATGGATATGATTTTACTGCGTCCTTTTAGGTTTTTGTGCATCAGTGATGCAGGACGTCTACCTATCAGCATCTCTGAGATGAATAAAAATTTGTTTGATTATATTTTTATGTATTTTCTAATCAAGATTTATGAAATTAAAAAAAAAAAGTTAATTTATGCACAAATGCTTCTTCAGTGAATTCATCTGGAGAGGTCAGATATTTTTAAATCCTTAAATTGTGATTAATTAATGTTTTCATTTTTTAAGATTGACAGTGAAGAATATGGAGAGGCATTGGCCTTGGCAATGGCTTATGACTTGGACTGTGATTTGGTTTATCAACGGCAGTGGCACAAATCCCCTGTATCTGTGGCCTCCATAAATGATTACTTGGTAATTATAAATGCCATTATTTTATGCTTTCTCAAATGTTTATTATCCATTTTGATATTTATATCTGAGATACTTAAAAAATAAAATTGTTGTCTATCATTAAAATATGTCAGTAAAATATTTTGGTATTAATATTTTTCTATATTTTCAGTGCAAGATTAGTAAAAGATCTTGGGTACTCCATGAATGTTTGGAACGAGTTCCCGATTCCATCCATGCCCTCAAAGATCTTTTAAAATATGGTCTTAAAGGCACTGATCTGCAAGCCATGATTGCCATTGCCAAAAAAGAGGATGGTGGAAGGTAATTTTTAATTTCTTAATATGATTTCATTTTATTTATATTGTGAAATAGAAGAATAATTTAGTTTATTTTCTAGGATTGTAATTGGATACTCGAGTTTTCAGAGAATAAAATGGGATTATTCCTATGATTGCAGAAATTTCTAATCAGATCAATTTAGATAGTAGAATGGATTTTTAAATTAGTTCAGCTTATTTTATTTTTATTTTGTGACTCAGAAAACTCTGGGAAACTAAGTGTCTTTGGTGTTCTCATTATGATGTATAATAGCTCTATTATGTAGAATAATTGTTTGAAAAACAATCATTCTTTCATTAGTTTTACTAGCAAATATATGCACTCTCCGGGTGCAAGTATTTAAGTTTTAATCTAATAAAATATCATATTAAATTAGAAAGGCTAATGAAACTGAATAAGAATGCAGGTAAAAAGATTTGGAACAGATGGGGGTATAATCAAAAAATAGAACAACTTTGAAACTAACTCTTCCATCATTTTCCATTACTCCCGTCTTTTATTGGTAAATTTTCCTAATTTAACTATTTAGTTAAAATAGGAAGTAAAGAATAAAATTACAGTTATTTCTTCTTGTTAATGGATTTCTTTTAAAATTTATCCCTGAGATTTTTGCTCATATTCATTAAGATAAAACCAAACAATTAGAAATCAATAATACTAAGCATATATTTATTAAAATCAATTTTTTTAGATCAATATGCAAATTAGCCTTCCTGTTCACATTGTGAACCTCTATTTTGTTGTATATATAAATACAACTGCATGTTCTGCGTATGTAGATATGGTCAACAGTCTTAATGATGTAGAACAATTTTATTAATATTTGAGGTTCAAATAAAAAATAAAATCATGGAGAAAGTGATGTAAATAACAAAGGGAATTGTGACTTGTATAGTAATATAGTTTCGGTTACAGACAGACAAATCTACAATCTCCATTATAATAAGATATAAAAATCAGATTTGATCCTTAATTGCAGATTATTAGAAAATCACAGCAAAAAAAAAGTGTGGATTGTGAGTTATCTCCCTTGAACCGTTTCTGACTACTTAAAAGTAGTCTTTGTTTTGTTTGTTTTAAGGCACATCAACCTTGGTGGGTCATTTAATGCCTACCAAGTTTTGAAAGATTTATAATTCATTCTTGATGGGTACAAATCTTTTTAAAAGCACATTCTTTTAAACTCTTTCTTCTTTTTAATCCATAGATGGGACCCTAACATATACTACCACTCTGGGTCAGGAGCAATGGGGATGAAGGGGTACTCCACATTTCCCAGAGCTCCAGAATGTGAACTTCACCATCAGATAGTTTAATGTCATGATATTTTCCACGTACCCCACTTGTACGGGTCAGGCACGAAGGCCCTTTTTATGTGGGACCACCCACAAGCCGAAGCTCATGGGGTGGCGGGTGAAAAATTGCGTCGATCCCGTCGGCATTCCCCCTCAAGGGGGCGCCTCAGGCGCTGGGCAATAAACCCAGCCCTGCCCCTTTAAATCAAGGGGGCAGGTGTTGCCTGGGGGGATGGCCCCCTGGGATCGACGCTATTAACTCGTAAAGATCCAGGGCCGAAGCCACTGGACCCCGGCGTTGGCCGGAGCTAAATACAGATAGTTTAATGTCATACCCAGGTCATTAAGACCCTCATCCACTGCCTTCTAGCACATATATGATAAAAGGGGTTGGGGCTTGGCATAAGGGTAGAGTTGGGACAATCATATAGGTGCTAGGGCTTGATGTGACCAGCCGATTGATTGGAGAGGGCCTCTCTGACTGCCCGTCTAGCCTAAGTAAGGACCAAAGTGGAGTGTTGCATGTCATGAACTGCTCAGCCACCTGGGCTCTATTCTTAAGACTCTCACAATGCAACCACCCATGGCCAACAGGTGGCTGCATTGTGAGAGTCTTACCCTTCTGCAGAGCTGCAGTCAGTGTATTCTAAAGCCCCAACCAACAGGGCCGGTTGGTCTTTGGAAAAAAAAAAGTATAAAGTTTTGTTGGTAACATACTGGAGATACGATTAATGATGAACACATTGACAATTGGTAGCAGTTTGAAACCCAGTTGTGGGATATTTTATATTGTTTTGTGTTGCTCACATTGCCACTTGTCTCAAGCTTTAAAATTGCCACCAACTTTAGAGAATAAAGATGGCTATGTTGAATGGAAACATGGTCTAACAATATGTCATATGTACACGGACTTAAATAAGTCCAAGCAAGGTCCAGCAGTTTTTCTCTGTTTGACTGGATGAGCAAGAGATTGTGTTAGGGACGTACAACCTCAAGAAATTGGTCAAGAAAAAGGGGAGCAGCAAATAACTAACTGGACACATTATTTTAAAAAGATGACAACATCAGAGTTTATTTAAGCTTTATGGAATTTTATTATTACAAGCATCCTTTTGGTATAAGTATACTAAAATTTTGATAAAATTCGAACACCTATATCATAAACTGGGTAATTTTAAACTTGAATTATCAGAAGGTATACTTGTTCTTTTTTCTATTAACTGCCACAAATATGTCTGATGAGAACGACTGATTGGCTTGTGTTACGTGTAGGTTTATGACTTATGAAAATATGAAATATACTATAAAAAACATTTTTGTGGTCTTACCGCAACTAATGAGCCTTTATCAGATGTAGTTTATAGTCTTGGTTGGACTAGCTTGGCATTTATAATTTTGTTTAACGTCTTACCCATGGACGGACTTGGCCTTTATAATTTTGCCAATAGATGGATGCAGTTTAACGTCTTACCAATTCGCGTGGGTGTGTGAGCAGAAAATAATGGGATCCTTATTATCGCAATAAAACGATAAACCATGATTCTGGGGCTTGGTTCGATAGTCTAAAAGTCTGGTTATCCAAAAGATTTCAGACTTTTGGCAACAAAAGTTTTTTTTATCTATTTGTCAGATGAACTGGTGACCTTAAATGACATGTAGAATAAATGGAAACGTTATATATTTATATATAGATTGTTTTATTCTAATATAATATTTAAAGTTATCGGAACTGTTTCCATTTCAAATTGTCTTTCTTTCTTTTTTTAAATTTTTTACTCCTTTAATAAATTTGACGATTTTACATACTTATGGTACACACTCTATGACATTGAATTTTCAGCTCCCATCCCCTCAGGCAATATCTTTCAAAAAATTATTTTTACATCGCCTGGAGGGTGTCTTTTTATTTTGATAGTTTTTTGTAATTGCTATCTAAATATATACAAATAGGAAGTTTGTGTTTGTACAGTTGGCATTGAATTACTCAATAATGGTGCATCATTTTGTGTATTTCAGGTTTGTAATATGTGATGATGAGGAACTGCTCAATGACAGTGATGAGGAATATGAGCCTATTGATTTTTTCAATATGGCAAGTTTACAGAAACGACAAGAAAAGATTTTCAAAAAAAAGCAAGAATTATTTGATCAAATCAAATTTGACATGTGAGTAATAATTTCTTTTTTATGCTAATATATTTTTTCAATATGGCAAGTTTACAGAAACGACAAGAAAAGATTTTTAAAAAAAAGCAAGAATTATTTGATCAAATCAGAATTTGACGTGTGAGTAATAATTTCTTTTTCATGCTAATATATTTTTTTTATTTGTATGGGAAGATACATGAACTTGAAACTTGGATCAATGCTCTGCAGCTCCTCCAAAACATAGCCGCACATTGTGTAATAGGCAACGCTGCTTTGCGGTTTTTCTGGAAGATGTGGATCCATGGATCAAAGATTCCTCTAACAAAGAGACTGCACCTTATATGAAGCAGCATGTTTGTTTTTGATGATGTACAATTGCACTGTGAAGCTCCAAAGGTAGTTATGGATAAGTTTCATGCCTACCAACGCAAATATCCGACAGTGATGGCCAAACCGCCTCATCTCCAACAAGGTTGTACAATATGTGCAATACTATTCTAGGGTTGTGCAACTACGGTGGTCCATGTTTAGGTAATTTATGAGGAAGTGCGTCCCGGTCTCCTGCCTCAAGAGTTGCTGCCCGGTGACTATTAAAATAACAACCCAGCTCAGTCTATTCAAAACTATCCATCTATCTATCTATCTCAATTTGTTCATATTTATCTATATTACTTTAAATACTAAGATTTTTTTTTTTATTCATGTTTGTTTAATGTCTTGTTTTTAGTTTAAATAAACAAGAATTACGACAAAAAAAGAAGCGACCACCCACCCCCCAAAATACATTTACTTGTCGAAAATATCTATCTATCTATCTATCTCCATTTGGTTGTATCTATCTATATCATTTTGTTTGTTTATCTATCTATCTATCTATCTCAGTCTATTCAAAACTATATATCCATCTTCATATCTAAACATTAACAAGAATTACGACAAATTACAATAAATAAACAAGAATTACGACGAGCTGGGGTTGTTATTTTGATAGTCACCGGTAGCGGTTTTTGAGGCAGGAGACCAAGACGCACTTCCTCATAAATTACCCATGTTTAATCATGTACTATCAATGCCTGAGGAAGCACCTGCACAAAAATCTCTGGAATTTGTTGTAGTTGGGTCAAGCTATTATTACCAGGGAGGAAGGGGCTGCCATTGCACAAATTTACTTGACAAATTGCAGATCGACCTCTAAAAATGAAGGACTGGGAGCTAAATACTAAAAATCAACGAATTAACCAAATTTAATGAAATTTTCAGTGTTGATATATTAATGAATAAACAATATAATGCACAAGTTATTTTATTTGAAAACCCTTACATTTTTTCAGGTCAGTTAACTTTGAACCACGTATCTTTGAGGGATAACACAGATTCACAAACATACGTGGTTCAAAGTTAATTGACCTGAAAAAATGTAAGAGTTTTTAAATAAAATAACTGGTGCATTATATCTTTTATTCATTAATATATCAACACTGAAAATTTCATTAAATTCTGTTAACTCCTTGATTTTAGTATTTTTTTTCTTTCAGCGATGGTGGAATTTATGTCCGTTAAATAGGATTTAACCAAATTCTGAATTTGATGGAAAATTCATTGGTTATTTAGTTGTTTCCTATTCCCTGTTGTTTGTAACTTCCTTTGAAATTTGAAGGTACCTTATACTTCGTCTTTCTCTCTCTTTTCTCCAGATTGTAAATTTCTATATGCTGACAAATTTAGGATTATGGGCAGTTAATTATTGTAAAATTTATCAGTAATCTCTAAACACATTTATTTTTTATTTTTTATAGCTTGTTGCTTGAACAGAAAGAGTTATGCCGAGCTCGTCTAAAACTACTTCAATACTTGGATCGTCTAATGACATATGAGGTAGGATTTATAAAACAATATAATTCTGCTTTTCTTTTATATTTCAGTTCAGTTTAGTTTAGTTTAGTTTTTGTGTTTAACGCCCTAAGTTGGTTGTTTTCTTTCAAGTAACACCACTGAGACGACATAGCTGGGGACGTTATTTTGATAATCACCGGCTAGCAATTTCTGAGGCAGGAGACCGGGATGCACTTCCTCATAAATTACCCAATGTTTATATATCAAAACAGCCAAAGTGAAGATGATGCAAAAATATGAAAATAATGCAACAACTTGTTGAGTAACATCAATAAACATTTAAGAAACTTTGAGATCAGCAGAACAGATTCCTTAGCCAAAAGTGGGTGTGTTTAGCTGACTAGTATTTATATATATTTACCAACCCCTCCACATGAGCAGGATGTGACACAAGGTCAATTTCTTAAGTGGAGTTTAACAGGTTTGAATTCAGAGTTTTCCTTCTAGACCGGTTGCCTAAACAAGGTTAAAGAGCCCAGTCTGCCCTACTATTTACCCATAGCTGGAGGGAGAGTAGGATTCATACCTTTCCCAAGGGTATTAGCGCTAAGTGAAATGCAGTTACCACGTCCAGGATTTGAACTCGGGGCGACGAGTCCATTTCCCATTACTTTAACCATTACACCATGCACTTCTCCTGACTAGTGTTTATAGGTTGTGGTTATATTCTTAGATTTTATTTTCCAATATTCACTTTAATTGCCTCCTCCCTAAAAGCTATAATTCTAATTGTGAAATTATTTGCATTTGTTTTTTGTTCATCCTTAATGATATTTTGTTGTAGAGATTTGTCAGTATACATTTACAAATAGAATGTCTAATGTTTTTAAATTAAACATTTTTCTTTTTTTGTAGCTTATCCTTGGCGGTATTCATTCTGCACCTGAGCGCTTTGATCGAGCTTTCTTTGAGACCTTTCGTTCAGAGAATATTGTGGAAGCTGCTATTAAATTTGCTCAGGTAATATTTTTGTATTATAATTATGCAACTAATATGGAAGAGTACAATATGAGAATTCTTCTGACTACAATTGTTCAATATTGCATAATATTTTTAGAAATAAAAATGCTTGTTTGGATTTGGATTTTTTTTACTATTGTCTTTATCTTTATTGTTATATACACAACATTTCAGCCAATGTGCTCTCTGGCCTTCTTCAGGTGTTTCTCGTCAAATTTAGGAACTTTCTCAGACTCGGGAAACCTTCATCTCGTAATCACGAGCCTTCACAGAACTTAAACCAAACACTTGGTCCCCCCCCCCAGTGGGGGTGGGGACTTTTTTAATTTCATTAACCATGACTAGATGTTAAGCCATGTTAAGTATTCTGTTATTATCACTCTTGGTCAGGATTGAACCTGCAACCTAGAGATGATTATCAATTAGAACTGTATTAATCAACTCTTATATCCGTTGCACCATGTGTCTGACTGTTTCACAAGTAACATCTAAAGAAGGCCGGAGAACACATTGGAGAGCACATTGTTTATATAACAATAAATATGAGGACAATAGTCCGAAAAATCGAAATAATCCAAATCATCAAGCCTCATCTAAAAAATTCAGACAAAAATGCTTATATTTTAATATTATTTTATTTATCTTATGCTTCAAGTTTCTTTCCTTTTGTTAGGGACTTAAAAAGATAATAAATTTAAATAAATTCTCAAGAAAATTTATAGTGCAACAATTTAAAAAAGAAAAGATAAATTCATGTTTACCTACAAAACTAATCCAGCTTATATGGTTTAGATAGTTTTATTTAGAAAAAATTCTTGCCTTGTTTTTATTTTAAATTTCAAGGGAATTACCATTATATTAACTAGTACAAAATAAAAAACACCCTCCGGGTGATGTAAAATTAGATTTTTGAAACATATTGCTCGAGGGGTGGGAGTAAAAAATTCAATGTCAGCGAGTTTGTACCCTAAGTAAGTAAGTAAAATCATCAAATTCATTAAAGGATTAAAAGATAAAACAATTTGAAATGTAAACTTTGAATATGTATTAAAATAAAACAAACTATATATAGATATATAATACCAGTCATGTATTTATTAAAACTTGTTTTAAAAAACAATGAGGACTGTCTAATGTTGCATGTTCAAATTTTGAGTGTATTTATTCTATGTTATGATGATTTTGGGTAATGTGACGTAAGCGAATCTCCATTATTAATAGATGTTATGCTTTCTAAATTGTATTTCAGAATAATGAAACTGTGGCAGTTGAAGCATTATTCAGCTATCATGGAGCTGATGTCTTACCACATAGGTATATGCATTTTTATAGTATATTATTTTGATTTTTGAATATTATTATTTTATATAATTAACAAATATGTATTTACTTTAATAAATAGTTGCATCAGAGACAGTTCATGTCATGAATGCAGAATTAAACAATTCTTTTGTATACAAAAAAGTTCATGTAATGGAATTATGTAAATCAATATTAACATTTTGAAAAAAAATTTTTTTAATTTTTTTTAGATAATTTTTAAGGCTGTTCTGTTATTTTCTTCTACATAACTATAGGTTCATACAAATTTTTTTCTTTATAATAGTAATTCTTTTATATCATATAATATTTGATTAGAGGAGTATTTACAAATGATTCATTACAGTGAGGGCATGACAGTGTGAAATATCACTTTTATGAGTACCTTTTATTAGCATTCCCAGTTGATTTTTTTATTTGAGGTTATTGTTATTTAATCACATTAGTTATATAAAGCTGGGTAAATGGAGTTCAGAACCGTTTGAATTATTCAAATATCTCCAGTGGTTCAAAAGTTATCCATCACTTTTTTCATCCTAATGTCCTGATGAAGGTTTGACAAAAACCAAAATGTTTTAACGTCGACTTCACCATCAAGAATAGTTGCTTCATTTTTGGAATATTTTGTTTTTCTATTTTCTACATACTTTTATTTATTTATTTCTATATTTTACTCTCATACTATTCTTATTACTCGCTCAATGTAACTTCTTTTTCTGTTGAATAATCTTCTAATAATTAAAACAATATGCAAACTTTCCTTTGTCATTTACCAAATTAGGATCTCAAAGATGTCATTTGAAATAATTTCTATTAAGAATATTTGGGAATTGGTGTTTGTTTTAATGACTCCATTTTTTATGTAATATATACAGATTTGCGTTGATTTCATGAAATAGCTTTATTTTTGATAAATTTTTAGTTGCTTCATTTTTATCAATTGTATTTTTATTTCTATTATTATATTACTTTTTCCATAGGTTAGCTATTTTATCTAACTTCCCAGAAACATCATTTCCTTCAGCATACAGTCATCTTCTTCCAGAAGTTGGGTAAGTGATTTTTACACATTTTTTAAATCTCAAAAATTAATATTATAATTATTATACAAAAATAGATTCTAATAGTATCATTCATCCTCTGATTCAACCATAACAATCTTTACTAGTATTAATGAAATATTTTCTACCCTATCGGCTGGGGCATTAGAATGCACCAACTGCACCAATGGGGCCACCTGTTGGCTGTGGGTGGCGACCTGTGATTCTTAAGGATAGAACCCAGGTTGATGAGCAGTTCATGACTTGCAATACTCCACTTTGGCCCTATCTTGGGCTAGACGGGCGGTCGGAGAAGCCCCCTCCGATCAATTGGCTGGTCACATCAAGCCCTAGCACCTGTATGATTTTTCCAACCTTATTGCCCTTATGGCAAGCCCCAACCCCTTTTTATCATATGGGTGCTAGAAGGCGGTGACTGAGGGTCTACATGTCCTGGGAATGATGTTAAACTCTATCCAGTTTTGAAGGTTTGGGGAATGTGGAGCACCCCTTCATCACCATTGCTCCCTAGTCCACTCTGACCCGGAGTGGTAGTACCTGTTAGGGTCCCATCTATGGGTTAAATAGAAAAATGTATTTATAAAAAAATTGTATTATCCATTAAGAATTGATTTATTTCAAAACTTCATCGGCATTAAATGACCCATTGAGGTTGATATGCTGTAAAACAAAACCAAACCGAAATGAAATATTTTGATATGGAAAATATTTCATAAAATCATTCTAAATTCAGAAATGGAGTTAAGAAGCAAGCAGTTAGTCAAAAGACTGAGTGCAGTCCATCATCCCATTGTACCAAGTTACTAGTGGTAAAACTACTCAGTTCCTTTGCAGTCTCAACTAACAATGATGAGCAATAATTTTTTTAAGAAAACCAATGTGGGGAAGTCAGTGAGCGACTGTTAATGGTATAGGGATGTGTGTCCACAACCAAGTAATTAGTTAAAAAGTTGATAATTTCAATCACAAAAAATAAGTTTGTCAATTAACATTTTCAATCAATTTGACTAATTTGATTAAATAAAACTATAAGAGAGTTTTATAATTTGCTTGAAGCATTGTGTATATATTGGTTAGGAGGTTGATTTAGAAGGCTATCACAATGCAGGTGTAAAGAAAAAAAAAAAAGAAATACGGTAACAATGGTGTTGTGTGTTAACCTGTATTTTATTCTTGAATTTTCGTGATAAAATCTCTTTTTCAAAAGATCACTGGAACTGAAGTAGTCTAGTTATGGCATTTCTTTTTAAATGGATTTTTTTTTTTAAATAAAACTATATATTTTACTAAAATATTTACCTAGTAGACAGTAAGAATTGTTAATATTATTTTGTCTTTATAGATTTGGCAATATGTCATGTCCTTGGGAAGAAGATCAGAGACGAGAAGAAGACTGGTGTGAAGCACACAGGTAATATTTTATCATAAATCTAATTCACTTCAATTTTCTTGGCACATAATTTTCTAGATATATATATTTTAATCTTTTTTTTATATTGTTAAAACTGCTACACCTAAGCAAAAAGTATATTTTGAGGGATCGTTTCTAATCTGTGTGAGAATGTGTTTTGTATAATATACTGGCTTATTATGGAGATAGGATGGATGTAGTAGAATCCGACAGTATGAGGTAGGTAGAAGGATGGTGAACAAGAAATGAAAACTCAAAACAAATCAGAGAGTTGAAATGTTTCGTCCGAATTCATACGGACATCTTCAGTCGAATGATTTTTATTGAAAGCAAAATTTTGTGCGAGTATAAGTGACGGAAGTGAAGGGAGGGAGGATAGAGGTAGACATGAATGAAGTGAGGGTAGTATACAGGAAGTGGAGAGAGGATGGGAGTGGATGAGCACAGGGGTGGGTTAAGGAAGGGGGGTAAGGTTCAGGGTGACTTATTATATAATATGATTAATTGTAAAAGAGAATAAAAATCTATGAAGAAGAATAAGCGGAAATGAAAAAATACTAACATAGTTCCCATCATAAATCACTGAATTGGCTTATGATAGAAATGAACAATGAATGAAACTTTAATTTTTTTTATAATATATTAATGATTTGAAGGCAATTACAATGTGTATAAAAGATAAAAACAAAAAGATGTTATTTTTGTCTTATCGATTTCAAAGTAGAAACTTCATCTTCAGAGGTGTATATCAGAAATGTACATGCTTAATTTTTTTTTTGTACGGTTATAATTTTTTTTCTTAAATTTTTTTTCCTCTTCTTTTTTTTTTTTTTTTCCTTCTCCTCCTTTCTTTTTTCTTTATGTTATGAATGAAATGGGCGAATAACTGTAATTTCTTATTTTTTTGAATGTCTGTTGAGAATGAATGTTTGAACCCTGCCTTGTATATGTATCCAATATTGTCTGTTTATCTTCCGGTGAATATTGCAACAATGTAGCCAGGTCGAATTCAAAATAAAAAACGTCACATAGAAAAATTCATATACTTAGCTTTTATTTTATTTTATTTTTCTTTTTTTATTTTTTATTTTTTTATTTTTTCTCTAATTTTTTCTTTTTTTCTTTTTTTTTTAGTTGTAAAAAAAATAAAATGTAATAATTAATTTAAAAAAAAAAAAATGTAATAATTAATTTTTTAATTAATTTTTTTTCAAAATAGTTCTCTTGGCATATATCAAAAATAATAATGTGACTGATATAATCAAAGAACTATGTATATCTTTTAAGTGAAAAAAGAGTTTTACTGAAATATCTTATTAATACTTCTTATAACCTAATTATTAACTACCATTTGGAATTTATGAAGTATATGATATTTGATATGAATTGAAATTTACAAACGATTGTATTAATGTTGTTTTTTTTTGTTTTTTTGTTTGCTTTTCTTTTTTTTTTTTCTAATTCTCTTTTTCAGATCTGCCATTGATTCAACTGAAGTTGATTTAGGAGCCAACTTGTATGAAGAAAATCCATCACTGCAAAAATTTAAGTAAGAACAGTTTTTTATATTTTTACCAAACTAAACCGCCACCACCACATAATCAAAACTTCTGACTTATCTTTACTTGTCCCTGGTTTTCTTTTCTTTTCTTCTGGTTTTTCATCCCTTTTACTTCTCTTTAGCTTTTGTGTATTGTTTGTTGAGATTGAAAATGATGTTTGTTTGGTTTCTACTATTTCTGGACTCCAATATGAAAATGAGTGGAGAGAAGTAGAGTACATTGTGTTATGAAGTCTACACATTTTTTCTAGAAGGTGCTACATGTCTCTTTTGATTGTTTCTGTTGTGGAATGGTTTTTGTAAGTGTTGTATTTATTATATGCTAAAGAATATGGTTATACTGGTAAGAATTTTCAATACTTTTCATTCTCATATAAAAGGTTTTATTGCCTTCAGTATGTTTAATGAATATGTATTTGTTTTTCTACAACTAACTTCTATTCTAAAAGCTTCTTTCGAGATGAGATGCATCCAGTCATTGATAAGAGGAATTATGGGTTTAGGGGGGGGGGGGGGGGGCCTCTTAAATCTCCCAGTTGTAGGCAAATTGTTCGGATGAAAGAAGACAAACACACAATGGAAATTTAATACATGTATTGACAAATAATACAAGAACTTGTTGCAAATTTTATTGGCATTTGCTACAAGACTTATCTGTGAGGTGAAATACTGTTTGTTGGAGAAGTGGCACTAACAGGGGTATTCTGGTCGCTGTGGTTGTAGAGTTTCTGTAGAGACGCATCCGTTTTGGTCAGAAAGAGAAATAAAATTTTTGATACAAATTAATTTCTCTGGTGAAAAAACTTGTTTTATAGGATTGATGACCTTATTCATCAATCAGCCATTGTATATTCTTGTAATAATGATCTATTTTGTTTTAATTGCTTGTTTGATCAAGACCCTTTTTTTTTCTTTCTTTTTTCCACAGAGGAGTTTCTTTAGACAAAGATGTTATTAAAACTTGGTATATGGAGAGAGCCTGTGAGATTGAGTTAGAATCTCGTATGGTTGACAATGCTGTAGAATTAATCAAGTTGGGGATTGATCGAGGAGTTGAGGTAAAGAAATTTTCTCTACTACAACTGTAAATATATTTTCATTTCTACTGATTATAAGAAGTTTTAAAGAAACAGAAATTTCCCTAATATTTTATTTAAACCAAGATTTAATAAACACTAAATTAAGCTTTCATTTAACAAGTGAAGTGTTTTGTTTATGTTTTAATACTAGCTGGTAAGTTTATTTTTTCCAAAATTGAAAGTTTGATAATAAAAAAGTCTGACGTTATCAAAATTTCACACATTATATATCAAAATAATTCTGAGACTCTTCTATTAATGATATAGTGCTCTTTTTTTTGCTTACTTTATACTTCTTTTTGTAGGAATCTCTGTTAAATTTGCTTGGTTATATTTTTGCTTCTATGGGCTGGAGAAGAAAAAAAAACCAACTTCCTGGTTGTATCTTCTAATTGAGTGTACAATTTCTTCAAGAATATTAATAAAGATTGGCCACTTTGATTTTGAAAAGCATAGTAATGTGTAAAGTTTAATCTAAAAAAAATTCATATTTTGCATTTTCGGCTCTTTGAAGCAAAATACCGTTTTAACTCACTGTAAAAAATAATTCAATGGATAAAAGTTCATACAAATTACATATTTAGAAAGATTATTTTATTTTATTTCCAGCCATATGAATATTTTTAAGATTGGACCAGAAATACACAAGAAATTGTGAATTGAACCGATTATGGTCCGAATTTGTCAATTTCTCCAGATTTCAGCAAAACTACTGGGAATGCTAGTAAAAGAAATTAGTTATAAAATTGTAATAAGGGAAGATAATTCAAATATAAATTTAATAATGAAGAAGATAAAAAAAATACATAGAAAAATTGAATTAAGACTTTCTTTTTAAGTTTCCATGTATTAAATAATTAATCTTCTTACTACTTTATGCTCATTTTAGTACATTCTAATTCAGAATCTTTTTTTTTGGGGGGGGGGGTTCAAATATGTAGCTATTTCTATCAAAATTTCAGTTTAATAGTTTATCACTTTAGGTTTGTAAGTTTAATTTGCTATGAAACAATTAACTTGTACCTTTTTTTTTTTTTTTTTTTTTTTTTTTTTTTTTCAGGGTCTTGAAGATTTGTTAGATGATTTAATGACAATGGAGTGTCTTGTTTATGACTGCCATGTTGGATCAGAACTGACATTTAAACAACTCCAAGAAAAAAACAACATTCAAAAGGCTCATCTCATAATGAATAAGGTCTGATATTTGTTTATAAAATTTATAAGATTTTAAAAAATTGTTTCATGTAGTTCTAGCATATCTTTAAATATTGTAAATATCTATTAGAAATAAAGTATCATTTTTCAGCTGCTTATTCAACCTGCGGATAAAATGGCAATAGTATTTTCCTAATGGTGAGATATATTGCTTTTACCATTCCATTCTTGATGAGGTTTGTTCCTCAAGTGAGAAGCCTTTCTACCTATTGAAAATTGGAACCACTTTGATAAGTTCTTGTTAATAAGTCTCAACATTTTTAAGGCTTTTTGTGAAATGTACAGAACTTCAACTTTTGGGCAAATGTATATAGTTTCCAAACAAATTTTGCCATCAAGCGATAAGGTGGCAATTAATGCTCCTTTTATCAGTAAGCTGTTGTCATTCATGGCATACAAACAGTGTTTAGTACACAATAGGGAGTTGTGGCTGCATCCAAGCTTCGTCAAAATGTCTTTCCCTGCTGTACTCGTCTTGGCCCCTGTATCTGCTATAGCTGTAACTTGGATGGTTCTAGGCAAATAGAATGGCAATAGTATTTTCCTAATGGTGAGATATATTGCATTATATGGAAGCGCATGGTGTAATGGTTAAAGTCATGGGAAATGGACTCGTCGCCCCGAGTTCAAATCCTGGACGTGTTAATTGCATTTCACTTAGCGCTAATACCCTTGGGAAAGGTATGAATCCGACTCTCCCTCCAGCTATGGGTAAATAGCAGGATAGACTGGGTTCTTTAACCATGGCTAGGTAACCAGTCTAGGAGAAGGAAAACTCTGAATTCAAACCTGTTGAACTCCGCTTAAGAAATTGACCTTGTGTCGTATCCTGCTCGTGCGGAGGAGTTGGTAAATATATATATTGCATTTACCATTCCACTTGATGAGGTTTGTTCCTCAAGTGAGAAGCCTTTCTACCTATTTGTCTGTATTTTTGAGATGAGGGTTGATGTATATTATTTTGATTTTTCAGACTGTTGTCCTCATCTTTATTGTGGTATGTAAAAACAATATTTCAGCTACTGTATCTTCCGACCTTCTTCAGGTATTCCCTGTCTATCTGAGCATAGCAATGACTCAAGCTAGGAAATCATTTTGCATCATCATCATCAGCATGTCGTGCAGGCAGCACGGATATCCATGACAATCTCTCGCCAGCCTTCCCTATCATTCATTGCACCTGGAAGTTCTTCCACACTGCAGCCAGCATCTTTACATAGCTGGTCAATGTAGGTCCTTGCTGGGTGTCCCACACTAGCATGTCCATGTGTTGGCTTCCACAGGAGAACATCGCTTATGAGTTCGTCCTTGCTTCTCCAGCAGTGTCCTGCATGTCTAGTCCGTCTCACTCGGATGCTCTGTGAGATAGGGGGCAGGTGACCATACAGCTGTTCCCTAGTGGGGTGCTGTTTCCACGACTTGTTCAATACTGCACGCAACATTCTTGTGCAGGTCCCATCTAGCTTACTCTCAAGGCACCTCGTCAGGGTCCAGGTGGTGCAGCCATACAGCAGTACTGATATTACTACAGCCTGGAAGAAATGTTGCTTCAGCTTGTCAGTAAGATCAGATTTCCATATGCCTGACAGTTTGTTTGTGTCCAGCCATGCCTTTCCTATTCGTGCATTAATATCGTCATCTGTGGATGAGATATTACTACCTAGGTATGTGAATTGTTCTACAGGCTTAAGGGGCTTACCATCTAGTGTGGAGATGTCTCCTTTCTTTTTGAAGCTCATGAACTCTGTTTTGCATAGATTGTTGATTAAACAAGACATCAAAGAACTTTTGATGATCTCATTTAAATCATGATGTCATTGTTTTTGCAGGCCTATCAATCTCAGAAGCATCACCATCACAAAAAAAAAATTATATTTATTGGCATTTCCTGCATGAAATCCAATGGCATCAGTTATTTTCTGATATTTTTATTTTTAAAACCAATTTAATCTTGAGCCTTTTCAATTATTGGTTCCAATATTGTGTTCATCTCTATACCTGGTCTACCCAAGAAAATCCTTTGTGAAGGAATTGGATTTCATCTACTATTGTCAGCTAGAAGTTATGAGAAACAAGTCCCATGTTATTGTTACAATATTTGTTAGCCCAATGTTGCTTCTTTTGAGTTGTCTTGTTTTCCAATGTCCTTCCCTATCTTTTATTTTAACTTTATCCCCCAAGGTTAGCTGCCTTGTTTGATCAACAATCAAACTATTCAAAATAATTTCCCAGGTTGGGTCATTTTTATGCTCAACTAGACAACGAACGCCTGAAGAAGGTCAGAGGATACATTGGCCGAAACGTTTTATTTTTTACATACCACAATTAAGATCAGGGCAACATTGCAAAAAAATAAAAAATCATACATGTTATGAAGTAGAGTGGTAAGTGCATTGGCCAATAATGTTAGATGCTTTAATATGAATGTTCTCTGGGGGGCACAGTTAAGTCCGACGATTTTACTCTCCCAGCAATGCTGTACTCTTCTCACCAATACTATCAAAAGGTCTTGTCTCTCGTCCACTCGTCACCACAGCCAAAATGCTACTGCAAGCCTTCTTCTGGGTTTCTCAGAGCTGGTCAAATAAATACACAATTACAGTGTTCATCCGGGCTCCTTCCTCTGACCAGCACGTGCGACACTAATCAGCACGCATCAATCCTTCACATCCTGGCCACTCTGAATAGTTTAGTCATTCCCATGCGTCGGGCCACAACTCACGATCAGGAGAATGCGAGTTCAATCTCCCCACTCGCCTCTGATCTCATTCTGCATGCCAAACACAGTCGTGCATGCTTCGAACTACTACGTTCGTGGTTTCTCTCGCCACAGATGCTTCAATAGTGACAAATGCCATAATGAACCCATCTACCAGAGATGGATATTTTATCAGTTTGCAATCCTCAGCATCTTAGGACAAGTTTGCCAATTGAGAATATATTGCAACAGGTAGAACTTGTGTACAATTTTCCTCACAGCTACACCAGAGATGCTCATGTATGTTAACTCTTAACATCCTGTTGAGAATTTTTTAAAGTCCAGAGCCCCATTTCTATAAGGATTTATCAATAAATGGCTAAAAATTGCCTTTTCATTTAAAGTTACCTGTTATTTCCATTAAATCAAAGACTTCTAAATATGTTTAATATTACATTTAAACAAAGGCTCTCATTTGGGGTAGATTAGGAAAATGAATATGACTTCCAGCTGGGTGGAATGAGGTGGTATAGGATGTTAAGAGTTAAAGCCCGGCGAACAATGAGTGATTTGTATGCACTCATCACGAAAGATGAAAAAATTCAATGGAGAGGTCACTATGTTGAGACAGATGCCACATTTCGGTTGTTTGATTCCCGACAAGTTCAAGATACTATATACTGACTTGAAACCTAAAATTAATAGATTCCACCATACAAAATGGCAACAACACTGGAATAACAACACCCACAATAAACTCTTCCTAATCAAACCCATCTTTGGAGGCTGGAGACCAACTTTAAGGAAGTCTAGAAAGGAACAAGTCATTGTGTCCCGATTATACATTGGTCATACAAAGCTAACGCACTCCTATATACTCAAGCAAGAACAACAACCACAATGTGAAACATGTCAAACACCTATTCATGGAATGCAGGTTTTTTGCTCACATCAGAAACTGTTATTTTAAAACAAACAATATGAAGGATCTGTTTGAAAATGTCAACATGGAGGATATTCTCTTCGTTTTGAGGGAAACAAAAATATACCATAGAATATAGACATGAAACAAACCAATACCATACAACATAATCCCCAATAATGCTAACATTGTTAAAACCAATTACTAAAAGTATATATATAAATACACAATATGTATTACATCATAACCAGTAGGCATGACATAACCCCTGACGGGTTGATATGCCATTAAAATCAATAAAAAAACACACATTTTGGTTGTGAAGCAGGTAGTAGACAAGATGGTTTCATCCTCACCAAGCTGGCATCACATTTTTGTTTCACTGTTGTGTTCAATGGCCCTTGTAGTCAAGTCAGGCATTGATGCCAGTGTCTCTAAGGAAACTTCAACCAGCCTATATTGTACATGTTCAGCATAGGCCTGAATTGTTGCCTCTATTTATTTAGGGGTCCCAGTTCAAGATACCCAGGAGTATTTCATGTGAAAAAACAAAAACAAAACAGTTCTTCAAAAGAATTGATCAGGTGTAGTTTGTTGGTCATCCTTGTCAATTTCTCTTGCTTGGCAAAAGTAAAAAAAAGTAAGACTACTTTGGACCATATGACCTTTAGGCACCCCTTTTTGATCTCAATTAAGAAAGGACATGTTTTTCATTTATGCCGTCAATATCCGGTTGTTTGTTAGGGGTTAGAGTTAGGGGTTAGTTTTATAATTTAAAAAAAAAATCTAAAAATCGTTTGTTAAAACAATCGGATATTGACGGTGTAAATGAAAAACATGTCCTTTCTTAATCGAGATCAAAAAGGTGTGTCTAAATATTCCTATCTCAGTCACCGTCTCCCCCTCCTCTATCTCCGTCTTTCCCCCCTCTATCTCTCTCTCTCTCTCTCTCTCATATATATATAATATATATATATATATATAATACTTCCCCTTTCTCGGTTTTATTTTTATTCCCTTTCTTTCCTCACAATCAAAACGGATTGGTACATTATTTATCTGAGGTGATGACAGCGTTTGACACACAAGCATATTAAAAGCCCTTCATGCATTGTACAAAATAATTTGCCGCGAAAAAATAATGTAAAGAATTGCCAAATAAAAAAAAATATAGCAGTAATTTTGAGTTGACTTTTGAGATAAATCATTTGTTACTTTTGTAGGTTGGTAATAGTGAACAGCATTGTTGGTACATGTTATTATATCATAAAAGACTAATATTTATAAATTTTATTTGATATTTTTATGTAATATTATATTCCTTACAGTCTTCAGTTGAAAAATATGTGAAGAATATTCATCACTGGCTGATTCCATTCCTAAAGAGATGTGAAAGGATTGACCCACATGCTTACATGACATTACTCAAAAATTATATAACCGATCTTGCTAAAGATGATCTTACACTTCCTCTGAAGATTTTCGAAGCATCAAAATCAAATGTAAGTTACACAGAATTGTGAATGTTTTTATTATTACATTGAAGCAAAAGGTTTCAGTATTTCTGACAAAATCTTTTATTCATACTAGCAAGTATTTAAGTTTTAATATAATAAAATATCATATTAAATTAGAAAGGCTAATGAAAGTGAATAAGAATGCAGATAAAAAATTTGGAACAGAGGGGGTATGATTGAAAAATAGAACAACTTTGAAAGTAACTCTTCCATCATTTTCCATTACTCCCCTCTTTCATTGGTAAATTTTCCTAATTTAACTATTATTTAAAATAGGAAGTAAAGAATAATATTAGTTATTTCTTCTTGTTAATGGATTTATTTTAAGATTTATCCCTGAGATTTTTGCTCATATTCAAAAAGATAAAACCAAACAATTAGAAATCAATAATACTAAGCATATATTTATTAAAATCAAATTTTTAAGATCAATATGCAAATTAGCCTTCCCATTCACACTATAATCAGCTATTTTGTTGTATATATAAATACAATTGCATGTGTAACGTATTGGGTTCTAATTAGCAATACGTAACGTAGTGGGATCAGTTAGGGATCTATTACGTTGGGGTACCAGTTCGTGTATAACCTTAGTGCCTTTTCTTCTCGCACTACTATTCGTACCTTCGTACCGTACGGAGTTTCGTTTGTTTACATACACAGATCTAGCTGTAGCAGTCAGTCTTAGCTAGCCCCAAAATTCTTCCTCCCTCTTCTTTTGGTCAAGGGAAAGGTATCACGTTTACGTACGCCGCGTGCTCCTTCGTTACGGCCAATTGACGTGTTGACAAGTTTACACTTTAATGACTTTCATTCATGAGTACGATTTCTTTGCGATAGTGACTTTTACTATCTTGTTTGCATCGTGAGTCCATTCATAAAATGATTTCTTTCGTTGTAAATAGAGCAGACTAATAACACTGGATTTAATTTCTCAAAAGTTTATTATGTTCCTACAACTTTTGAGAGAGAGAGAGCCCCTAATAATCTTTGTCTTAACAAGAGGTGTATTTTAACTGGATTCAACTTCGAGTTTTTAGTCCTTAGTAAACTTCTCGGTGAACAAGCTTTTCTTAGCCTTTCCTTATCGTCTTTAGCGACCACAGCTTAACTCCGTACTGCCATGCACGCCTCCTGGCTCTAACTCCAACTCACTCCAAATCCAACTCTAACTGACCTCCTTGTGATCCTGTTCGCGGGTCTTAAATAGTATTTCCAAACAATCCTCCAGAAGGTTCCACCCTAGAACGTTCGAGACCTTTCGATTCAATCCATTCGTTCCAATCTCACTGGTCACCCAGAGTTCACGAAGCTAAGATCAAAGGCTTATTGGTGCCCAGAGGACTGGTTTTTCCTTAATCCTAGACTTATCGTCTGCTTTCTCTCATTAAAAGATGTTATCTATCCTAACTACTTTTTCGGTGATTCCACAAAGACCACCCAGTAATCTAAGATAATCGGTAGTACATTTTTCTAAGGTTCTTTTCCAAGTCCGGCACAAGGCCACAAATATAGGTGCTGAGGGGGCAGCGATTATATAACATATACCTCCCTATCATCACCGATAAAATTATATGTAATATAATTTTCAAAACTAGCCCTAATTATCATTCATTTTCTTTCTTCTTGATTTTGATTTTTTTTCTAAAATACACTATCTAACCTCTCTCTCTCTCTCTACATGTTTACAAAATATAAAACAATCATAAAACAAATACAACAACATTAGCAAAATCAATTATACAGCGAATTTGAACATGAAATTAAAATGATCAAACAAATTTAAAAAAAAAAAAAAATTTCTTTTTCCTGTACAACTTCCCAAACCATTTCCCTTTCGCTCTCTCTATATTTTTGTACACATTCGTATTCTCTTCATTTTATTTTATTTTATTTAATCATTTATTTACTATAGGACATAAAAACAAAACATGTTTACGACCGCTCTTATTCTCAAACTTAGAATTGCGTCGGAAGAATTTTCACATAATTCTTCAATTACCTTTTATGGGTACAGATTATCATTAATGATAATAATAATTTCAACAGCACCTAGCGGAATATCACCGCTAGCGACAAAACAATATCTACAATTTTTTTTTAAATTGAATGCTGTCTCTTTTTTTTTTTTTTTTTTTTTCAAATTAAATATACGGAGAAAAAAAAAAAAACAATCGTCGTCAATAGTATCCATGTCCACTGGGTCGTGAAACTAATTCGGTCCTGCGTAAACTTTCTATCTCTCTAGCTGAAAATATCAGAAATGGCGTCCTTTAATTCCTTTCTTTTCTTTTTCTCGCCATCTATCCTTCTCTTTACTGTCGATTCGAGACTTTCCTTCAGGTTTAATTTTAATATCAGTTGCTACTTTTCCTATGTCTTTTAACTTTTTTTCGGCCTGACTACTAATCTTATCACGCGAATTCGTTTTACAACTCACAGAATCTAACATTGCCTCCTCCTGACGCATATTCCTATTCTTTTCTAATATTTCTTTGTACATAGCTATCTTTCGCGTTCTGAGGGGCACGAAAAAATCATCCCTATCAGAGTCACCAGGACTCTCCTCGGTTTCAGAATTTTCCGAGGGTGCATCTTTAATTACAGGCGTTTTTGTATCTGGACTAACTTTCTCAAAAGTTTTATTATGTTTCAAACTTCTTCTAACTTTTGAGAGAGAGAGAGCCCCGAATAATCTGTCTTAGCAAGAGGTGTATTTTAACTGGATTCAACTGCGAGTTTTTAGTCCTTAGTAAACTTCTCGGTGAACAAGCTTTTCTTAGCCTTTCCTTATCGTCTTTAGCGACCACAGCTTAACTCCGTACTGCCACGCACGCCTCCTGGCTCTAACTCCAACTCACTCCAAATCCAACTCTAACTGACCTCCTTGTGATCCTGTTCGCGGGTCTTAAATAGTATTTCCAAACAATCCTCCAGAAGGTTCCACCCTAGAACGTTCGAGACCTTTCGATTCAATCCATTCGTTCCAATCTCACTGGTCACCCAGAGTTCACGAAGCTAAGATCAAAGGCTTATTGGTGCCCAGAGGACTGGTTTTTCCTTAATCCTAGACTTATCGTCTGCTTTCTCTCATTAAAAGATGTTATCTATCCTAACTACTTTTTCGGTGATTCCACAAAGACCACCCAGTAATCTAAGATAATCGGTAGTACATTTTTCTAAGGTTCTTTTCCAAGTCCGGCACAAGGCCACAAATATAGGTGCTGAGGGGGCAGCGATTATATAACACATGTTCTGTGTATGTAGATATGGTCAACAGTCTTAATGATGTAAAACAATTTTACTAATAATTGAGGTTTAAATAAAAATAAATTCATGGAGAATGTGATGTAAATAACGAAGGGAATTGTGATTTGTATAGTAATATAGTTTCAGTTACAGACAGACAAATACACAATCTCCATTATAATAAGATAAATTTAGATCATCATTACTCAGTCATCAGAGTATTTTTTGTAGCATTCTATAACCCTATGCTGATCTTTAGGTAAATTTTGTATTCTATCATCATTAACAATTCTTGATACAATGGATTCTTAAAGCAAATTTTGATACCATGGAATCAGACTTGTAAGAAGTGATAGTCTGTTTAAAGATGACATCATATGTGAAAGAACTTCCTATCCCAGCTCCATAGTTTGTTTGCATTGCATTTGCAACATGAAGACAGGTTTTTATCATGCAACAGAATCTCATTTTTGACATTTTCTTTCCAGAACTGTAATAACACTGGTTTACAAAAAAATATTTTTTGTCTGAGGCAAGAATGTGAATAGGTGTTTTTTTTTTTACTAATTTGGGTGTGCTGAATTCAAATTTATAAACAGTTTTGCTCTATCACCTCTAGTTTTCTGTCTTTTAAATAGTCTCATTTTAGTATATACAGAGTATATAAATATGAAATTTAATGCATTTATGATATTCTGGATAAAAAGTTTTCTGACAATTGTAGAATGGTCTATATTGAGTTGTATTGGGGACAAATAAATAGGTATTCACAAAGATATAATAGATATATCTCTTTTCTTTCAGTTGTCCACACCTGTGATTGCCAATCCACTTGATCTTATTCAAATGGCCATTGATGTTATTTACATATGTGAACGGTCAGTTGGATGTTTTTTCTTACTTTTAAATTATTACTTTTTATGTCAATGTTTAAGAGAATCCACAAAGTTGTATTATTTATAAATTAGGTATTTATCTGAAAACAAATACAAAAGGACATTTTAATGTATTGAGAATTCTGGGGGTTATCGTCCTTTCTCTACGAGCCTCTGTTTCGAACCAACCAATCACAAGCCAGCATACTTTGGCGGCAAAGCCGAATAAGGAAACTCGGCCTCTTCTGATCCAGCTTCCAAAGGGAACAGACCTAAATAAGGGTCGGTCCTCTTCCTCAACAACCAGCATCAGAGTCGGACATCAAACAGAATGTCTATCATATCCGAACTAACAGAAGGCTGTAGCAAGGGCTCTGATAATACCCTATCTCAGGACTCAGATAAGTGACAAATTATACATTTGTGCAGACGAACTAAAGTTTGCAATCCTTATTGTTATTCTGTAATACACGTCTTTTATTCCTATTTCTAGTTGTTTGGTTATTTCTTTAACTCTTAACCTGTCTGCCACACTCGTGGTTAACTCCATACTTCAAACCTTGGAGTACTGTCGTTCGTGTCTAATTTCTTTATAAATGTCCTTTTTAAAACATTTTCACAGAAACATCTTAGTATCACTTTTTCTTTAGACTACTTGTCCATAACTGTAGTTTGCTTATAATTTTCACATTTAGAGATTTTGTTTCTTTGTAATATTAATTGATTAAATATTTGATGTATATTTATATTTTTAGATGCATATACTTATTAGAGATGGGTGGTTTAACCAAAGAAAAAAAAATCCACCTTTTTTTTGGTTTCATCTTTACACCGTGAAACCTTGAAATTTTTTACGAAACTGAAATTATTCGGTTTAGTGCTATCACTACTGACTGACCATATCCAAGGAAACACTGTTGAAAAAGACTTTCAGATTTTAATAAAATTAAATTTTATCAACATTTATACCATTGTAAGAGGAAAAGATTGAACAAAAATATGATAAAAAACATTTAATAGACTATTTTTTTAGAAAATAAATGTGAAATCTATTTGTTTACAAAAGAAATGAAGAAGAAAAAAAAGGAAGTATGACAGATATGACATTTTGGAAATCTTTCATATCATAGAATGTTTTCAAAAGAAAAAAGAAAAGGGAAATACGACATAATGTCTGAAATCTATTTGTTTCAGTTATCAAATAAATAGATTTTGTGGTAAAATAAATTTAACAACAAAATAGAGAGTAAAAATAAAAAATAATTGCCAGTTTTGCCTAAATGTTAAGTTTTATGAAGTCGGATATTTTATAAGGGTATTGGTTTTCTGGTAAGCCAGTATGCTAATCACAAAATAAAGATGTTGTAAATAAGAAAAATAAATAAATCTTTTTTATCTAGGAAATGCACCTAAATTAGATATTATTTTTATACATACCAACAATTGTGACGTCATAGACATATTTTACAAAATCAAATCACTACTCCTAATTGAACAAAATTTACCAAAAATCAGGGAATTATCAATTTTAATGAAATTTTCAGTATTGATTTATCAATGAATGGATTTTATAATGCATCAGTTATTTTATTTAAAAAACTGATTTTTTTCCCAGGTCACTTAACTTTGACCCCCCCCCCGCTATTTTTTTTTTTTTTTTTTTTGAGCACAAAATATCAGAATTATATAGTTTAAACTAACATAGAATACTTAATATAGCCTAACACTTGTACCCAGTCATGGTTAGCAGATTCAGAACAGAATAAAGGGTTCAGTTCAAAGTTCTGTGAAGGCTCCCAAGCCCGACAAAAAACGTTGTGTAGATAACAATAAAGATGGGACAATAGTCCAAATAATATAAATAATTTTTAAAAAGTCCACTTAAAATTATCTCTTGTTTTCATATGCCCGCGAAATATCTTAATACTATGGCAGCTGAGATGAAGCAATTCACTAATCCAGATTGATAAACAAAAATTACTAAAAATCCGGGAATAATCTGATTTTAATAAAATTCCCTGATTTTTGGCAAATGTTTTTCAATCAGGGGTAGTGATTTGGTTTTGTAAAATACATCTATGACGTCACAATTGTTGGTACCCAGTCTAAACACATGTATGTTGCAAACAAATACCAACAATTTTAAAGTAATTTCTTCCATAAACTTTGTGGAATGTGCATTTATGAATTTTGCACATTCTAAATTTTCAATGTAAATCGTTTTTTTGGGGGGTAGCTTTTCATATCTATATTTCAATATATATCAATCTTTTTTAAAATTGTATATATAAGGATACAAATAAGTCAAAGAATGACTCCACCACCACCACCATCAAATAATATTGAACCTCATTTAAAGAAATACTATTCTTCAAAATAGGAAAGATATTTTTAACAATTTAATGCTCGAAATTTAGCTTGAAAAAGCCGCCTTTTTTGTTTACATTTTTAATAGTAATTTTTTTTAAGTTCGTTTTTTCAAAAACTGAAAGTTTCACAAAAAAGACACAAATTTTCACACATTATATGTAAAAAAAAAAACAAACTAGGGCCGGGATAGCTAAGTCATGGAGCGTGGTTTCTAGTTCGATTCCGGTCCTCGCCAACTCAGCGTATGAGTAGCACAGGGATCTGTGTGGTAAAGTAAGGAGCTGATGGTAGGTGGGGCGCTCCACCTCAGATGCCAAAAAACTATCTCCTTGGTCTAGCGCTATTGAAAAGGGGATAGACTCCCTCGCTGGTTGGCTGATACCGACTTCAGGCCGCCCCGACGACTCTACTTTACTACTATATGTTAAAATAATTCTTAGACCATCTTCTATTAATGAAATGTTGCTCTTTTTTTTTTTTTTTGCTTACTTTATAATTTTTGAAGGAATTCGCTTCTACTGGCTGGAGAATAAATGAACACCTTCCTGGTTATAATTTAACGTGTCTTCTAATTGAGTGTACAATTTCAAGAATATTGATAAAGATTGGTCACTTTGATTTTGCAAAACAAAGTAATTTCTAAAATGTCTTGAAAAAAATAATTCTAAAAAAATCATATTTCACATTTTTGGCTGTTTGAAGCAAAATACCGTTTTAACTTGTAAAAAATAATTCAATGGATGAAAACCCATATAAATTACATATTTAGAGAAGTTAATTTATTTTCTTTCCAACCATATTTTAAAGATTGGAACAGAAATTATGAGTTGAACAGATTAAGTTGCAAATTTTTCAGTCTCAAATGAAATCAGATATCAACTGGAAATGCTATCATTATACATGAAAATGAATAGTTTCCTTAGAAAGCAAAAATACTAAATTAAAGACCGAAAAACTGAATAAAAAACAACTGTACTTTGATAGAAGAGACACATTATTCATCATTTTCATTATAGAGTGGGGTCTGCAGCTTCTATGCTAGAGCTACCACTGTTTACAAATGTATCAAATGATAGAAAAATAGGAAACTGCTTTGAAATGGCATATATATTTTATTTTCAATGAGTAATAATCATAATTTTCAATGGATTGGGGGGGGGGGGATTTTAATAGATCAATCATAATTTGATATTTTAAGAAATCATCATTATAAACAATTTACAAATATTTTCAAAATATAGTATTAATAGAAATATATCAATATTAAGAATTTATAATTTGGTGTGGTCATTTGTTCACAAGCCATGGGGAAGTGATTGAAGATGATTCAAGTATAAAAGTTTGACCTCTTGCTAACAAAACATATTGATAAAGATTTTCTTACTTTGAATTTTTCAGGGATGATCAAGTGGACATTGCTGGAAATATCATGAAATGTTTACCTTCTAAACTTCCTGGGTAAGATCGATTTTTTAAAAATTAAAAAAATTTTTTTTTTAATGCTTTTTCTTCTGAAAAACAAAAACTCATTGATTAATTAGAAAATCAATGGCATATTTTTCTTCTTTTGTGTTTATTTTTGAGGAATTATTAAATTCTTTATATATTATTATTTTTCACACCAGTGTAAACTGATGGTCTTTCACTGGAGTCTGTGACAACAAGTCTCCAGGACTCTTCTGAGTATTCTAGGCGATCTTAAAAATGCTGATGTCTGGATGGTCTCAATTCTTCTTCTGATTTCCAGTTCCTCTAGTCTGTTTACTAAACTTTTAGGGACTGTTTCAAGCGCACCGATTACAATTGGTATAATTTTCACTCTGATATTCCAGTTTTTTTCAATTCTCTAGCAAGGTCCAGGTAATTGCCTATCTTTTTGTTTTCTTTCATCTTCATCCTGTGATCTGCTGGGACTGCAAAATCTACCAGTTGACAAGTTTTCTTTTTCTTTCTTTTTAATCAATACTAGGTCTGGTCTTCTGATCCGTCTATATATCAAAGTCACAGAGAATTTTATTTTTCATTCTCAATAACAGATTCTGGTTTATGCATATACCATTTTGTTGTATTGTCAAAATTTATTTTTTTGCATAATTCCCAGTGGATCACCTTCCCAACCCAGTCGTGCCTAGCTTTGTATTACACTTGCGCTAGTCAGTTGCATTCTCTTAATACATAGTTGATTGTCTCATCTCTGTCTCCACACACCCTACATTTGCTGTTCTCTTGTGTCTTATCTATCTTTACTTTGATATAATTTGTTCTAATGGTATTGTTTTGTGCTGCAATTATGAACAACTAGGTTTCTCTCTTGAGATTTCCTTTTATTAACCATGTCCAGGTCTTTTTTAAGTGCAACCTCCCCAATTTGTTGTTTGAAGTATCCATATAATGCCTTGTGCATTGTCATTAATTTTCTAGTCCTTTAATCAATCTGTCTGAGTTCCTAGTTTATCCATTTTAAGAATGGGCCAGAGTATCTTATAATGGGGGATAGCCCAGGTATTTATTCCTTGGATGAGATTTCTGCTGCTGAGCTTGGTTTCTAGGAGTTTTCTTGTTCTCCTGAGGTATTCTTTTTTTTAACTTTTCCTTTCATCCCTGTTTGCTTGATATTGTCTGCTTCTAAAATTCCTAAGTATTTGTAACTTTCTTTTTCTCCAAGTGTCCTGATTTGATATTTGTTATCCATCCATTATTTTTTCTGTTTTTTTATACATTTTTAGTTGTGTCTAATTACATTTAATTATATGAAAAGTATGTTTATTAATTTGTTGGAAATACAATAAATTAAAAATGTGTATATGTATGAATATTTGTTTCTCTCCCATTGTATATTCACAGGTAAGAAAAATGATTTTATATATCTTTGAAACTATTGTAAAATTTGTTGTTTTCACCTTGTTTTTAACATTAAAAAATATTATGAATAATTAATGTTTGTATATGGTAAATTTTTTGTATAATTTAAAAAAATACTTTTTGTATCTTTTATTAAAAGTTATTCTGTTTTATTATTATTGAATGTAAAGTGAAACTAGAAAAGAAGTGACCCATTGGGTCACTCATTGAGCTCGAGTTAGATTGTTGAAAAAAATCACAGGATAATATTATTTTGTCAATTTAAAAGCCAAGAGATTAAAATGGTTGTTGACGAGCAATCTGGGATTATCTAAAAGGTAATTGCTTAAAAATTAGTTGTGAAATTCTGTGATACAAACTTTAAACCAATCCATCTGAAAGCTAATTTCTTAAAATGGTATCTTGTTAGAGTTAGTGTAACAATTTTATGTTTTAACAATTGATAGTAGAAAATGCCATTTTTCCACTTTGAAAAAAATTCATGATAGTCAAATTTACCTTTATCATTTCCTTTAATTATTTTAAAAAATTTGTAAAACTTCACGTTTGATCACAAAGTCATTAACAGTATCTATATTTTTCATTTAGAAGAATTTTTTGAAACCTTCATAAAATATAAATATAAATGAAAATAGATAAACTTTTGTGTTAAATCTGTGTTGTTATTTTTAACATTACTTACATTCATAATAAAAATATTTACAGGGTAAAATAAGCATAGAAGTAGGTTTGTCTATTTTACCTAAATAGCCTCTTCCTAAATTTTTACTAACAATTATTTTATTTGTTTCCCCCCTTTGACCCTATAGATTTTTTAAATTAATAATTAAAGTATTTTTTTAAAAATCTATTTGAAAACATGACATCAATTTTTATTTTTTTATTTTTTTACAACAAAAAAACTTAATTTTAAATCACATTGTGTACGAATCATATTTACATTTTTTAGAAATCAAACAATTAACTTATGTTTCCCCTCCCTTTAAATTTTAAGTAGATTTTTGAGCTTTGTAAATTAAGGGGGATATTCAACTAATAATCCAATTTTAATAGAATTTTTGGTATATGGAATTACAGATAAAAAGGCTAAGTATTTTTACATAATTGTGGTCAAAAGTTAGTTTGCAAAGTGAATTAGATTAATAACAAAATAAATACAAGTGGAGAATTAAAACAAAAACAAAAACATTAGTCTTTTCTGTATCAAGTAAAGTAAGTAAATTGGTCGTGCTGGCCTAAAGTCGGTATCAACGAGGGAGTCTATTCCCTTTTCACTAGCGCTAGACCAAGGAGATTGTTTTTGCGTCTGAGGTGGAGTGCCACACCTACCATCAGCTCCTTACTTTACTGCACAGATCCCTGTGCTACTCATACACTGAGTTGGTGAGGGCCGGTATCGAACTAAGACCTTTGTGATTTCTAGCCAAACGCTCTACCGACTGAGCTAACCCAGCCTCTCTGTATATATAGAGAGAAAGATTGGTGGTGTGGGGGCCTTTTCACTTTATTTGTATGTTATCGGCTGCAGTCACTGGCTGTTAAATAGCCTCTCTCGCTCATAAATCTCCTAGATAGAAATATCATATAGAGAGTTGGAAAGAAACAGGCAGAATGTTAAGTGAGGGACGGGGCAGTTTTTTACTTAATTGCAAATTACGACTAATTAGAACCAAATAAAATGGAATTTTTTTCAAACATAATTTAATCCTAAATCTAATAAATATTTTGAGATGTGTTTTGTGTCATTAAACTAAATAGGAAAAAAGTCTTAGGGAACCAAAAGTTGATTCGCTCAATTTTAGTATAATAATAGATTTATACATCACAGTATTTGTTTTTTTGTTTTTTTTAGTTCAGGATCATACACACAAGATTTGCAGAAGCAGAAAGAAAATCTAGAAAATCACATTTGGTGAGTTCATTTCTTATATCAACTATATTTTCAAAAGTAATTGATTTATATTATTATGATAGTATATATATATATATATTGTGAATGACCCTATATATGCTCCCCATCCTCTAGGGTTGAGCACTCTGGGGGGGATCTCGCTGACGGCCGCCAACTCAAGCGAAAAACGCAACGCTCTTCTCTGAATGGAGCACTCTGTGACGGCCTTTACACACAAAGCGATGTGTGTATTAAAACAGTTAAAATCCCCTTCCCATTCTGTAAGTGAAGACAGCCTAGTGGTTAAGGTGCCAGACTGACACCCAACCGACCGGAGTTCAATTCAGGCTGTAGGTAGCTTACAAAATGTCTAGCCACACTGAAGAGACTTGATAAATCGAAACACGTGTCTGTGGATGACCCTATATATATTAATAGCTTTTCAATTTTCTATCCTTTTGTTGGCACCTTTCTGTCCACTTTAGATGATGGCGTAGTGTCCAAAAACAATTATCTGCATCTGCGCAAGTGACCTACAGGCCAATTCTAGAGTGACAGTCTTTGGTGCACTGAATGCACAAAAACTGTGATGCTTTCTGGGGCTGCTGTCTTTTCTCCCTCTTTCTGGCTCTCTTTGCTGTTGATGCTACTCTCCTCTCTGCCTCACCCCTCTCCCTCACCCCTCTCCGTGCCTTGCTTAATGTTAAGGCGCCTGGCCACTCTATTTTTTGCATCTACCTCCCATGTGTTTGTGTCAATAGAAATATCTGTGCTTTATTATATTCTAATTTAAGCATTCACTTGTGATGTTTTATATTTTCTCTATTTGATTCAACACTTACTAAAGGTTAAACCAAAATGTTTGATTTGTTTATAATTTCATTACATTTTTTTTCTTTAGATTTTTCTCATTGGATCTTTTATAAAGAGTATACCAGGTAATTGAGAACAAATTATGATATAAAGACAATAACTAGAAAAAATCAGTTTTTTAAATTTTTTTATTGAATATATGTTCAACTTAGAAAAACAGAACAAAATTAGTCTATAAGACTGCTTTCAGCCATAAGGCCTTGCTTTTGAGGTGGTTCTTGTTCATGTTTGTCAACATGATTGCAGCCTTCTTTTGTATTGTGGGGATGCTCTTAACAATTCTCTAGATGGAGGGGATTCAAGTCAGGAGAGGTAGGAAGCCACATGTTGGGTTTGACATGATCATAAAAATTGTCAACCAACCAATCTTGAGCTATGTGGGTTATATGAGAGAGGAAAGAGCAAAGTCCTAATATTCATGAACTCTCTTGGGTTATATCCTCAATCCAGGTCTTGACCACTGTATCCAGTACCAACCCGTCCTTCGGGTCGGAGCTCCGGTGTGCTTCGGCCACTGGATCGGTGTGTTTGAATTAATAGCGTCGATCCTAGGGGGCTATCCCCCCAGGCAATACCTGCCCCCTTAATTTAAAGGGGCAGGGCTGGGTTTATTGCCCAGCACCTGAGGAGCCCCCCTTGAGGGGGAATGCCGAAGGGATCGACGCAATTTTTGTTCTTTCCCACCCATGAGCTTCGGCTTGTGGGTGGGCCCACATTAAAACTAGGCCTTGTGCCCAGCCCATACAAGTGGGGTATGAGGCAAATACCCACTGTATCCAGTACCTTAATATAGATAGAAACATTGATAAAGGTTCTGATGTTCTGGATCTGCTGGGTTGAACTAGGCCATCCTTACAATACCTGCTATGACGGCCGCCCAAAGCAAGGAAATGAGTAAAGACAGAGTCCGACTGATGAAGACACTTTTATTTGGGTAAATACGGGAGTTGTCACCTATCCTCCTGTTTCGCAACTGGTCTTCAACGTGAAACTACAATAGAATACAAATAGACTATGTAGTTTCTCTAATACAACTACTAAAATCGAAAAAGAGGAGGAAAAGTTCCAAGCATGTATCTTACCTTCTTGTCGTCTTCAAATCCTGCTGCTAAAAGAATTCGAAACCCAGCGCCACGCAAACATGTGACTTTTACCGGTGTCAAACGGTGCTTGTACCCACGCAATAGGATGGCCGAACAAAACAAGGGAGATAATTATCTTGCATTTACACCTGCTTAGAATGTTTCTCTTGTCTATGGCTGATAAATCCACACTAGCTTGTTCCTATTGCAAAGGACCTGGCTACTTTCAAGAAGATGGCTAGTGCCATGAGCACCATGTACCTTTTCATTTCCTATGTTAGATTGGAAGCTGCCTTGTTGATACTCTCTATATGGCTGAAAGAGAAATGAAAATGAGTTAACATTTTGTACATGTTACGTTAGTTTGTCTTCTTCTATTTATGACCTGTTAAAGGTATGTTCACAAATACCTAGCACATTTTGTATAATGTTTGGTTCCTTTATATAGCTATATAACTATTAACTTCATGTTTCTTTCTCCAGGGCATCAAGAATATTTAATGAGTATGGTTTACAACAGACTATCTGTACTATTAAAGATGCGCAGGTAATTATTTTTACAATTTATAAGTCTTAAAAAATACTTGTCAAATCTTGATGTATTCCATTTAAATTTTTCATATTTTTGCATTATATATAGTCCTGTTTAGCATTTTACATATATTTCTTAATGTAAGATATTAATTTATCATTTTATAAAAAATATATATAGTAAATATATAAGTACTGTAAACTATTGTAGGTTAGCAATTTCTGTTCATTTTATTTTATTTTTAGGTTTATTTATAAAAGTAGTATTGGGAAGTTTTTAAAGTTTTTTAAAATTTTTTATTAAATCATTTAAAAAAATACTTGTCAAGTCTTGATGTATTCCGTATAAGTATTTTGGACCATATTACCTTAAGGCACCCCTTTTCGATTTTGTGTTATTAGGCCATTTTTTTTTTCATTTACACTGTCAATATCCGGTTGTTTGTTAGGGGTTAGGGTTAGGAGTTGTAGCCCTAACCCTAACCAACAACCGGATATTGACGGTGTAAATGAAAAAAATGACCTATTATCACGAAATTGAAAAGGGGTGCCTTACGGTAGTATGGTCCAGTATTTCATATTTTTGCATTATATATAGTCCTGTTTAGCATTTTACATATATTTCTTAATGTAAGATATTAATTTATAATTTTATAAAAAAATATATATAGTAAATATATAAGTACTGTAAACTATTGTAGGTTAGCAATTTCTGTTCATTTTATTTTATTTTTAGGTTTATTTATAAAAGTAGTATTGGCAAGTTTTTAAAAATTTTTATTAAATTTTTTATTAAATCATTTTGATTTCAAATCACCACATTTGAATCATCTAGGATATTTATTTTATAAAAAAATAATTTGAAATGACAATAATATTTTTAGATATCATACTGTAATTATTACATATCAACATAGCTGGGGACGTTATTTTAATAGTCACCGGGTAGCAATTTCTGAGGCAGGAGACCGGGACGCACTTCCTCATAAATTACCACTTAATTTTACTTGGACCTATTCTCTCTCTTAATACTTATTTGATCTATCCTATTTTTTCTGTAAAAAAAGTCTGACACTTCATTACCACTAACCAGTCACACATGCAATGATATATACAAGCACCAATGTCACTTTGTCACACATAGATACACAATTTGAGAGTACTTTCAATGAGTCTCATTTGTAAAGTGTTATCACTGAAAACTTCTACAGTGTTTGAATATATACATTGAGGAATTTTCAAATTGAAGAGATATAATTGCCATTGAGGAGAAAATTAGAAGACCGTGAAACATCACCAATGCAGTATTGATTGTGTATTAGCAGGATGAATTGAAGAAATCTTGTTTAATTCTTGTATTTTAGAATCAAAAAATGTTCATCTGAAAGGTTTAAAAAAAGATTGAAAACTTAAAAACTCACCATTGAAGAAAAAACAATAAATGATAAGCTTAAAGCCATTAACTAGTATTTTTTTAAGTAAATAAGGATTTCGTTTTGTTAGTAATTTAAAAGGTTTATTGTCTGAATTCAAGCTTTGTTATGGTTTTAAGATATACAATTTTCCAACTAACCATTGTTTACATAATAGCATAAGTTATTTCTTAAGTTGCTTAACGTCTCCTTTAAAGTCTGTACATTTATTTCATTTATAAAATATATATACATATTGAGTCAGTATTTTTTTTTTTCTTATTGAATAGAAAAATATAGAATCTACAAAAAAAATTGCTTGTGAAGTTAACTCGTTCTGCTGGCAGAAGGTAAGTGCACTTTATTAGATCAATATGCAGTTGATAAAATCTTTTCTGTTATTTCATTGATACTTTAAGTTTGAAATGAATATCATACCACATATCATTTTTGTATAAATTTTTTAAATGTGGTGGTTTATATTTTTCCTTTAGATCACCAAGCATGAATGAAAAAGAATGGTTTAATTTTCACAAAAGTATATTACAACTTCAAGAAAAGCTCTTCCAGAACATTACCCCTGCTCAAGCTTTAGAGGTACAATTTTCACCTATTTATAATATATTGTTCTTATATCCTTAATTGTACTATTTTACAGCCATAGTTATTTTTATGGGCTGTTTAACTCTTAATTTCCTCTACAACACTCTCCATACAGTAGATAAAACCAGAATTTTACTATTCAAATATTGATCCCTTTGCAGTAACAACAATGATAATAATGGCATTGTACAGTTTTCATTCTCAAAATCCTTATTTTAGAAATTATTTACAGGAAGATAAGAATTCAAATTTATATACCATAAGTTAATTGGATAATAAAATCTACTATGTTTGTAAAGAGAGATATAGCAAGTTTAATATAAGTATTCAATTTATTAAAATATTTCACAAAATGGACTAAGTTTGCTTTAATTCCCCTACAACCAAAAATATATATGATTCTTCCATAGTGTACATGTTTATGCATATACTATCTTGTGAGCTATTAAGATTCTACACACACACACACACACACACACACACACACACAGGGTTTAAACTCAGATCTAGGGAATTTAAATTCTCACAAATAATCCCAATCACACATAAGGCAGTCCACTACACCAACCTACAGACCTTCATTACCCCCACCCACCCATCCAACCCAGCTTGGGGAATCAACAGAAAGAAGTGGGTAGCACAAAAACAGCATCAAAGACCAGGCTACACACAAGCACCACCTGACCCCAAAAGGACCAGAGACAGGAAACAACAGTCAAACACAAACATTTGAAAAAGAGGGACATAGCTCCTCGAAATATCTGTAAATAAATGGAATTTAGAACATAATATTTACCCCAGTTCTTCATTTAATTCATTCATTTCTTTCATGCTTTTAAACAACCAAAAACTTATTTTCCTATATATATATATATATATATATATATATATATACACACGCAAACACACACATATAAATAGACTCATCAAACGGAGGACATTCTTCTTTTTGAACCCTCTAAATACACCAAGCCACCCCAAAAATGAAGTGTACAACCTCAAATCCCAAAAGACCCCACCAAACAACAAATTGCTAGACCCTTTTGAGGCAGGCATTCTAAAATTAATTAGGAAAATTGAATTTAAAAAAAAACAAAAACATGTAACTATTTTCAAACTAGAATAAGCAAAGACATTAGGAACATAAAAGAATTCTAACCACATTTGTGTCAAAGCCGATAAACCAAAAAACATTTATAAAACTATCCCCTCTCATTACAATGGCATCTTAACTAACAAAATCACTGACACTTACAAAGTAGATAACATGGAGATATCATCACAAATTAATACAGATACAGCTAAATTCACAAAAAAAAAAAATAAACATAGAAGATAGAATAGGCAAAATTAACATAAAAAAGGCTTATATTCTGTTTAAAGAAAGTAGGAAGCGCGTGGTGTAATAGTTAAAGCCATGGGAAATGGACACGTCACCCCGAGTTCAAATCCTGGACATGGTAATTGCATTTCACTTAGCGCTAATACCCTTGGGAAAGGTATGAATCCTACTCTCCCTCCAACTATGGGTAAATAGTAGGGCAGACTGGGCTCTTTAGCCTTGGTTAGGCAACCGGTCTAGGAGAAGAAAAACTCTGAATTCAAACCTGTTAACTCCGCTTAAGAAATTGACCTTGTGTCGCATCCTGCTCGTGCAGAGGGGTTGGTAAATATATATATTCTGTTTAAAGACCAACTTCATCAACAAACTATAATCTAGGCTAATCAATCCCTCAAAAACTGAATTAGGTAAAATCTCTAAAAATATTATCCAAAACATTATCCTAGAAATACAAAAAAATGCCTACAAAAATCTTTGTAAGAATTCCTTTGAAGCCATTGAATGGTTCAAGAATGCCTAACAAAAAACAAAGCCACCTTCATTCAATTCAATATAATTGACTTCTATCCATTCATATAAAAAAAACTTTTAATAAATAGTATTAACTTTGCAAAAACTTACATATTCACTCTGACCTGGAGTGGTAGTACCTGTTAGGGTCCCATTTGGGGATCAAATAGATCTGTTTGCAAGTTAATTAAAATGATTTCTTCCAGTTTGATACACATGAAGTTAATGAAAAATCTAACAAAATTTTTTTCTACCATCTGATTCTGGGTAAACTGGTTACCAACTATATATTTGCCTCATATTACATATCAAAATAAAGATCTATTCAAGCTGTAGATTAGCAGAAAATTACCCAACAATATTCTAAGGGGTTTCACCAGAATATTATTTTGAAATGAGGGTATCACTACAGATGGCATCAAAAAACAGATTCACAGCTAAATGTGCTAAAATGAGTGAGTTTTTATTTTGTCATTGAATAACTATAGATGTTATTTTACAAATTAATGATCTATTTATGTGCTATTTAATTATATAAGTTTGACTGTAATATGATGTTTGACTGCAAACTTATAAGGATTTCACTGTAAGGAGTATGTCTAAAACTTTGAATTCTGATGTTTTAACTGTGAGTGTACATTTCTATAGTAACGCAACTTCTAATAGAGTTTGTTTTGTAAAAAAATATACATATTCATTAATATATATATTTATATTTTGAGAGAATATGTGCTTAATTGAAGTCGTACCTAATTTTGAAAGTTAATTAATTAATAATTAATTAATTAGGCGGGCATACCTATTTAAATGTAAGGCTAAACAAATCGAGAAAAATCAATCTCTGTATGTACATTTCGGCCTATTAGGCCTCATCATCTATATCTCTGCTTAATAGGCCGAAATGTACATACAGAGATTGATTTTTCTCGATTTGTTTAGCCTTACATTTAAATAGGTATGCCCACCTAATTAATTAATTATTAATTAATTAACTTTCAAAATTAGGTATGACTTCAATTAAGCACATATTCTCTCAAAAATTGTCGGCTAAAAAAAGCCATATCAAAACACATCGCTTGTGTATTTACTTCTCATATATTTATATATATATTAGTATCATATTGGCATGTACAATTTGCAAAAAGCAGTTTTACTTTTGAAAATATTTTCATTTGTTATCATTATGAATAGGAATTCTTCTGTTGATTTTTGGATGTCAACATAAAATGCTAAATTACTAATCAATCGGTACAAACTTTTTATATTAAAACATAATTGTTTGAAAAGTTGAATGTTCATAGAATATTCTTTCATATAATTCAATTTATTGACTTCCTATCATTAATTCTGACTTTTTAAACCTTTTTTTTTTTAAATGTGGCATGCCTTCAGGATATTTTATTTCTTTTCATTTAAATTTTATTATTTTCCCGCTCAGATATATGCCGCTAGCATGCTATGTTCAAGTGATATAAAAATAATTAACTTGGCTAAACACTACATCACAAGACAACGAAATGAACCTAAAGTCTTGCAGCATGTGGACATTACAATCAAGGTGCCTTTTGATCAATCTGTAAACTTGATATTGAATGCAGCTCAAGAATATTTCAACTCAGCATCAAATCTCAGTCACTTTTCAATGGATATGGCCAAGTAAGATTTTCTACTACTTTTTTTTTTTTATTTTAAATTTTGTTATTGTCATTAATGAGTTTGAAATTAAATTCAAATGCATATTCAATTAAAACTTATCTATCTTATCTTATTTATAACATTTTCATTCATTATTTCTTACTAAAAAAATATAAAAAACATTTTTCCTAGATATTTCTAGGAAAAATGTTTTAATCTTTTTTAGTAAGAAATAATGAATGATTATTTTATACATAAAATGTTTAAAAGATATTTAGAATTTATTTTTAAAATTGTTTAAATTTAGCAAACTGACTTGTGTTGATTTGTGTTTTAGGACTTGTCTAAATTTGATTGAGGATTCTTCAGAAGATATTCAAAAAGAGTTGGATCTCATTGAGTCTTTATCCATTTTAGAAGAATTTGGAATCAGCATTTTGCCATTGCAAGGTAAATATTATAATCAATTATGACTGATATTTTTCCTATGAAATTAATTATTAGTTGGGCAATTCCATGTCAAATCATCCAGAAAAAAAAAATTGTCACACAAATAATCAACTGAAATTTAACGTAGCCAAAAACAAGTTACAACTTGCACTTTTTATTTCAGAATTCATGATTTTTTTTCTACAAAAACTACTGCCTTGAATATTATACAAATTTTTTGATATAGTTATTCAGACGCTTATCTTTATGGAAAAAAAAGTAAAAATCATTTTTTGACGGTTCATTTTTTTGATATCTCATAAATAAAATAGGGGGGTAAACCTTGTAAAAAAAATATTTCCCCCAATATATTTTAAGGAAAAACTATTTTAGACATATTTACATCCTGAGGTAAATAGTTATGGAAATTTTCGTGAAAATAAGGCCATTGTTTAATTTTTCGTAGAATCTTTTAAAAATCCTCGTCATAACTTGTTTTTGGGTACGTTAAATTTCAGTTGATTTAACGGCGCAAAAATGAAAAAAACATTGTTTTTCAATCATAATTTTCATTATTTCCGTAGGCTGAAAAAAACTTTCTAAAATCATCAGGAGTTTGTTTAATGTTTCTTCTTTCGAATGGAAAAAAATTATAAAAAGATAATATTAACTTTTATGCAAGTTACATTGTGTTAAATATAGTGTGTGTGTGTGTGTGGGGGGGGTTCACAGGGAAAATTGGTGGTACCTAGGATATTGTTATCATTTTTGTTACCTTCCAATTTCCAATTCTAAAATGAAATGTGGTGCCGATATTGACATTTGTATATTTCAGAATTTTGCAGGCAATATGATTGATGCATGGGAAATATAGTGTTTGTATATTATTTTATATATATCCAACCACCAACATAATCCTGATAATTTCTATCAAACTCTGACAGTTATTTTGCTCCATATATTGCTTATTCAATGGCTGAACGGAAACACTCAAAATGTAAAAGTGCCAAATTTTAACTGATGTTGTAACTTCACTGGTGAGCAAAAATCCAACTCCATTTTTGGTACAAATAATGTTCAATATATGTAGAATAATAATTTAAAGGAAAACAAAAATTATATGTAGTGCCACATTGTGATTTTTTCACTTATTGATCTTGCATTGAAAAAATCAGAAATCATTAATAACGTAAAAAGGGTTAATGTTATGCCTATTTTTGGATTCCTCAGGCCTAAAAGCTTTTATAAACCAATTTTTAAGAGTAGGGAGCTCTAGAACAAATGTTATCGACAAAAACAGATTACAAAATGTCGCCATTTTTCTCCCCCCCCCCCCTCAAATTTTTCGAGTTTAAAATCGACATAACTTATTCGAATATTTCGAATTTGAAAGCTAAAATTTGGGGGATTGTCTAACTTTAACCTAGTCTACACCTGTACAAAATTTCAGAAAAATTGAAGGGTGGGGTGACATGGCCTTGATGATTTCACATGAATTACCCATTTATATTTTGGGAAAGTTGTTCTAACTTAGAGTATACAGGGTGTTCAGGTTAAATTTGATGATTTTTAATGTCTCCGTTTTTTTTTTTTAGGAAGAGCTTGATGTATTAGTGAACAATCAATGCTTTAGGCTTAATTCAGATGGCTATGTGAAGGTGCTAGAGACTGTGGTCAAACCTTTGCTAGAGAAGGTTTCTGCTTGAAGGCCATATGTGTAGCAACAGGATTCAACTCTAGAAAGAGTCACAAATGGTTGTCAGTGACTCTCTACAACTTCACCAGCCCCAATTTCTGGCCTTATAGTTCCATCGATCATAATCTCATGGTGTGTGGGAAGCAGTTAAGAAAGACACCAATTGCTCTGCCTGCAACACCAAAGCTGATCTGATGGCCAAGATCAAGGAGACAGGAGAGCATGTGCCGAATTCATGAGTTGTCTTAACCCTGTTGTGAAAGCTGAGTGTAGCTATTTTGAGTAAACTGTTATCTCCCAACCATAATCTAGTTGATATTTTAAAACTTTTTTTTATATACTTTTATTTTTCGATGGGATATTGTTTTCTTTTCCTTTTATGCAAACTTTCATATTTAGCTTGAACACTTTGTATAATGAATGTCTTAAATTGTAAGTTATATAAAATCATTTGAACTTTGCCTGAAATAAATAACAATTTTTTTTTTTTTTTTTTTTTTTTTTTTCAGTTCGTCTAAAGGAAGACAGATTGGATTTAGTGAAGGATTCTATAAATAGTCGAACACATGCTTATAAACAATCTGAAAAGGTGTTAATGTTCTTCTTCATTCATAATTCAGGTAATTACCCAAC
>CM042140.1:31577735-31694043 GCA_023376005.1 Doryteuthis pealeii
GGCGGTGACTGAGGGTCTACATGTCCTGGGAATGATGTTAAACTCTATCTTATGGTGAGGTTCCAGTTTTGGAGGTTTGGGGAATGTGGAGCACCCCTTCATTACCATTGCTCCCTGGTCCACTCTGACCCGGAGTGGTAGTACCTGTTAGGGTCCCATCTATGGGTTAAATAGAAAAATGTATTTATAAAAAAATTGTATTATCCATTAAGAATTGATTTATTTCAAAACTTTATCGGCATTAAATGGCCCACTGAGGTTGATATGCTGTAAAACAAAACCAAACCGAAATTAAATATTTTGATATGGAAAATATTTCATAAAATCATTCTAAGTTCAGAAGTGGAGTTAAGAAGCAAGCAGTTAGTCAAAAGACTGAGTGCAGTCCATCATCCCATTGTACCAAGTTACTAGTGGTAAAACTACTCAGTTCCTTTGCAGTCTCAACTAACAATGATGAGCAATAATTCTTTTTAAGAAAACCAATGTGGGGAAGTCAGTGAGCGACTGTTAATGGTATAGGGATGTGTGTCCACAACCAAGTAATTAGTTAAAAAGTTGATAATTTCAATCACAAAAAATAAGTTTGTCAATTAACATTTTCAATCAATTTGATTAAATAAAACTATAAGAGAGTTTTATAATTTGCTTGAAGCATTGTGTATATATTGGTTAGGAGGTTGATTTAGAAGGCTATCACAATGCGGGTGTAAAGAAAAAAAAAAAAATAATACGGTAACAATAGTGTTGTGTGTTAACCTGTATTTTATTCTTGAATTTTCGTGATAAAATCTCTTTTTCAAAAAATCACTGGAACTGAAGTAGTCTAGTTATGGCATTTCTTTTTAAATGGATTTTTTTTATTTTTAATAAAACTATATATTTTACTAAAATATTTACCTAGTAGACAGTAAGAATTGTTAATATTATTTTGTCTTTATAGATTTGGCAATATGTCATGTCCTTGGGAAGAAGATCAGAGACGAGAAGAAGACTGGTGTGAAGCACACAGGTAATATTTTATCATAAATCTAATTCACTTCAATTTTCTTGGCACATAATTTTCTAGATATATATATTTTAATCTTTTTTTATATTACTTGTTAAAACTGCTACACCTAAGCAAAAAGTATATTTTGAGGGATCATTTCTAATCTGTGTGAGAATGTGTTTTGTATAATATACTGACTTATTATGGAGATAGGATGGATGTAGTAGAATCTGACAGTATGAGGTAGGTAGAAGGATGGTGAACAAGAAATGAAAACTCAAAACAAATCAGAGAGTTGAAACGTTTCGTCCGAATTCATACAGACATCTTCAGTCGAATGATTTTTATTGAAAGCAAAATTTTGTGCGAGTATAAGTGACGGAAGTGAAGGGAGGGAGGATAGGGGTAGACATGAATGAAGTGAGGGTAGTAAACAGGAAGTGGAGAGAGGATGGGAGTGGATGAGCACAGGGGTGGGTTAAGGAAGGGGGGTAAGGTTCAGGGTGACTTATTATATAATATGATTAATTGTAAAAGAGAATAAAAATCTATGAAGAAGAATAAGTGGAAATGAAAAAATACTAACATAGTTCCCATCATAAATCACTGAATTGGCTTATGATAGAAATGAACAATGAATGAAACTTTAATTTTTTTTATAATATATTAATGATTTGAAGGCAATTACAATGCGTATAAAAAATAAAAACAAAAAGATGTTATTTTTGTCTTATCGATTTCAAAGTAGAAACTTCATCTTCAGAGGTGTATATCAGAAATGTACGTGCTTAAGTTTTTTTTTGTGTGGTTATAATTTTTTTTCTTATTTTTTCCCTCTTCTTTTTAAAAAAAAAATTTTTTTCTTTATTCTTTTTTTCTTCTCCTCCTTTCTTTTTTCTTTATGTTATGAATGAAATGGGCAAATAACTGTAATTTCTTATTTTTTTGAATGTCTGTTGAGGATGAATGTTTGAACCCTGCCCTGTATATGTATCCAATATTGTCTGTTTGTCTTTCCGTGAATATTGCAACAATGTAGCCATGTCGAATTCAAAATAAAAACTGTCACATAGAAAAATTCATATACTTAGCTTTTCTTTTCTTTTCTTTTTTTCTTTTCTTTTTCTTTTTTTCATTTGTAAAAAAAATAAAATGTAATAATTAATTTAAAAAAAAATGTAATAGTTAATTTTTTAATTAAATTTTTAATTTTTTTTCAAAATAGTTCTCTTGGCATATATCAAAAATAATAATGTGACTGATATAATCAAAGAACTATATATATCTTTTAAGTGAAAAAAGAGTTATACTGAAATATCTTATTAATACTTCTTATAACCTAATTATTAACTACCATTTGGAATTTATGAAGTATATGATATTTGATATGAATTGAAATTTACAAAGGATTGTATTAATGTTGTTTTTTTTTGCTTTTGTTTTTTCTAATTCTCTTTTCAGATCTGCCATTGATTCAACTGAAGTTGATTTAGGAGCCAACTTGTATGAAGAAAATCCATCACTGCAAAAATTTAAGTAAGAACAGATTTTTATATTTTTACAAATACTTTTCATTCTCATATAAAAGGTTTTATTGCCTTCAGTATGTTTAATGAATATGTATTTGTTTTTCTACAACTAACTTCTATTCTAAAAGCTTCTTTCGAGATGAGATGCATCCAGTCATTGATAAGAGGAATTATGGGTTTAAGGGGGGGGCCTCTTAAATCTCCCAGTTGTAGGCAAATTGTTCGGATGAAAGAAGACAAACACACAATGGAAATTTAATACATGTATTGACAAATAGTACAAGAATATATTGCAAATTTTAATGGCATTTGCTACAAGACTTATCTGTGAGGTGAAATACTGTTTGTTGGAGAAGTGGCACTAACAGGGGTATTCTGGTCGCTGTGGTTGTAGAGTTTCTGTAGAGACGCATCCGTTTTGGTCAGAAAGAGAAATAAAATTACTTTTTGATACCAATTAATTTCTCTAGTGAAAAAACTTGTTTTATAGGATTGATGACCTTATTCATCAATCAGCCATTGTATATTCTTGTAATAATTCTCTATTTTGTTTTAATTGCTTGTTTGATCAAGACCCTTTTTTTTTTCTTTTTTTTTTTCCACAGAGGAGTTTCTTTAGACAAAGATGTTATTAAAACTTGGTATATGGAGAGAGCCTGTGAGATTGAGTTAGAATCTCGTATGGTTGACAATGCTGTAGAATTAATCAAGTTGGGGATTGATCGAGGAGTTGAGGTAAAGAAATTTTCTCTACTACAACTGTAAATATATTTTCATTTCTACTAATTATAAGAAGTTTTAAAGAAACAGAAATTTCCCTAATATTTTATTTAAACCAAGATTTAATAAACACTAAATTAAGCTTTCATTTAACAAGTGAAGTGTTTTGTTTATGTTTTAATACTAGCTGGTAAGTTTATTTTTTCCAAAATTGAAAGTTTGATAAAAAAAAGTCTGACATTATCAAAATTTCACACATTATATATCAAAATAATTCTGAGACTCTTCTATTAATGATATAGTGCTCTTTTTTTGGCTTACTTTATACTTCTTTTTGTAGGAATCTCTGTTAAATTTGCGTGGTTATATTTTTGCTTCTATGTGCTGGAGAAGAAAAAAAAACCAACTTCCTGGTTGTATCTTCTAATTGAGTGTACAATTTCTTCAAGAATATTAATAAAGATTGGCCACTTTGATTTTGAAAAGCATAGTAATGTGTAAAATTTAATCTAAAAAAAAAAATTCATATTTTGCATTTTCGGCTCTGTGAAGCAAAATACCGTTTTAATTCAATGGATAAAAGTTCATACAAATTACATATTTAGAAAGATTACTTTCTTTTCTTTCCAGCCATATGAATATTTTTTAAGATTGGACTAGAAATACACAAGAAATTGTGAATTGAACCAATTATGGTCCAAATTTGTCAATTTCTCCAGATTTCAGCGAAAACTATTGGGAATGCTAGTAAAAGAAATTAGTTATGAGATTGTAATAAGGAAAGATAATTCAAATATAAATTTGATAATGAAGAAGATAAAAAAAATACATAGAAAAATTGAATTAAGACTTTCTTTTTAAGTTTCCATGTATTAAATAATTAATCTTCTTACTACTTTATGCTCATTTTAGTACATTCTAATTCAGAATCTTTTTTTTGGGGGGGGGGGTTTCAAATATGTAGCTATTTCTATCAAATTTCAGTTTAATAGTTTATCACTTTAAGTTTGTAAGTTTAATTTTCTATGAAACAATTAACTTGTACTTTCTTTTTTTTCCCAGGGTCTTGAAGATTTGTTAGATGATTTAATGACAATGGAGTGTCTTGTTTATGACTGCCATGTTGGATCAGAACTGACATTTAAACAACTCCAAGAAAAAAACAACATTCAAAAGGCTCATCTCATAATGAATAAGGTCTGATATTTGTTTATAAAATTTATAAGATTTAAAAAAATTGTTTCATGTAGTTCTAGCATATTTTTAAATATTGTAAATATCTATTAGAATTAAAGTATCATTTTTCAGCTGCTTATTCAACCTGCGGATAAAATGGCAATAGTATTTTCCTAATGGTGAGATATATTGCATTTACCATTCCACTTGATGAGGTTTGTTCCTCAAGTGAGAAGCCTTTCTACCTATTTGTCTGTATTTTTGAGATGAGGGTTGATGTATGTTATTTTGATTTTTCAGACTGTTGTCCTCATCTTTATTGTGGTATATAAAAACAATATTTCAGCTACTGTATCTTCCGACCTTCTTCAGGTATTCCCTGTCTATCTGAGCATAGCAATGACCCAAGTTAGGAAATCATTTTGCATCATCATCATGTCGTGCAGGCAGCATGGATATCCATGACAATCTCTCACCAGCCTTCCCTATCATTCATTGCACCTGGGAGTTCTTCCTTGCTGCAGCCAGCATCTTTACATAGCTGGTCAATGTAGGTCCTTGCTGGGCGTCCCACACTAGCATGTCCATGTGTTGGCTTCCACAGGAGAACATCGCTTATGAGTTCGTCCTTGCTTCTCCAGCAGTGTCCTGCATGTCTAGTCCGTCTCACTCGGATGCACTGTGAGATAGGGGGCAGATGACCATACAGCTGTTCCCTAGTGGGGTGCTGTTTCCACAACTTGTTCAATACTGCACGCAACATTCTTGTGCAGGTCCCATCTAGCTTACTCTCAAGGCGCCTCGTCAGGGTCCAGGTGGTGCAGCCATACAGCAGTACTGATTTGACTACAGCCTGGAAGAAATGTTGCTTCAGCTTGTCAGTAAGATCAGATTTCCATATGCCTGACAGTTTGTTTGTGGCCAGCCATGCCTTTCCTATTCGTGCATTAATATCGTCATCTGTGGATGAGATATTACTACCTAGGTATGTGAATTGTTCTACAGGCTTAAGGGGCTTACCGTCTAGTGTGGAGATGTCTCCTTTCTTTTTGAAGCTCATGAACTCTGTTTTGCATAGATTGTTGATTAAACAAGACATCAAAGAACTTTTGATGATCTCATTTAAATGATGATGTCATTGTTTTTGCAGGCCTATCAATCTCAGAAGCATCACGATCATAAAAAAAAATTATATTGTTTATTGGCATTTCCTGCACAGCTCGAAGCATGAAATCCAATGGCATCAGTTATTTTCTGATATTTTTATTTTTAAAATAATTTAATCTAGCCTTTTCAATTATTGATTCCAATATTGTGTTCATCTCTATACCTGGTCTACCCAAGAAAATCATTTGTGAAGGAATTGGATTTCATCTACTATTCTCAGCTAGAAGTTATGAGAAACAAGTCCCATGTTATTGTTACAATATTTGTTAGTCCAATGTTGCTTCTTTGAGTTGTCTTGTTTTCCAATGTCCTTCCCTATCTATTATTTTAACTTTATCCACCAAGGTTAGATGCCTTGTTTGATCAATCAAACTATTCAAAATAATTTCCCAGGTTGGGTCATTGTTATGCTCAAATAGACAAGGAACACTTGAAGAAGGTTGGAGGATACATTGGCCGAAACGTTTTATTTTTTACATACCATAATAAAGATAAGGACAACATTGCAAAAAATCAAAATTATACATGTTATGAATATGAAGATGCTTCAATAGTGACAAATGCCATAATGAACCCATCTACCAGAGATGCATATTTTATCAGTTTGCAATCCTCAGCATCTTAGGACAAGTTTGCCAATTGAGAATATATTGCAGCAGGTGGAACTTGGGTATGATTTTCCTCACAGCTACACCAGAGATGCTCATGTATGTTAAAGCCTGGCGAACAATGAGTGATTTGTATGCACTTATCATGAAAGATGAAAAAAGTCAATGGAGAGGTCACTATATTGAGCCAGATGCCACATTTTGGTTGTTTGATCCCCGACAAGTTCAAGATACCATATACTGACTTGAAACCTAAAATTAATACATTCCTTCATACAAAATGGCAACAACACTGGAATAACAACATCCACAATAAACTCTTCCTAATCAAACCCATCTTGGGAGGCTGGAGACCAACTTTAAGAACATTAACTGCAGCCATCACTTGCCTACATTGGCTGTGTGTATTGATATCAGGTCTTTGATGTGACCAGGTCATAAACTATCCATACCAATGCTACTGCTTGTAAAAGAAATTTCAGGGGGGCGATTATCTCTTTAGAAGTAGTGATAGGGGAGTGGTTGTGTCTGGGTTAAGCTGACATGGGGTTCTTTAGGTGGAGTATTGTAAGAACCTGGGATGTAGGTTGTGGTAGATGGTGTTGGTTGAAGTCATCTCTTGTACTGCAGCATCTTGGCAGCTGATCTCAAGTCCAGGACTAATATAACAAGGTTGCCAATTGAGAATGTATCGCAGCTGGTAGAACTTGTTGGCCATTTTATCCACAGTTACATCAATGACATTACTTTCAATTAATTTGGCATTGTCATGGGTACAGAATCATTTCAGGTCTGGAGTTGGTGAATTGTGTCTTGTCGCAGCTAGGCAACCTAACACTGCAGTGATACTCTATCCCCCCTCTGTCCTTCCCCTCCCCCTTTCTATATCCTCTCTCTCCATCCCTCCCCCTCTATCTCAGTCTCCCCTCCTCTATCTGTCTTTCCTCCCCTCCCTCCCTTTCTCTCTCTCTCTCTATCTATCTATATATATATATATATATATATATATATATATATATATATATATATATATTAAGAAATTTGAAAAAACAAGTGTTCCAAAAATAAAATGAAATTATTTATCAGCGCTTAAACATTTCAGTTTCTTTAAACCTTCATCAGGATGTATTATGGGGTGAAGAAATTGATGGATGTTTTATAAAACCCCATAATACATCCTGATGAAGGTTTAAAGAAACCAAAACATTTAAGCGTCGATAAATAAATTCATCTTATTTTTGGAACACTTGTTTTTTCAAATTTCTTAATATTGTCGGATTTATTTCCATATTTACCCCCATATATATATATATATATATATATATATATAAAATACTTCCCCTTTTCTCGATTTTATTATTATTCCCTTTCTTTCCTCACAATCAAAACGGATTGGTCCATTATCTATCTGAGGTGATGACAGCGTTTGACACACAAGCATATTAATATACTAGCTTAAAAACCCTTCATGCATTGTACAAAATAATTTGCCGCGAAAAAATAATGTAAAGAATTGAAAAAAAAAAAATATATATATATATATATATATATATATATATAGCAGTAATTTTGAGTTGACTTTTGAGATAAATCATTTGTTACTTTTGCAGGTTGGTAATAGTGAACAGTACATGTTATTATATCATAAAAGACTAATATTTATAAATTTTATTTGATATTTTTATGTAATATTATATTCCTTACAGTCTTCAGTTGAAAAATATGTGAAGAATATTCATCACTGGCTGATTCCATTCCTAAAGAGATGTGAAAGGATTGACCCACATGCTTACATGACATTACTCAAAAATTATATAACCGATCTTGCTAAAGATGATCTTACACTTCCTCTGAAGATATTCGAAGCATCAAAATCAAATGTAAGTTACACAGAATTGTGAATGTTTTTATTATTACATTGAAGCAAAAGGTTTCAGTATTTCTGACAAAATCTTTTATTCATACTAGCAAGTATTTAAGTTTTAATATAATAAAATATCATATTAAATTAGAAAGGCTAATGAAACTGAATAAGAATGCAGATAAAAAATTTGGAACAGAGGGGGGTATGATTGAAAAATAGAACAACTTTGAAAGTAACTCTTCCATCATTTTCCATTACTCCCCTCTTTCATTGGTAAATTTTCCTAATTTAACTATTATTTAAAATAGGAAGTAAAGAATAATATTAGTTATTTCTTCTTGTTAATGGATTTATTTTAAGATTTATCCCCGAGATTTTTGCTCATATTCAAAAAGATAAAACCAAACAATTAGAAATCAATAATACTAAGCATATATTTATTAAAATCAAACTTTTAAGATCAATATGCAAATTAGCCTTCCCATTCACACTATAATCAGCTATTTTGTTGTATATATAAATACAATTGCATGTTCTGTGTATGTAGATATGGTCAACAGTCTTAATGATGTAAAACAATTTTATCAATAATTGAGGTTTAAATAAAAATAAATTCATGGAGAATGTGATGTAAATAACGAAGGGAATTGTGATTTGTATAGTAATATAGTTTCGGTTACAGACAGACAAACACACAATCTCCATTATAATAAGATAAATTTAGATCATCATTACTCAGTCATCAGAGTATTTTCTGTAGCATTCTATAACCCTATGCTGATCTTTATGTAAATTTTGTATTCTATCATCATTAACAATTCTTGATACAATGGATTCTTAAAGTAAATTTTGATACCATGGAATCAGACTTGTAAGAAGTGATAGTCTGTTTAAAGATGACATCATATGGGAAAGAACTTCCTATTCCATCTCCATAGTTTGTTTGCATTGCATTTGCAATATGAAGACAGGTTTTTATCATGCAACAGAATCTCATTTTTGACATTTTCTTTCCAGAATTATAATAACACTGGTTTACAAAAAAATATTTTTTGTCTGAGGCAAGAATGTGAATAGGTGTTTTTTTTGTTTTTTTTTACTAATTTGGGTGTGCTGAATTCAAATTTATAAACAGTTTTGCTCTATCACCTCTAGTTTTCTGTCTTTTAAATAGTCTCATTTTAGTATATACAGAGTATATATATATATATGAAATTTAATGCATTTATGATATTCTGGATAAAAAGTTTTCTGACAATTGTAGGATGGTCTATATTGAGTTGTATTGGGGACAAATAAATAGGTATTCACAAAGATATAATAGATATATCTCTTTTCTTTCAGTTGTCCACACCTGTGATTGCCAATCCACTTGATCTTATTCAAATGGCCATTGATGTTATTTACATATGCGAACGGTCAGTTAAATGTTTTTTTCTTACTTTTAAATTATTACTTTTTATGTCAATGTTTAAGAGAATCCACAAAGTTGTATTATTTATAAATTAGGTATTTATCTGAAAACAAATACAAAAAGACATTTTAATGTATTGAGAATTTTGGGGTATGGGGGTTATTGTCCTTTGTCTATGAGCCTCTGTTTCGAACCAACCAATCACGAGCCAGCATACTTTGGCGGCAAAGCCGAATAAGCAAACTCGGCCTCTTCTGATCCAGCTTCCAAAGGGAACAGACCTAAATAAGGGTCGGTCCTCTTCCTCAACAACCAGCATCGGAGTCGGACATCAAACAGAACGTCTATCATATCCGAACTAACAGAAGGCCGTAGCAAGGGCTCTGATAATACCCTATCTCAGGACTCAGATAAGTGACAAATTATGCATTTGTGCAGACGAACTAAAGTTTGCAATCCTTATTGTTATTCTGTAATACACGTCTTTTATTCCTATTTCTAGTTGTTTGGTTATTTCTTTAACTCTTAACCTGTCTGCCACACTCGTGGTTAACTCCATACTTCAAACCTTGGAGTACTGTCGTTCGTGTCTAATTTCTTTATAAATGTCCTTTTTAAAACATTTTCACAGAAACATCTTAGTATCACTTTTTCTTTAGACTACTTGTCCATAACTGTAGTTTGCTTATAATTTTCACATTTAGAGATTTTATTTCTTTGTAATATCAATTGATTAAATATTTGATGTATATTTATATTTTTAGATGCATATACTTATTAGAGATGGGTGGTTTTTTTTTGGTTTCATCTTCATATCGTGAAACCTCTTGAAATTTTTTATGAAACTGAAATTATTCGGTTTAGTGCTATCACTACTGACTGACCATATCCAAGGAAACACTGTTGAAAAAGATTTTCAGATTTTAATAAAATTAAATTTTATCAACATTTATACCATTGTAAGAGGAAAAGATTGAACAAAAATATGAGAAAAAACATTTAATAGACTATTTTGTTTTAGAAAATAAATGTGAAATCTATTTGTTTACAAAAGAAATGAAGAAGAAAAAAAGGAAGTATGACAGATATCATAGAATGTTTTCAAAAGAAAAAAGAAAAGGGAAATACGACATAATGTCTGAAATCTATTTGTTTCAGTTATCAAATAAATACATTTTGTGGTAAAATAAATTTAACAACAAAATAGAGAGTAAAAATAAAAAATAATTGCCAGTTTTGCCTAAATGTTAAGTTTTATGAAGTCGGATATTTTATAAGGGTATTGGTTTTCTGGTAAGCCAGTATGCTAATCACAAAATAAGGATGTTGTAAATAAGAAAAATAAATGAAGATTTAAAAAAAAATTTTTTTTTTATAAATAAATCTTTTTTATCTAGGGAATGCACCTAAATTAGATATTATTTTTATACATACCAACAATTGTGACGTCATAGACATATTTTACAAAATCAAATCACTACTCCTAATTGAACAAAATTTACCAAAAATCAGGGAATTATCCAATTTTAATGAAATTTTCAGTATTGATTTATCAATGAATGGATTTTATAATGCATCAGTTATTTTATTTAAAAACTGATTTTTTTCCCAGGTCACTTAACTTTGACCCCCCCCCCCCGCTATTTTTTTTTTTTTTTAGCACAAAATATCAGAATTATATAGTTTAAACTAACATAGAATACTTAATATAGCCTAACACTTGTACCCAGTCATGGTTAGCAGATTCAGAACAGAATAAAGGGTTCAGTTCAAAGTTCTGTGAAGGCTCCCAAGCCCGACAAAAAACGTTGTGTAGATAACAATAAAGATGGGGACAATAGTCCAAATAATATAAATAATTTTTAAAAAGTCCACTTAAAATTATCTCTTGTTTTCATATGCCCGCGAAATATCTTAATACTATGGCAGCTGAGATGAAGCAATTCACTAATCCAGATTGATAAACAAAAAATTACTAAAAATCCGGGAATAATCTGATTTTAATAAAATTCCCTGATTTTTGGTAAATGTTTTTCAATCAGGGGTAGTGATTTGGTTTTGTAAAATACATCTATGACGTCACAATTGTTGGTACCCAGTTTAAACACATGTATGTTGCAAACAAATACCAACAATTTTAAAGTAATTTCTTCCATAAACTTTGTGGAATGTGCATTTATGAATTTTGCACATTCTAAATTTTCAATGTAAATCGTTTTTTTGGGGGGTAGCTTTTCATATCTATATTTCAATATATATCAATCTTTTTTAAAATTGTATATATAAGGATACAAATAAGTCAAAGAATGACTCCACCACCACCATCAAATAATATTGAACCTCATTTAAAGAAATACTATTCTTCAAAATAAAAGTCAGTCAAAATTCTTTCAAAACTGGAAAGATATTTTTAACAATTTAATGCTCGAAATTTAGCTTGAAAAAGCTGCCTTTTTTGTTTACATTTTTAATAGTAATTTTTTTAAGTTTGTTTTTTCAAAAACTGAAAGTTTCACAAAAAAGACACAAATTTTCACACATTATATGTAAAAAAAACCAAAAAAAACTAGGGCCGGGATAGCTCAGTCATGGAGCGTGGTTTCTAGTTTGCTTCCGGTCCTCGCCAACTCAGCGTATGAGTAGCACAGGGATCTGTGCGGTAAAGTAAGGCGCTCCACCTCAGATGCCAAAAAACTATCTCCTTGGTCTAGCGCTATTGAAAAGGGGATAGACTCCCTCGCTGGTTGGCTGATATTGACTTCAGGCCACCCCGACGACTCTACTTTACTACTATATGTTAAAATAATTCTTAGACCATCTTCTATTAATGAAATGTTGCTCTTTTTTTTTTTTGCTTACTTTATAATTTTTGAAGGAATTCGCTTCTATTGGTTGGAGAATAAATGAACACCTTCCTGATTGTAATTTAACGTGTCTTCTAATTGAGTGTACAATTTCAAGAATATTGATAAAGATTGGTCACTTTGATTTTGCAAAACAAAGTAATGTCTAAAATGTCTTGAAAAAAATAATTCTAAAAAAATCATATTTCACATTTTTGGCTGTTTGAAGCAAAATACCGTTTAACTTGTAAAAAATAATTCAATGGATGAAAGCCCATACAAATTACATATTTAGAGAAGTTAATTTATTTTCTTTCCAACCATATTTTTAAGATTGGAACAGAAATTGTGAGTTGAACAGATTAAGTTGCAAATTTTTCAGTCTCAAATGAAATCAGATATCAACTGGAAATGCTATCATAAAACATGAAAATGAATAGTTTCCTTAGAAAGCAAAAATACTAAATTAAAGACCGAAAAACTGAATAAAAAACAACTGTACTTTGATAGAAGAGACACATTATTCATCATTTTCATTATAGAGTGGGGTCTGCTGCTTCTATGCTAAATCTACCACTGTTTACAAATGTATCAAATGATAGAAAAATAGGAAACTGCTTTGAAATGGCATATATATTTTATTTTCAATGAGTAATAATCATAATTTTCAATGGATTAATCATAATTTAATATTTTAAGGAATCATCATTATGAACAATTTACAGATATTTTCAAAATATAGTATTAATAGAAATATATCAATATTAAAAATGTATAATTTGGTGTGGTCATTTGTTCACAAGCCATGGGGAAGTGATTGAAGATGATTCAAGTATAAAAGTTTGACCTCTTACTAACAAAAAATATTGATAAAGATTTTCTTGCTTTGAATTTTTCAGGGATGATCAAGTGGACATTGCTGGAAATATCATGAAATGTTTACCTTCTAAACTTCCTGGGTAAGATCAATTTAAAAAAAAAAAATTTTTTTAGTTTTTTAAATTTTGTATTTTTTTTTTATTAATGCTTTTTCTTCTGAAAAACAAAAACTCATTGATTAATTAGAAAATTAATGGCATATTTTTCTTCTTTTGTGTTTATTTTTGAGGCATTATTAAATTCTTTGAAATAATAGTTTTCATCTGCAGAGTTTATATATTATTATTTTTCACACCAGTGTAAATTAATGGTCTTTCACTGGAGTCTGTGACAACAAGTCTCCAGGACTCTTCTGAGTATTCTAGGCGATCTTAAAAATGCTGATGTCTGGATGGTCTCAATTCTTCCTCTGATTTCCAGTTCCTCTAGTCTGTTTACTAAACTTTTAGGGACTGTTTCAAATGCACCGATTACAATTGGTATAATTTTCACTCTGATATTCCAGTTTTTTTTCAATTCTCTAGCAAGGTCCAGGTAATTGCCAATCTTTTCGTTTTCTTTCATCTTCATCCTGTGATCTGCTGGGACTGCAAAATCTACCAGTTGACTATTGAAGTCAGTAAGTCTACTGTTAGTTTGAGTAACAGCAGCTAAGTACAACTTAAGCAGTGTCCAAGACAGTTGGTATATATAGAAATCAAGAATGACCCATTCGTGAATTTGGGTGATTTGGGTCATTCCATTCCTTGAGTTCTGATTGGCTGCTTGACTGCTTGATTTGAATGACATTGTGGAGTCTTATATATATCCTGTCATTCTGCAGTAGACTTTGTGACATTCGGGTTTGTATTTAAGTTACAACCGTTTGTTGCCTTGTCTTCCCAGTTTGACGGTAATTGGAACTTTAATTATTCTTCATTGACAAGTTCTCTTTTTCTTTCTTTTTAATCAATACTAGGTCTGGTCTTCTGGCTGGGATAAGGTGATCCGTCTATATATCAAAGTCACAGAGAATTTTATGTTTCATTCTCAATAACAGATTCTGGTTTATGTATATACCATGTTGTTGTATTGTCAAAATTTATTTTTTTGCATAATTCCCAGTGGATCACCTTCCCAACCCAGTCGTGCCTAGCCTTGTATTACCCTTGCGCTACTCAGTTGCATTCTCTTAATACATAGTTGATTGTCTTATCTCTGTCTCCACACACCCTACATTTGCTGTTCTCTTGTGTCTTATCTATCTTTACTTTGATATAATTTGTTCTTATGGCATTGTTTTGTGTATTCTTCGAGTCCTTGGATTATGGCATATACGCAGTCATCTATGTTGGCAAGACCTCTTCCACCTTCCTTTCTTGAAACGTATAGCCTATCTCTATCGTCTCTAGGATGCCTTGTGCATTGTCATTAATTTTCTAGTCCTTTGATCAATCTGTCTGAGTTCCTATTTTGTCCATTTTAAGAATGGGCCAGAGTATCTTATAATGGGGATAGCCCAGGTATTTATTCCTTGGATGAGATTTCTGCTGTTGAGCTTGGTTTCTAGGAGTTTTCTTGTTCTCCTGAGGTATTCTTTTTTAACTTTTCTGTTCATCTCTGTTTGCTTGATATTGTCTGCTTCTAAAATTCCTAAGTATTTGTAACTTTCTTTTTCTCCAAGTGTCCTGATTTGGTATTTGTTATCCATTCTTATTTTTTAAGAACTCATTACCCATTCGGTTTTCCGGTTAGCGCCGGGGGTCCAGCGAGCTTCGGCCGCTGGACTTGTCGAGAGTTTAATGATAGCGGCGATCCCAGGGGGCTATCCCCCCAGGCAACGACGCAATTTTTGTTCTTTCCCACCCATGAGCTTCGGCTTGTGGGTGGGCCCACGTTAAAACGAGGCCTTGTGCCCAGTCCATACAAGTGGGGTATGAGACAAATACCCATCCATTATTTTTTTTCTGTTTTTTTATACATATTTAGTTATTATGTGTCTAATTACATTTAATTATATGAAAAGTATGTTTATTAATTTGTTGGAAATACAATAAATTAAAAATTTGTATATGTATGAATATTTGTTTCTCTCCCACTGTATATTCACAGGTAAGAAAAATGATTTTATATATCTTTGAAACTACTGTAAAATTTGTTGTTTTCACCTTGTTTTTAACATTAAAAAATATTATGAATAATTAATGTTTATATATGGTAAATCTTTTGTATAATTTTTAAAATACTTTTTGTATCTTTTAATAAAAGTTATTCTGTTTTATTATTAGTGAATGTAAAGTTGTTTACAACAAAAAAAACAATTTTAAGTCACATAGTGTACGAATCATATTTACATTTTTTAGAAATCAAACAATTTACTTATGTTTACCCTCCCTCGTTAAATTTTAAGTAGATTTTTGAGCTTTGTAAATTGAAAGTTTAGTTTTAAAAAAACAAAACAAATAAAACAAAACTTTCGAAATTCAGAGATTAAAACAAACTTTAAATCACATAAATTTCTGGTTCTATTCAATGTCATTAATGGGGATATTCAACTAATAATTCAATTTTAATAGAATTTTTGGTATATGGAATTATAGATAAAAAGGCTAAGTATTTTTAGATAATTGTGGTCAAAAGTTAGTTTGCAAAGTGAATTAAATCAATAACAAAATAAATACAAGTGGAGAATTAAAACAAAAACATTAGTCTTCTCTGTATAAAGTAAAATAAGTAAAGTTGTCGGTGTGGCCTAAAGTCGGTATCAGCGAGGGAGTCTATTCCCTTTTCACTAGTGCTAAACCAAGGAGATTGTTTTTGCGTCTGAGGTGGAGTGCCACACCTACCATCAGCTCCTTACTTTACCGCACAGATCCCTGAGTTAGTGAGGGCCGGTATTGAACTAAGAACCTTGTGATTTCTAGCCGAACGCTCTACCGACTGAGTTAACCCGGCCTCTCTGTATATATAGAGAGAAGTTGTATATTATTGGCTACAGTCACTGGCTGCTAAATAGCCTCTCTTGCTCTCTCACTCATAACTCTCCTAGATAGAAATATCATATAGAGAGAGTTGGAAAGAAACAGGCAGAATGTTAAGTGAGGGACTGGTCGGTTTTTTACTTAATTGCAAATTACGACTAATTAGAACCAAATAAAATGAAATTTAATCCTAAATCTAAGAAATATTTTGAGATGTGTTTTGTGTCATTAAACTAAATAGGAAAAAAGCCTTAGGGAACCAAAAGTTGATTCACTCAATTTTAGTATAATAATAGATTTATACATCACAGTATTTGTTTTTTTGTTTTTTTAGTTCAGGATCATACACACAAGATTTGCAGAAGCAGAAAGAAAATCTAGAAAATCACATTTGGTGAGTTAATTTCTTATATTAACTATGTTTTCAAAAGTAATTGATTTATATTATTATGATAGTGTGTGTATATATATATATATATATATATATATATATATTTTAATAGCTTTTCAATTTTCTATCCTTTTGTTGGCACCTTTCTGTCCACTTAAGACAATAGCGTAGTGTCCAAAAAAAAAACAAACAAAAAGATGCAAACAATTATCTGCATCTGCGCTAGTGACCTGCAGGCCAATTCTAGAGTGACAGTCTTTGGTGCACTGAATGCACAAAAACTGTGATGCTTTCTGGGGCTGCTGTCTTTTCTCCCTCTTTCTGGCTCTCTTTGCTGTCGAGGCTACTCTCCTCTCTGCCTCACCCCTATCTGTGCCTTGCTTAACGTTAAGGCGCCAGGCCACTCTATTTTTTGTATCTACCTCCCACGTGTTTGTGTCAGTAGAAATTTCTGTGCTTTATTATATTCTAATTTAAGCATTCACTTGTGATGTTTTATATTTTCTCTATTTGATTCAACACTAAAGGTTAAACCAAAATGTTTGATTTGTTTATAATTTCATTACATTTTTTTCTTTAGACTTTTCTCATTGGATCTTTTATAAAGAGTATACCAGGTAATTGAGAACAAATTATGATATAAAAACAATAACTAGAAAAAATCAGGTTTTTTTTAATTGAATACATGTTCAACTTAGAAAAACAACAACATTAGTCTATAAGACTGCAGCCTTCTTTTGTATTGTGGGGATGCTCTTAACAATTCTCTAGATGGAGGGGATTCAAGTCAGGAGAGGTAGAAAGCCACATGTTGGGTTTGACATGATCATAAAAATTCTCAACCAACCAATCTTGAGCTATGTGGGTTATATGAGAGGGGAGAGAGCAGAGTCCTAATATTCATGAACTCTTTTGGGTCATATCCTCAATCCAGGTCTTGACCACTGTATCCAGTACCTTAATATAGATAGAAACATTGATCAAGGTTCTGATGTTCTGGATCTGCTGGGTTGAACTAGGCCATCCTTACAATACCTGCTATGACGGCCGCCCAAAACAAGGAAATGAGTAAAGACAGAGTCCGACTGATGAAGACACTTTTATTTGGGTAAATACGGGAGTTGTCACCTATCCTCTTGTTTCGCAACTGGTCTTCAATATGAAACTACAATAGAATACAAATAGACTATGTAGTTTCTCTAATACAACTACTAAAATCGAAAAAGAGGAGGAAAAGTTCCAAGCATGTATCTTATCTTCTTGTCGTCTTCAAATCCTGCTGCTAAAAGAATTCGAAACCCAGCACCACGCAAACATGTGACTTTTACCGGTGTCAAACGGTGCTTGTACCCACGCAATAGGATGGCCGAACAAAACAAGGGAGATAATTATCTTGCATTTACACCTGCTTAGAATGTTTCTCTTGTCTATGACTGATAAATCCACACTAGCTTGTTCCTATTGCAAAGGACCTGGCTACTTTCAAGAAGATGGCTGTGGTTGATGGCTAGTGCCATGAGCACCATGTCCCTTTTCATTTCCTATGTTAGATTGGAAGCTGCCTTGTTGATACTCTCTATATGGCTGAAAGAGAAATAAAAATGAGTTAACATTTTGTACATGTTACGTTAGGTTGTCTTCTTCTATTTATGACCTGCTAAAAGTATGTTCTCAAATACCTAGCACATTTTGTATAATGTTTGGTTCCTTTAATATAGCTATATAACTATTAACTTCATGTTTCTTTCTCCAGGGCATCAAGAATATTTAATGAGTATGGTTTACAACAGACTATCTGTACTATTAAAGATGCGCAGGTAATTATTTTTACAATTTATAAGTCTTTTTAAAAATACTTGTCAAATCTTGATGCATTCCATTTAAATATTTCATATTTTTGCATTATATATAGTCCTGTGTAGCATTTTACATATATTTCTTAATGTAAGATATTAATTTATCATTTTATAAAAAATATATATAGTAAATATATAAGTACTGTAAACTATTGTAGGTTAGCAATTTCTGTTGATTTTATTTTATTTTTAGGTTTATTTATAAAAGTAGTATTGGGAAGTTTTTTAAAGTTTTTAAAAAAATTTTATTAAATCATTTAAAAAAATACTTGTCAAGTCTTGATGTATTCCGTATAAGTATTTTGGACCATATTACCTTAAGGCACCCCTTTTCGATTTTGTGTCATTAGGCCATTTGTTTTTCATTTACACTGTCAATATCCGGTTGTTTGTTAGGGGTTGTAGCCCTAACCCTAACCAACAACCGGATATTGACGGTGTAAATGAAAAAAATGACCTATTATCACAAAATTGAAAAGGGGTGCCTTACGGTAATATGGTCCAGTATTTCATATTTTTGCATTATATATAGTCCTGTTTAGCATTTTACATATATTTCTTAATGTAAGATATTAATTTATCATTTTATAAAAAATATATATAGTAAATATATAAGTACTGTAAACTATTGTAGGTTAGCAATTTCTGTTGATTTTATTTTATTTTTAGGTTTATTTATAAAAGTAGTTTTGGGAAGTTTTTTTGATTTTTAAAAATTTTTTATTAAATCATTTTGATTTCAAATTACCACATTTGAATCTTCTAGGATATTTATTTTATAAAAAAATAATTTGAAATGACAATAACATTTTTAAATGTCATACTGTAATTATTACATATCAACATAGCTGGGGATGTTATTTTAATAGTCACCGGGTAGCAATTTCTGACGCACTTCCTCATGAATTACCACTTAATTTTACTTGGACCTATTCTCTCTCTTAATACTTATTTGATCTATCCTATTTTTTCTGTAAAAAAAGTCTGACACTTCATTACCACTAACCAGTCACACATGCAATGATATATGCAAGCACCAATGTCACACACATATACACAATTTGAGAGTACTTTCAATGAGTCACATTTGTAAAGTGTTATCACTGAAAACTTCTACAGTGTTTGAATATATACATTGAGGAATTTTCAAATTGAAGAGATATAATTGCCATTGAGGAAAAAATTAGAAGACTGTGAAACATCACCAATGCAGTATTGATTGTGTATTAGCAGGATGAATTGAAGAAATCTTGTTTAATTCTTGTATTTTAGAATCAAAAAATGTTCATCTGAAAGGTTTAAAAAAAAATTGAAAACTTAAAAACTCACCATTGAAGAAAAAACAATAAATGATAAGCTTAAAGTCATTAACTAGTATTTTTTTAAGTAAATAAGGATTTCGTTTTGTTAGTAATTTAAAAGGTTTATTGTCTGAATTCAAGCTTTGTTATGGTTTTAAGATATACAATTTTTCAACTAACCATTGTTTACATAATAGCATAAGTTATTTCTTAAGTTGCTTAACGTCTCCTTTAAAGTCTGTACATTTATTTCATTTATAAAATATATATACATATTGAGTCAGTATTTTTTTTTTTTCTTATTGAATAGAAAAATATAGAATCTACAAAAAAATTGCTTGTGAAGTTAACTCGTTCTGCTGGCAGAAGGTAAGTGCACTTTATTAGATCAATATGCAGTTGATAAAATCTTTTCTGTTATTTCATTTGATACTTTAAGTTTGAAATTAATATCATACCACATATCATTTTTGTATAAATTTTTAAATGTGGTGGTTTATATTTTTTCCTTTAGATCACCAAGCATGAATGAAAAAGAATGGTTTAATTTTCACAAAAGTATATTACAACTTCAAGAAAAGCTCTTCCAGAACATTACCCCTGCTCAAGCTTTAGAGGTACAATTTTCACCTATTTATAATATATTGTTCTTATATTCTTAATTGTACCATTTTACAGCCATAGTTATTTTTATGGGCTTTTTAACTCTTAATTTCCTCTACAACACTCTCCATACAGTAGATAAAACCTGAATTTTACTATTCTAATATTGATCACTTTGCAGTAATAACAATGATAATAATGGCATTATACAGTTTTCATTCTCGAAATCCTTATTTTAAAAATTATTTACAGGAAGATAAGAGTTCAATTTTATATACCGTAAGTTAATTGGATAATAATATCTACTGTTTGTAAAGAGAGATATAGCAAGTTTAATATCAGTATTCAATTTATTAAAATATTTCACAAAATGGACTAAGTTTGCTTTAATTCCCCTACAATCAAAAATATATTTTATTCTTCCATAGTGTACATGCTCATGCATATACTATCTTGTGAGCTATTAAGATTATACACACACACACACACACACACACACACACACACTGGGTTTAAACTCAGATCTAGGGAATTCAAATTCTCACAAATAATCCCAATCACACATAAGGCAGTCCACTACACCAACCTACAGACCTTCATTACCCCCACCCACCCATCCAACCCAGCTTGGGGAATCAACAGAAAGAAGTGGGTAGCACAAAAACAGCATCAAAGACCAGGCTACACACAAGCACCACCTGACCCCAAAAGGACCAGAGACAGGAAACAACAGTCAAACACAAACATTTGAAAAAGAGGGACATAGCCCCTCGAAATATCTGTAAATAAATGGAATTTAGAACATAATATTTACCTCAGTTCTTCATTTAATTCATTCATTTCTTTCATGCTTTTAAACAACCAAAAACTTATTTTCCTATATATATATATATATATATATATACACACACACGCAAACACACACATATAAATAGACTCATCAAACGGAGGACATTCTTCTTCTTGAACTCTCCAAATACACCAAGCCACCCCAAAAATGAAGTGTACAACCTCAAATCCCAAAAGACCCCACCAAACAACAAATTGCTAGACCCTTTTGAGGCAGACATTCTAAAATTAATTAGGAAAATTGAATTTAAAAAAACAAACCATGTGACTATTTTCAAACTAGAATAAGCAAAGACATTAGGAACATAAAAAAAAATTCTCACCACATTTGTGTCAAAGCCAATAAATCAAAAAACATTTATAAAACTATCCCCTCTCATTACAATGGCCTCTTAACTAACAAAATCACTGACACTTACAAAGTAGATAACATGGAGACATCATCACAAATTAATACAGATACAGCTAAATTCACAAAAAAAATAAACATAGAAGTTAGAATAGGCAAAATTAACATAAAAAATGCTTATATTCTGTTTAAAGATCATAAGCCCAACTTCATCAACAAACTATAATATATGATTTTCCCAACCCTATTGCCCTTATGGCAAGCCCCAACCCCTTTTATCATATGGGTGCTAGAAGGCGGTAGCTGCGGGTCTACATGTCCTGGGAATGACGTTAAACTCTATCTGATGGTGATGCTGAAAAAGCCATATCAAAACACATCGCTTGTGTATTTACTTCTCATATATTTATATATATATTAGTATCATATTGGCATGTACAATTTGCAAAAAGCAGTTTTACTTTTGAAAATATTTTCATTTTGGTACATTTGTTATCATTATGAATAGGAATTCTTCTGTTGATTTTTGCATGTCAACATAAAATGCTAAATTACAAATCAAGCAGAACAAACTTTTTATATTAAAACATAATTGTTTGAAAAGTTGAATGTTCATAGAATATTCTTTCATATAATTCAAAGTTATTGACTTCCTATCATTAATTCTGACTTTTTAAACCTTTTTTTTTTAATGTGGCATGCCTTCAGGATATTTTATTTCTTTTCATTTAAATTTTATTATTTTCCCGCTCAGATATATGCTGCTAGCATGCTATGTTCAAGTGATATAAAAATAATTAACTTGGCTAAACACTACATCACAAGACAACGAAATGAACCTAAAGTCTTGCAGCATGTGGACATTACAATCAAGGTGCCTTTTGATCAATCTGTAAACTTGATATTGAATGCAGCTCAAGAATATTTCAACTCAGCATCAAATCTCAGTCACTTTTCAATGGATATGGCCAAGTAAGATTTTCTACTACTTTTTTTTCTATTTTAAATTTTGTTATTGTCATTAATGAGTTTGAAATTAAATTCGAATGCATATTCAATTAAAACTTATCTATCTTATTTATAACATTTTCATTCATTATTTCTTACTAAAAAATATAAAAAACATTTTTCCTAGGAAAAATGTTTTTGTCTTTTTTAGTAAGAAATAATGAATGATTATTTTATACATAAAATTTTTAAAAGATATTTAGAATTTATTTTTAAAATTGTTTAAATTTGGCAAACTGACTTGTGTTGATTTGTATTTTAGGACTTGTCTAAATTTGATTGAGGATTCTTCAGAAGATATTCAAAAAGAGTTGGATCTCATTGAGTCTTTATCCATTTTAGAAGAATTTGGAATCAGCATTTTGCCATTGCAAGGTAAATATTATAATCAATTATGACTGATATTTTTCCTATGAAATTAATTATTAGTTGGGCAATTCCATGTCAAATCATCCAGAAAAAATAAAATTATCACCTAAATAATCAACTGAAATTTAACGTAGCCAAAAATAAGTTGCAACATGCACTTTTTATTTCAGAATTCATGTTTTTTTTCTACAAAAACTACTGCCTTGAATATTATATAAATTTTTTGATATAGTTATTCAGACGCTTATCTTTATGGAAAAAAAAGTAAAAATCATTTTTTGACGGTTCATTTTTTTGATATATCATAAATAAAATAGGGGGGTTGACCTCGTAAAAAATTTTTCCCCTAATATATTTTAGGGAAAAACTATTTCAGACATATTTACATCCAGAGGTAAATAGTTATGGAAATTTTTATGAAAATAAGGCCAGTGTTTAATTTTTCGTAGAATTTTTTAAAAATCCTTGTCGTAACTTGTTTTTGGGTACGTTAAATTTCAGTTGATTTAACGGCGCAAAAATGAAAACATTGTTTTTCAATCATAATTTTCATTATTTCCGTTGGCTGAAAAAAAACTATCTGAAATCATCAGGAGTTTGTTTAATGTTTCTTCTTTCGAATGGAAAAAAATTATAAAAAGATGATATTAACTTTTATGCAAGTTTCATTGTGTTAAATATAGTGGGGGGGGGGAGAAATTTCACAGGGAAAATTGGTGGTAACTAGGATATTGTTATCATTTTTGTTATCTTCCAATTTCCAATTCTAAAATGAAATGTGGTGCCGATATTGACATTTGTATATTGTCAGAATTTTGCAGGCAATATGATTGATACATAGGAAATATATTGTTTGTATATTATTTTAAATATATCCAACCACCAACATAATCCTGATAATTTCTATCGAACTGTAACAGTTATTTTGCTCGATATAGTGCTTATTCAATGGCTGAACGGAAACACTCAAAACGTAAAAGTGCCAAATTTTAACTGATGTTGTAATTTTGCTTGTGAGCAAAAACCAAACTCCATTTTTGGTACAAATAATGTTCAATATATGTAGAATAATAATTTAAAGGAAAACAAAAATTATATGTAGTGCCGCATTGTGATTTTTTCACTTATTGATCTTGCATTGAAAAAATCAGAAATCATTAATAACGTAAGAAGGGTTAATGTTATGCCTATTTTTGGATTCCTCGGGCCTAAAAGCTTTTATAAACTAATTTTTAAGAGATGGGGAGCTCTAGAACACATGTTATCGACAAGACCAGATTACAAAATGTCGCCATTTCCCCCCCCCCCTCAAATTTTTCGAGTTTAAAATCGACATAACTTATTCGAATATTTCGAATTGAAAGCTAAAATTTGGGGGGATTGTCTAACTTTAACCTAGTCTACACCTGTACAAAATTTCAGAAAAATTGAAGTGGGTGGATGACATGGCCTTGATGATTTCACATGGAATTACCCATTTATATTTTGGGAAAGTTGTTCTAAATTAGAGTATACAGGGTGTTCAGGTTAAATTTGATGATTTTTAATGTCTCCGTTTTTTTTTTTTTAGGAAGAGCTTTATGTATTAGTGAACAATCAATGCTTTAGGCTTAATTCAGATGGCTATGTGAAGGTGCTAGAGACTGTGGTCAAACCTTTGCTAGAGATGGTTGCTGCTTGAAGGCCATATGTGTAGCAGCAGGATTCAACTCTAGAAAGAGTCACAAATGGTTGTCAGTGACTCTCTACAACTTCACCAGCCCCAATTTCTGGCCTTATAGTTCCATCGATTATAATCCCATGGTGTGTGGGAGGTAGTTAAGAAAGACACCAATTGCTCTGCCTGCAACACCAAAGCTGATCTGATGGCCAAGATCAAGGAGATAGGAAAACATGTGCCAAGTTCATGAGTTGTCTTAACGCTGTTGTAGTGAAAGCTGAGTGTAGCTATTTTGAGTAAACTGTTATCTCCCAACCATAATCTAGTTGATATTTTAAAACTTTTTTTATATACTTTTATTTTTCAATGGGATATTGTTTTCTTTTCCTTTTATGCAAACTTTCATATTTAGCTTGAACACTTTGTATAATGAATGCCTTAAATTGTAAGTTATAAAATCATTTAAACTTTATCTGAAATAAATAACAATTTTTTTTTTTTTTCAGTTCGTCTAAAGGAAGACAGATTGGATTTAGTGAAGGATTCTATAAATAGTCGAACAAATGCTTATAAACAATCTGAAAAGGTGAGTTAATTTCTTCATTCATAATTCAGGTAATAACATCCAACATAAATTAAGGAAAAATCTCGGAATAATTCCTTTTTGAAAACATCAATATATTATATAGTGAATCTCTTCTCTACATTAACCTCTACCCTGTTGGTTAGGGCCATAGAATATGCCGACTGCAACTCTGCAGAGGCGTAGGACCTGTTTTCTCTTGGGTGGTGACCCGTGATGCTTAAGGACGGGATCCTGGTGGCTGTGCAACCTGTGACCCAACAAAGGGGTCATGTAATCTGCAACACTCCACTTTGTCTCTTACTGGGCTAGACAGGCAGTCTGAGAGGCCCGATCCGATCAATCGGCTGGTCATATCAGCCCTCTATCAGATTATTCTCAGATCTGAATAGGAGGGTGATGGCTGTAGGGTCAATCATGCTGAGGAAAGACCTATAACCCTTTCTGTCCCTGGGTGATTAGTTATCTTGGGAACGAAAACTCAGGAACACAATGAAAATTGTCCATCATCAGTATGAGTATACTGACTATGTAGCCCTGGTATTTCCAGAGAATGGGTTTCCCCCTAGACATATCCCCAATGGGGCTCTGAGATGGGTGGGGAGCATAGTCAATGAAACTCAACCAATATTTATATGGCTTCTGAAAAAAAAAAAAACTCAAGTAAAAAGACCTCATTATGAATCTGATTCAGACAATGATGAACTATATACAAAGTTCTTCATTTTGAAATCTAAAGAAGAACTACCTCTATCTCCATTTATAATAGAGAAGTGTATCTCATCAATAATCACACCAAAATCGGCTGGGGTGCTGACAAAAAAAACATTATCAAGCTATATAGATCTTTAATAAGATCAAAACTCGATTATGGCTGCTTCATAAAATTCTACCCTCAAAGACTAGAAACCATTCCCCATCAAGGACTCTGCCTCACCTTAGGAGCTTTTACCACTTCCCCAATGGAAAGTCTATATATATAGAAGCAAATGAACCCCCTCTCTACTTAAGAAGATAAAAATTAGCACAACAGTAATACATCAAACTCATCTGCGCCCCCCCCCCAATCCTGCTTACGACTACACCACAAAAACAAAATACAAAAACTTGTTTCAAAATGATACAAAAACCCTCAGACCTTTTAACTTAAGAATAAAAGACGACCTCAACAAAACCAAAATTTGCTCCAAAATATTATATGGTTGGCAACCTTCCGTCTATTTTAGACGATGGTATGGTGTCCATTTTTTTATTTTTATTTTTTTATTTTTTTTTTTCACCTACAGCTACGTGATCCTTGAATATTACACAATACAATACTCTCCAAAACGGCACCATGGACCATAAAGCAACCAACTATGAACTTAGAACTGACTAAATTACCTAAAACAAAAACACACCCTATCACTTATCAAGAGAATTTCCTTAAAATACAAAATAACTTCCCGAGATCATTACCACATCTATAAAGATGGATCCAAACAAGGGAAAAAAGTTGGTTGTGCTGCTATTTCCCAAAACAAAGAATCATTAAAACACCTTCCAAATGAAGCCTCAATCTACAGTGAAGAAACTACAGCTGTTGACCTAGCTATGAATATCATAAATCACAAAGCCTCCAAATCTATTATATACACAGACTCTAAATCAGTCCTGCTAGCACTACAGAACAAAGACACATCATCTCCTCTCATTACCAAGCTCCTAAATAAAATAAATACTCTTTCTAAAATTAGTAACATAATACTTACCTGTTGCCTGGCCTCGGCTGGGGGTCCATTGTGCTTTGGCCACTGGATCAGGTTAAGTAATAAATAATAGCGTTGATCCCAGGGGGCCATCCCCTCAGGCAATACCTGTCCCCTTGAGGGCAGGGCTGGGTTTATTGCCCAGCGCCTGAGGCACCCCCCTTGAAGGGGAATGCCGAGGGGATCAACGCAATTTTTGTTCTTTCCCATCCATGAGCTTCGGCTTGTGGGTGGGCCCACGTTAAAATGAGGCCTTGTGCCCAGCCCATATAAGTGGGGTATGAGGCAAATACCCTTACCTGGATATCAAGTCACATTGGTATACAAGGAAATGAAAGGGCAGACAAAGCTGAAAAAAAAGCACTTCTGACAGACATGGCTCACACAAAAATCCCATACACGGATTTAAAACCAGCCATCAACAAATGCATACATGACAAATGGTAAAAATCATGGGATGATCGAATTCACAATAAGGTCCATGAGATACAAAATGTCATCGGTGAGTTGCTGGCAGGCCACAGAAAAAAACAGAAAAGAAGTGATACTCTCCAGACTGCTTATTGGGCACACCCACATCACCCATTCTCACCTTTTAAAAAGGGAAGACGCCCCAGTATGCTCATCATGCAAGGTACAACTCACTGTTAAACACATCTTCCTAAACTGCAACAGTCTCAGACAAATAAAACTTAAGAGACCTCTTCAAAAATATCAAACCAGAAAAGAGAGTTTAAATTTTCTAAAAAAAAAAAAAAAAAAAAGCAACTTTTCAACAAGATCTAACCAAACCGATTCTTTCACCAAAACTGACCAAACATAACTGAATACCACCATAAAACCCTTATTCTAAAAAACTGAAATCCAAATTAAAAACATTCTACTCAACCCTCTCTGGCATTAAATGACCCACAGAGGTTGATATGCTGTTAAACAAAACTCAAACTCTACATTAACCTGGTACTTTCATGTCACATCAAGTAACATAAAGTAGTTGTTTTAGTAATAATAATATCCTCCAAAAACAATGATTACAATTGATAGAGCAGCTGAAGACTTCTTTTTTTTCTTTTGATGGTATTTGTTGTTTGTTGGCAACCTTCTGTCTATTTTAGACGATGGCGTAGCTTTTTTTTTTTTTTTCTTTTTTTTTTGTTGTTTCTCTCTCTCACTTACAAGTACGTGAGTGGCTGAACAGACCGATCCTCGAATTTGTATTTTTTTCTTTTTCTTAAACCTTTTAGTATTTTATATATTGAAAAATATTTTAAAAGTGTTTACAAATTTTAAAAAGACTATGAAAAGATTTTGATTAATCAAATTTATCTTGGTGATTATTTGTATTTCAGTTATTACAACTGGCTAAGCTGTTGCATGTGTCTGATAATGAAGCAGAAATTGATGGGAATGTGCACCAGTTAATTGCTGAAATGGCACTCATTGTAAGTAAATTGCTTATTGCTTTCTGTTTTTTCCTTTCTTGATTAAATGTTTATTTCCTAAAACTTCTAACACCATGTAATATATTAAGAAAAAATTAAAAAAAACACTCTGATGAAGGTCGTCAAAATTTCTCTGAGTACGGAACATTTTATACATTTTTCCTATTATTATTATCATCATCATTTCAACTCCATCTGATTATTTTAATAATAATAATAACGTAAATCCGTATACATTTTGATAAACAGACCGAAACACATGTGTAAGTGATATCGATTAAAAGTGATATCGATAAAATTCATTTTTATCCATCTGCATTTCTTTTCTTTACTCATTTTTTCCTCAATATATTAAGAGTATTTACGGGGTTTCGTTGGAGCCCTTATTCTCCGTTAGTGGTTATTGTTTGGACGAAAGAAGGAAACAAACACGAATATAAAATACAGACACATGTATTATCAAAAAAGTACAGAAATGTTGTTGCAAATTTTGATGGCATTTGCTACAAGACTTATCTGTGAGGGGAAATAATGTTCGTTGGAGAAGTGACTCTAGAAAGGGAATTCTGGTCACTGTGGTTGTAGAGTTCTGTAGAGACGCGTCCGTTTGTCAGTTCTCATCTGATAAGTAAAAGTAGGGGATGCTCTTTTAGAAGCTTCTCGCCTGGGTAACTGTTCTTTTAAATGACGGTGGATATGGCCCTTTTTAAGTTGACTATTTAGGTCCTCAACCTTCTGATAAGTATGCTGTCGAAACGGCCTTCAGTAGTATGCTATGAGACAGCCTTAGAAAGTATGCTGGTTAAAAAACGCCTCTGTTCAGGTCGACGGCCTGCAGACAAGTGCCGGGGTTTGATTCTGGTGCCAACATCATATTGGCAATTCGCCCTCTAGCGGCAGGGGAAGATAATTCTCTATTGAGAAGAGGCATGCATTAAGAACAAGAGGGATATACGGCATACATTTACGTTTATTTACAAGCTGTACATGATATGTGTGTACTGACTGAAGTCCTGAGAAAAAAGAGGCTGAAGCCTCGTTTCTATCTCTGGAGTTACGTCGTTGAAGAGTTCCGCCCAAGGGAAATAATTAGTTATGACTATATTACAGATACTTTCTTAGAATGTCTCAGTTTTTCATTGTGAGAACTTTTCTTTAAAACTAAAACACTTTGCATTGTGTATGCACGGTTTTATTGTTATTAAATTAATTATCAAAGAAGAAACATTATTTAATGAATATGAAATATTTTATTAAAATAAAAATTTGTTTATTTTATTTTCCCAGATAATCTTTCTTGTAAACAAAATTTATGATTTTTCAAGTTTTTTTTTCTTAAATCTATGGTAAATGTGAAGAATATAAATGTAAATTATTTTGAATATTTGAATATAATAAATTTATGTAACAGCTAAAATAGCATACTGTAGCAACAAGATTTTTGTTATCAAACCATTAAAAAGCTTTTAATTAAAGTATATAGCAATTTCCTATTCAATTTGCAAATCAAAAATAATAGTATTGGGTTTGCATTCATCCTCATGCCATTCATTAGAAATTCTCAAGCAAAAATTGTATGTATATTATTCACTATTGATGATTGATTAAAATTATTTTAATGAATATTAGCTGCATGAAAGGAAGTTTTAACAGTTGTTTTGTTTTTTAAATTTTGAATGCAGTCACATTTCCTTAATCATTGCAGCGTTTATTATTATTGTTTGTTTTTTTTAACTTTGTTATAAATATGCATAAAAAGCTAATGAGAATTTTTCTTTATCTCACTAGGCCAAAGATTATATGTGCGCCTATTGTGCTTGCTCTCGAATGATGTTTGCTGGCTATGCTCCTGCTTGGAGTGTATGTATGGATTTGGCTGAGAAAGGCAACTGTGTACTTGGCACAAGGTTTGCAAACATTATTCTTTTATGCTTGAAAAATATAAAATGTTGATTGTATGGATATACTGTAAATGGTGTATTGACTCAACAATCTCAGCTGCACTAGATTGAATACTAGCGGTATACTCGGTATTGATAGTATATTATAACAATTGAACAGCAGTAATTTACAAATCTTATTATTTTTAAAATCAGAAAATTATTATATAATGGACAATTGCTACATCCAATCAAGAGAATTACTTTCAAATGTTTATCAGTCAATTTTGTTCGATGGGTTGATTCTGTAGTCAAGTCCACGAAGATTTAGTAAGCTTAACATGATATTAAAATTTAAATGGTATCAGAATGTCTCTTGTTCCGTACGTTTTAACAAACAAATTCAAGTACCGTTGGCAGGATTGATAAAATGCCTACGTTGAGCATAGTCGGCCCACGGGCTGTAGTTTGGTGACCCCTGATTTAGATGATAGTCCTTACTAATTTTTCTTAGTAAAATCAATATTGTTTGATTTTCAGAAGGCCCAACATTTTAGTTTTCTATATTCAAATGCTGAACATCAAATATATATAATAAAAATAATAATATAAGAAATATATTTGTAACCATCATTTTATCTCAAAAAGCAACATATTTTCATACTCAAATAATGATTTTAAAGCTTAAAATAAACTAGAAATAAAGGAATTATTATTTGTTTTACATTTTAATTCTGATTTGACTCTAGAATTATCTCTTTTATCTGCTGTAATCAGAGACACGTCATTTCCTCTTATGACTAGTTTTACAATTAGAAACTGTAGTGAGAGAAGAGACCTACCTCGTGCAACACGGTATGACAGAGAGGTGGCGGGCATGAAGATTTACCGTATTCTCGAAGGAAGCGGGCTAGGCTTTGTCTGGCATGTAGGACTGACCTAGAGTCAAACTCGTGTCCTTCAGAATGTGAAAGTATTGTGGATGAGCAGTGCAGAGTACCCTGGATGTAAGCAGTCTCGTTGTGAGGATTGACGCGTACTTGCAGTGCTGACGAGTGTCGCACGTGCTGTACAGACAATTAAGAGTGAGGAGCCCGGATGTGGTGAGGATTGATGTGTATTTAAGGACTTGCCCTCCCAGACCAGAGAGAGAAATAACTGCAGAAGCATTTTGTTGTTGAGATGAGCGGGAAAAGAAATACATTTGGATATTGTTGGTGAGACGAGCGTGATACGGTTGGGAGAGTGTTTAGACTGAAGATTGTCAGTTGGAAGAACATTGCGTCGGACTTGACTGTGAGCCCCAGAGATTACTTTCATTCCTGATTAGAGAAACATTTTACCCTCTCAAACTACAATTGATTCTTTATAGGATACTTCTTTTGTCTGAATAAAACACAAATTAACTATATTTTTTCTCCATAAATGTTATCATAGAGAATTCTCAACATATACACAAAACAGTAATTTGGTACTTTCACAAGAATATTATATGTCAAATAGAACATTTTTTAAAAACAAATGACTAATATCAAAATTTATATTTTTATAAGATTTTTTGAAGGCAAAATAATGCAAATTTATGTTGAAAAACTTTAAAAAGTTGCGTTAAATCCCGTGCTGCGTCTTGTTTTGCAGGAAGTTTTAAAAATCATTTCAGATATATTTTTTTAATACTATAAAAATAATGAGGCCCTGCTCGGGGATATTGAAACAAAGATTTTTTTATTTTTATATAAAAAAAAATATCTGAAATGATTTTCAAAACTTCCCGCAAAACAAGTCGCAGCACGGGATTTAACGCAATTTTTACGATCTTTGCCGAACGGAATTTTTACGATCTTTGCCGAACATTTAAATTTCCATTGGAAGATTCAACGGATTGGTACCACAGTTGAGTTTAACAAACACAGATGGAAACTTTTCAACTCTCTGAAGATGGGCCTTGCCCGAAAATATTAAGAGTGAAAAAAAGGAAGAAAAAAAAATTTAAATAAATATGTTTTTCAACATAAATTTGCATTATTTTGCCTTCAAAAAATCTTATTACATTTTAATTAATGCTTCTAACACACTATAAAAATAAATAAAAAAATCTTTATATTTTTATCTTTGTAGGATTGAGCTAATGGAATTTGCTGTCACTTATTGCACTTCTGACATGATTGAACCTATTTTACAAACTAAAGCACTTTTAGAAACACAGGTAAAATTTTCTTCACTTTGACGAGGATTATAAATGATAATTACAATTGAATTTTAGTAGAAAGGTGTATGTGTTGTTGTTGAAAAACAGATATCATCATCCAACATTTCATAGATAACAAACTTTAATGAAACTTATGAAAATTTGTACTCATTTCATATTAATGGATTCAACCGTTGAAAAAAAAAAAATTCTGGAATATTTATATAAATTGTAAATTCAAGAATAGTAGAAATATCTGTGTGAATGTGTTAAATGAAATGAATTGGACTAATGAATATTTTAATTAAATACAGATTAATGATTAATGAATATTTAAATATCAGTGTTGAATGAAATGAATTGAACTAATGAATATTTTAATTAAATACAGATTAATGATTAATATTTTAATTAAATACAGATTAATGCTTAATGAATATTTAAATATCAGTGTTGAATGTGTTAAATGAAATGAATTGGACTAATGAATATTCTAATTAAATACAGATCACAGAAAATAATATTTTAATTAAATACAGATCACAGAAAATAATATAATTTCTTTTCTTTTCTTATTTGATTTTTATACAGATTTTGCTTTTTTATTTGTAGCTATTGTATGACCAAGTAAGTGCTGAGTTGGGTAATCTCTCTCCACCTGTGGAGAAGAGTTTTGACATGAGTACCAGTGTGGCATCTGACATATCAGATTTCTTCACACCTACACAAAGCCCTCAAACCTCTATAGCGGTTATCAGTCAGACTAAAGATATTCTTCTGACAACTGGCCAAATGACCAAAGGAGTTCTGTCAACTGTTACAGATTCTAAATGGTGGCACAATACAATTCAAACTTTGGTGAAAAAAGTCCCTACACCCGATTCCAGATACTCTGAAAATGAGGATAAGGAAATAGAATCTATGAACAAAACTTTTGATGCACAAGGTTGTCATCCATTTTATGCAGAAGTCATTGAAAACAGTGTTTCAGACAAGGTAAATTTTTCTTATACTTGTTCTTTATTCATAGAAATAAATATCCATAAATTGTAATTGGTAATTTGCTTGAAGCATTGTTAAGTATGTTTAAATATATTAATAATTTGAAGGCAATTACAATGTGTGTAAAAAATAAAAACAAAAATGTTATTTTTTGTCTAAATAACACCTTTTGTTTTTATTTTTTACACGCATTGTAATTGCCTTCAAATTATTAATATATTATAACATCCGTAAATTGTTTAGACAAAACATTTTTCTAATACAGAGATAAAAAAACTTTATGAATAAAATTAAAATTAATAGTATCTTAATGGGAAGTTTTAATAACTAAAGAAGACAAAATTGAAATTGAATGTTCTATAAGATTCATTGAAAATTTAGTCAGTAAAAAGAAATAAGTAGCACATGAAGGATTTATTTTAAGCAGTTATTTTGCCAACAATTAAAAATCAATTTTTTCTCTATACAGAAGATGACTGTCTTGTTTATTTTCATATTTAATGATTCAATAATGTGTAACATTTGTTCAAAAATAATGTTTTTTGTTTTGATATTCATGGTTTTAAAAAATCTGATCTATTGCCAAGTCAGATAGTAGAGTATTTATATCCTACTCTCTTTAAAATTACTTTCTGAAAAGTGTATAATCTAAATAGGAAAAAGGTAATGATCATAAAATTACTTTCTGAAAAGTGTATAATCTAAATAGGAAAAAGGTAATGATCATAAAATTACTTTCTGAAAAGTGTATAATCTAAATAGGAAAAAGGTAATGATCATAAAATTACTTTCTGAAAAGTGTATAATCTAAATAGGAAAAAGGTAATGATCATAAAATTACTTTCTGAAAAGTGTATAATCTAAATAGGAAAAAGGTAATGATCATAAAATTACTTTCTGAAAAGTGTATAATCTAAATAGGAAAAGGTAATGATCATAAATTACTTTCTGAAAAGTGTATAATCTAAATAGGAAAAAGGTAATGATCATAAAATTACTTTCTGAAAAGTGTATAATCTAAATAGGAAAAAGGTAATGATCATAAAATTACTTCTGAAAAGTGTATAATCTAAATAGGAAAAAGGTAATGATCATAAAATTACTTTTTGTAATAATTTGTATGGCTGGTAGTCCCAAAAATCCATCGACAATCTCTTTTCCACTTTTTTGAACAGTAGAGACATTGTCTCTGGTCCTGTATTTGCTGGTTATGGAAAATTAGTAAATGTTGAAGTTATTGTTTTTATAGAGGAATTATTGTAGGGGAAAATGTTGGTAGAAGAATGAAATGCAATGGATTTTTGGGACTGTCATGCAACTCCCTATCAGCCATACAAATTATTGTATCACTACAATAATGTTTTTCAACTTTCTCATCTTTATTTTTATCATTAAGATAAAAAGTTAATTGAAATAATTACTGGATATATGCAAAATTTATAAAATGTCTAACCTGGTAATTATTGTGATCTCACAACAAAGAAACAGCACAAGATCAAGTAGGATTTCCCAAAATATTCTTCAATAATGACTGTCTTGACTTATCTTTTTAATACAATTGTTAAAGCAATAAACTTCTCTCAATAGTTAGTACAATCATTACAAGACTGATGTAAATATTGTACAACTTAGAACTTAACAAGGGAAATACAAAAATAGTAATGAAAAATACAAAAGTGTGAATAAATGACAGTTTGTTTACTAGTGCATAGATGACAGTATTAAAAAGTAGTTATGTGTCTGTAATAGAAATAGATATTTGTTGGATTTCTTTTGTTGTGTCTAGAATTATGATAATGAAACATTGTCTTGTGTCAATCAGTGTGTAATGTGTAGTGTGTTTGTTTAGTGCCCCACAAGATCCACTAATGATGGTCATCTCAGAGAGATGAAAATAGATCCTTGCTTCTACTGTATTTTAGATGAAAAGAGGAAGATTTGTCTTGACTTTTCTTTCATACCAGGATGGGTTACTATGGCAACATCTAATAGTGCTGGTTATAAGAGTTAATTTGCATGCAAGGGCGGTAATCCCACATTATCAGTGAAGCTAAAGAAGAATAAGAATAATAATAATCTATTAATAATGGAAATTCGCTTCCGGTTTTTGTCTGTAACAAAAATTACGTCACTGCTTACGTCACATTACCCAAAATTGTCATAACATAGAATAAATACTCTCAAAATTTGAACATGCAACATTAGACAGTCCTCATTGTTTTTTAAAACAAGTTTTAATAAATACATGACTGGTATTATATATCTATATACAGTTTGTTTTATTTTAATACATATTTAAAGTTTACATTTCAAATTGGTTTATTTTTTAATCCTTTAATGAATTTGATGATTTTACTTACTTAGGGTACAAACTTGCTGACATTGAATTTTTTACTCCCGCCCCTCAGGCAATATGTTTCAAAAATCTATTTTTATTTTGTACTAGTCACAATAATTTCTAGACATCACTTTTTACTCGTCTCAAGGATTTTAGATATCTACTTTTAGTCATAAGATTAATGATACTTCATGACAGTTGGATTTTTTATTTTTTTAAAATTTTTATTCCTTATAATATTTTTCCCATTGACAGAACAAATTATTTCAATTTTTTTCTTTCAGAAAATTGCTGATTTTGAAAAATTTGAAAGCAAACTACCACGGTTAGTAGAGACAAGTGACAATATATTAAGAACTGCTAAATTGGAGGAAAGCCTTACAGAAGGAGAACAATATAGACCAACAACAGAAGGTAATGACAATATAAGTCTCTTTCATGTTTTTAGCTTAGAACTTTAAGTTCTATTGTTATTATTTAAACAATCTTTATGATAAAGTAATTATAACCGTCCAAAAATATTAGCAGCTTTTTTTCCAATATAGTTTTTTAATTGAAATATTTCATGGAAATCTATTTTATTTATTTTGATTTTCCTAAGAAAAAAGTAATTGGTAATTTATGAGGAAGTGCGTCCCGGTCTCCTGCCTCAGAAATTGCTACCGGGTGACTATCAAAATAACGTCCCCAGCTATGTCGTCTCAGATTTTCTTTTATTCATGTTTGTTTAATGTCTTGTTTTTATTTTAAATAAACAAGAATTATGACAAAAAAGAAGCGACCCCCCCACCAAATACATTTACTTGTAGAAAATATCTATCTATCTATCTCCATTTGTTCATATCTATCTATATTATTTTGTTTATCTATCTATCTAAGTCTATTCCAAACTATATATCTTCATATCTAAACAAGAATTACGACAAATTACAATAAATAAACAAGAATTACAACAAATTTCTATAAATGAACAAGAATTACGACAAATTTCTATAAATGAACAAGAATTACGACAAATTACGATAAATAAATAAGAATTACGCCAAAAAAGAGAAGCCCCCCTCTAAAATACATTTAACGCCCTAAGTTGGTTGTTTTCTTTCAAGTAACACCGACATAGCTGGGGACGTTATTTTAATAGTCACCAGGTAGCAATTTCTGAGGCAGGAGACCAGGACACAATTCCTCATTAATTACCAAGTAATTTAGTAGTGATGATCTTACTAGTCAGTTTTCATGCTTTGACTTTATACCTAATGCTGATTTTTTTGCTAAAATAGATATTTTCTTTTACTTATCTTTATTGAATCGTTTATAATATTAAATTTCCTATCATGTCTTCATTATTAATTTTTTACCAGTATTTAGATAAGCCCATGGACCTTTTAGGAATTTGGACACCCTTGACAAAAAATTATTTTCATATATAATTTTCATAAAATTTATATTATTATAAAGGAGGGTTATAGGAAAATCTGACATGAAAATTGTTAATCTTTTCATAGAAGCTAAGTAATGTGCATTTGAAATCTTTGTTTACATTTAAAATGTGTGTACTGATATTGTAAAGATTTCAAACAAGCATAATTCTGTTTCTATTAAAAGATTTTTAAAAATAATTGGACCATATGACCTTTAGGCACCCCTTTTGCGATCTCAATTCATAAGGACATGTTTTTCATTTACACCGTCAAAATCAGTTTGTTTGTTAACAGAAGATTTTTAGAGTTCTTTTGTGGTTTTTGGCCACCAAAATGATCCAAACTTGAGTTCACCAATGGGATGGGGGGGGGCGTCAGTTAACTTTGAACAATGTATCTTTGAGGTGTAACACAGATTCTCAAAGATACGTTGCTTAAAGTTAACTGACCTGAAAAAATGTAACAAATTTTAAATAAAATAACTGGTGCATTATATATCAACACTGAAAATTTCATTAAATTCGGTTAATTCCCTGATTTTTGGGTTTTTTTTTCTTTCGGCGGAGTGACATACGATGGTGGAATTTAGGTTTGTTAAGTTCAATTTAACTGGTAGCACACTCCCAGGAGCACCAGAAAACACTCATGGACCAGTTCACCCAAGCCTGCGAGGACTTCAGCCTGACCATTAGTATTGAGAAAACCAAGATGATGGGAACCAAAAATCCCCCCTCCATCATCATCAACAACTGCACACTGGAAGCTGTAAACACCTTCACCAATGTTGGATCCACCATCACCGACAACCTGTCACTTGATACTGAACTCGGTTACCAGATCGGAAAAGCTGCCTCAACTTTTGGGAAGCTCACAGCGAGAGTGTAGGAAAACAGCAGGCTCACTATCCGTACCAAGGTACAAGTGTATAGGGCATGTGTTATTAGCACCTTCATGTATGGAAGTGAAACATGGACCCTGTACTCCCACCAAGAGTGGTGGCTAAATAGCTTCTACCTTCGCTGCCTTAGACATATATGGGCATCACCTGGAGGGACAGGATCACTAACACAGCAGTTCTAGAGAGAGCTTGTGTTCTCTACTAAGACAGCGTCCACAGGATAGATGATGGACAAATCCCGAAGGACATCCTCTATGCAGAGCTTTTGTCTGGTAAAAGACAGATTGGCCACCCCCAGCTACGTTTGAGGATATCTGCAAGAATGATCTCAGGTGCTTTGGCATTACCTCTTCTAGCTGGGAAAATTTGGCTCAGAACCGCTCTTGGTGGTAGCAGGCTCTCTGTAACAGACTGTTCATGTCTGAAGCTACCCTGATGCAACACCATGAAGCCAAGAGGTCAAGAAGAAAGCGGCGACAATAAAGCACCGGCATATCAACATCTCAGGGACAGTCTTCACATGTGACATCTGTGGTCGAGAATGTTTTTCAAACATTGGACTTCAGTCACAGGAGGCGCTGTAACTTCATGGGCACAAGAACTTCCGAGACTGCAATGCTAATGATGTATGAAAAAACTGTTTGTTGGTACCAAGGTCAATGTTATGGTATCTTTCTTGAAGGCAGTGGGGTTGTATTTTAGAATATCTATTAATAATGGAGATTGTCTGTAACAAAAACTACATCATAGCTTTACATCACAGCTTACGTCACAATATTCTTATGCTATATACACCCAAAATTTGAGTAAGCAATTTTAAAAATTGCTTTTTACTCTCGTCTTTTTTTTTGTTTACAGTAATAAGAAGTTAACTAAAAAGTTTACAAATAAATAAATACCTACGATTTTGTGGAAAATTGATGTGGAAAATATTCAAAATAATTGTTTGATTATTACATGCATGCAACATTTTAAGATTTTAATTTCCGCATTAAATAACCTGCAAGGAATTGATATGCTGTTAATCAAACAAAACAAATAAACAAACCTATTCATACATTTACATTACTTTTTTTTTAATCATTTTCTCCATTTCAGTTCTCATTAGACTAGCCTCTGCTACTCTTCGAACAGACTTGACGCTTGGTCTTTCCTATCTTCTGGCATTGCCTCAAGTAAGTCAGTATTTTTTATTCTAGTTTCATTTCCATAATAAAAAATTTCCTTAAGTAGTTGAATGTAATTACTGCTAGTTTTACTCTAAGAAAAGATTTCTATGGGGAAATATCATAATGAACCAGCATTGTGTATAATCAGAGGTAAAAAACGACTACTGCAGCTTTTCAATTCACAAGTGATGGAGATGCATCTTCTGAAGTTTGTGTTACTGATTTGAAGAAAGAAAGTTGGGTGGATAATCTCAAAAAAACTTGAGCATCTGTTTTCCCCTGATAAGCACTGGTGAATTGTAAAGTTGGTTTGCATATGGAGGTCATCTATCCAATCTCAAACCATTCCCAACATCAAGACATTTTACTTCTTTCCACATCCTCTGTAATTTGTGTAAGTCCAATGGTGTAAACATTAGTAAAATTGAGCATGTATATATTTCAGTTTACACAAGATACAAAACTCCCCAGTTAATGGCTTTTATGTTGTTTGTATCATGTAAGATTCTTGAAAGTGATATTCACTTTGTAATGCTTGCTATTGAAAATGTGATTTTTAACAACATGAAGTCTACTTTAAAGCTTGCATTTGTTTGTAAATTGTTTCCTTGAATTTTAACTCAAGGACAAGAACACTCTAGAAAACCCAACTTGAAACAGGTATATTTGAGAATTTTTGAAGATGCAGAATAAACAAAATATGAACCTGCAAAAAATGAAAGGTAAATCCGTCAACTGTAGTAAATTATTTACAGATCTTAGGACCAATTCAGAAGCTAGAGAAGTGAGTTCTACATGAACCTAAGGAATGATAAAAGGAACTTCAGTCACCATTTAAGCTCTTCTTTTTAATGATTGACACTGAAAAATGACTTATTGGAAATGAAGGAAATCATAACTAGATCTGTTGTTTACTTTCCATCACAATTTACTGAAAATATTATTTTTGTGAGGAAAAAAAGTCTTGCTTAGTTGTTTGAAATTTTTAATTAAAAAGGAAAGATTCTTGTCTTACTGACATTTTAAATTTCTATATCTGTACATGTTGGTCTGGAAAAAAAAGGCATGAGTACCCATGACAGATAAATGCTTCTCAGCAATTACGACTCTGAAGGGAATTTGGTTTTCTGCAATAGGTTTAATAATTACAAAGAATGTGAAACTGAAAGAAGAAAAATACAAACAAATGGCAGCAGAGGATAAGAAAAGTTGTTGGCATAACATAAAGGATTGAGACCTAAAAGAACTAAGAGACCTAATATAAGTCTAGATAACAATAAATGGAGCAGATTGTTTGCAGATATGAAAAATAGGTTTCAAGGGTAATATTTAAACATAACAAAGTTATTATGAACAAGAAGTTAACAACAAGTAGCACAACTGAGAATATTCTAGGTGTTACATAATTATTAGATTCCTAATACTTGTGTACAGTAGTGTAGAAATCAAAATGGCTGTTATAAGTTGCAGCCGGTGGCCTTGAAGGATGAGTGACAAGGCTTGACCTGTCCTGATCCTCCTTCCGGTGGATACCGTGAGAATCGGTGGAGAAGACCCTCTTTCGGTTTAGATTAGAAAGAGATCTGTTTAGTTAGTCGGCCAAAAACGACAACGGTGGTAAGTCGTGTTATGCACGCTCCGACTCAATCTGTGCAGGTAGTTTGGTGGGGATTCCTGAATAAAGTATGATCTAAGTAAATCAAAGTCTTGTGTTATTATCTAAAAACTACCAATGACACAGGGCTTCTGATAAAGAGAAATCCCCAATGGAAGACCAGACACAAAGTCCCCAAGACAAAGTCCAGACGCTAGAAGAGATGTTAGAACAAGAATAGAAGAAAGTAAGTAAAGAAGGGTATACAACACTAGGAAAACAAAAGTGAATGATAGAAAAAGGCTGTTGCTAAGAAAGTAAAGAAATGGACACAAAATGTAACATTACACAAATTTTCAAAATAATAGTCTAATCAGTAGGGGGGGGGGGTCACAGTCAAGTCTGACTCAAGGCTCCAATCGACATTCCAACCACTCCCAACTGTATCTTGCTCCAATATCCAAAACTATTTCTTTGTCCCGCTCGTCTCGACAACAAAATACTACTGCAAGTCGTTCTGCCTGGTTTGTGAGAATAAGTCCTTTAAATACACCCCAATTTCAGCACATCCGGGCTCCTCACTCATAATTGTCCGTGCAGCACGTGTGACACTCGCCAGCACGGCGTGACCACCCACATCCGGGCCACTATGCCATTTCCTACTTCACCGATCGTCCACAGCTCTCACATTCTGAAGGAAGTGGGTTCGACTCTAGGTCAGTCCTACGCGCCAGGCAAAGCCTAGCCCGCTTCATTCGAGAATACGGCAAGTCTTCACGCCCGCCACCCTCTCCGTCACACCGTGTTGCACGAGGCAGGTCTCCTCTCTCACTACAAATAGTCTTTTTAAGAGAGTTCATGGCCTAAAAAGAAGTGTACTATCACATACTGCTGATACTATTGATAGGGAAAGAATTACAGCAGATGAAATCTAATGGATGCATGCCATAGGTTTCAGCAAATTTCTCTGTCAATGGCTTTCCAGTGCCCAACCAGAAGTAGTTCACTATAAAAAAAAAATTCCAAATAAGGATGAATTTTTTTTTAAATTTAAATTTTCATTTTTTAAATCTATTTTTAATCAAATGTGTCTATGCACTTTCCAATTTTTTTTAATACCCAAGAAAAAAACACCTGTAAACTAGTATAAAGCTTTATTTTAATATAAAATTCTGTGTGTCATTAATAGTTTTTCTTTTTTAATTTTCATATGATTACACCACTTAATTGAAATAAATTTTGTGCAAAATCTACTGCAAAAATAATTGTTTTACTTAGGAGGAAACTTCAAAACCTTGACCTCACCAACACACACACACACACACAATGAGCCTGATATAATAATGTGTCGTTCTTGTCTGACCATTCGATCAACAGTAACTCAATTGGTTCTGTTCACCTCGTGTTTATATACTACTACTACAGGGCGAAACAGAAACCAGCGAATGTCACCGTAAAACGGTGACAGCCATGATTTAGTTCCTCATGCAACATCTTCCTTCTTCTGAAAAAGAAGGGATTTTTTTTCTTCCTATTTTAACTCTCTAAACGACTAGTAGACAACTATGTCTTCAAGATCTAGGCCTGCATCCCAGTGTGCCCTTTCACTCTGGACTCAATTTATTTGGTGTAGTCCCTCAATTTCACTGGAGTCTTGACTATCCTTCCGGATCGAGTTTTCCTCACTGCATCCCACTGCTGCCACCATGTGTCGTTCTTGTCTGACCATTCGATCAACAGTAACTCAATTGGTTCTGTTCACCTCGTGTTTATATACTACTACTACAGGGCGAAACAGAAACCAGCGAATGTCACCGTAAAACGGTGACAGCCATGATTTAGTTCCTCATGCAACAAATAAGTTAATTTTTGTTTCACTACTAGCAATGTAATACACAATTTAGCTGAAAAGTTGCATAAGATCTTTGAAAGCCAGAAGAAATACTTTGATGACTAAATAATTATCAATAAGATTTTTGCCCCAAAATGCTCAAAAAAACTCCTGCTCCTATTAATAATAATGATAATTTTTTAATTAACTTTGTTTATGCTACAGTTTTTGTCTGTCAACGTTGGATTTTTCTCTAAGTAAGTCTATTTTTCTTCAGTAGGTGATGGTATGACTTACTTCAATATTTTATTCATGAAGCAGTATTTAATTGTACATGTTAATAACAATCCTTCTTTTAATTCTTATAAAGAATCAGATTATTGTATTTATCCTAATCTCAAGTCTCTTTTTTTCTTTTCTTTTCTAGTGTGAATCAGCAGACCAATGTTTCAGTCAACTGCCAAATACAGCTTTAGCTTTACAGTTGGCTGAATTCTACTATTCTCTTAATATATACCTTGCCTTATGGCCTGATACTGGACCAAAACCTGCAAAAGTGTTCAATTATTCACCTTCTTATATTATCTCAACTGTAGGAAAGTACTTAGCTGACAATCCTGATTTACCAGAAGTAGTTCAGAAATCAGTGGAAAGACTACAAAACTATTGTGGACTCTCAAAAGACTATTGTCAAGCAAAAACTCTACAAGGATTAGGAAGAGGTATTGAAATGGTTTTTACAATATTTTGTTACTAAATTATATGGTCTTAAATAATTAGCATTAAAATGTTATTATTTTGAAAATTTTAAACTATTTCTCTATATTTCTATATATTCAATAATAAGTCTAAATGATGAAATGTAAGTTCTTTAACAAACTTGGAAGTGGATATTTTAACTACACCCTTTAAGATATATTTGCAAAAATACCTAGAAATATGGCAAATGTTTTCTATAAATGACTTCTTTTTCCTATTTCTACTCATAATAATACTCTAATATTATTTGATCCTTTCAGCTTTTCTTTAATAACAAGTGAGCATAAAATTTGGTTAAATTTCAAAAGTTTTGGCGGAAAAGATTATTTTATAGATTTGTGGTTGTAAAATGATTAAAAAAAATCTTTCCTCAAAATTTTACAACCCTAAAGAAACATTTTAGGTATTTTGATAGTGATAAATTTTTATAGGATCTCTTTGTGTGGGGCATGAACTTTGTATTAATTTTCCTAATATACTCAAATTATTTAGAAATAATTTCATGTTTTATGTCAAGTAACATAATCCATATGCTTGTTAAAAATATATTCACAAAATAATTTTTTTTTTCTTTGTCAGGAGTGGATGTTTTACGCTTCACAGAGGATGACAACTATAAACATGAAACCATTTTAGGACTGGCCATGTGTGTATAAAAAATGTTTTTATTATTTTCGTCAAATATCAGTTTAGAAAGTAGTGTAACTTTGAACAAAAATAATTCAATTATTATTATACTTACTAGCAAAATAAAAAAACGCCCTCCGGGCAATGTAAAAATACATTTTTGAAAGATATTGCTTGAGGAGGTGGAAGTTAAAAATTAAATGTTGGAGAGTTTGAACCATAAATCATGAAATCATCAAATTTATTAAAGGAGTAAAAAAAAAAAAAACAATTTGAAATCGAAACTAAGTTCTATTAACTTTGAATATCTATTAAAATAAAACAAACTATATATAAATATGATACCGGGGATGTATCTATTAAAACTTGTTTTAAAAAACAATGAGGACTGTCTCAAATTTTTAGTGTATTTATTCTATGTTATGACGATTTCCGGTATAGTGACGTAAGCAGTGACATAGTTTTTGTTACAGACAAAAACCGGAAGCGAATCTCCATTATTAATAGATAGATGATGATGATAATCTGTATATCTCTAAATTTGATTTTTTTTTTTTATAATAGTTTAACAGCAAATTTTAAGATATGAGAAAAAAAACTATCAAAATTGTGATTTGTAATATCAAATAAAATATAGAATGCATTTTTAAAATTCTTGGTACATTTATTCAAACTGAAAACTTTGAATCTTAATTTCATCTTTTCAAATTACTCATAGACTATTTCTATTTCACAGGACAAATGAAGCTGATATTTTTAAGATTGCTGTATCTCTAGCCAAACATTATAATTTGTCTCGGTGGGAACTCTACATGACACATCTAGAATTTTTATTCTGTGAAAGTGGGTATGTATGCTTAAATATTATATTCTTCATAAAAATGTTCCTAAACTATTGCCTTCTTAGCCATTCTAAAAGTAGTTTCTGTTATAGATATTATTTTCATTATACTTATTAGCTGATAAACTTGAAAAGTATTTTGTTGTGCAAATCCACAAGTATAAAAGATTCTAACAAAATATGAGCAGTAAGACAATTTAAAACTCTTTTTTTTTTCTTTTTTTTTTAACGAGGTTTAATATCTATTTGCTGACCATTGGATCTGTAATTCAAAACTTTTAAAAATTTTAGTATTCTACTTTAGAAATTATATTTATTATTAATATTTTCTTTAATTGAACAGATTTTATCCAACTATTTTCCCTCCAGCCATGGGTAAATAATAGGGCAGACTGGGCTCTTTAACCTTGGTTAGGCAACTGGTCTACAGCAAACCATCTGCAAAGATGGGCTACTACACTATTGGACTATAACTTTTCTATAAAGTATAACTCAACTGATACAATTGGTCATGCTGATGCACTAGCAAGACTTATGACAAAATAATGTACCAAAGACTCTGACATTGCAACAGTATCTCTAGAGGCAGAAATCACTTCAGTATTTGCATCTATTGTAAGAACATTACCAATTACTTCTATAATGATCCATGAAGCCACAGCTTCCAATCCAATGCTACAAAAAGTCATATACTTCCATCATACAAAATGGCACAGACTTTCAGTGGCATCGAGCTTCATTGTCAGATGTTGATGAATGTCTGCTTTTTGCTGAGCGCGGAATTGTTCCATTGTTATATAACAGAGTGATCATGCAATTTCATTATGGTCATCAACGTATTAGTTGTTTAAAGTCTTAAGCTATGCTTATTGACCAAACATGGATAAGCAGTTGAAAGAACTGGCATGTACATGTTTTGTCAACTATCAGCTAAATCTCCCAGAAAAACAACACTGGGTTCCTGGCCTATCCTTGAATCATCCTGGTCACACATTCACATTGATTTCACTGAACCTATCAATGAACAGTGTTATTTTATATTTGTTGATGTTTACAGCAAATGGCCAGATTTTTCTAAAGTCACATCACTGCAAATGAAACAATTCTAAAGTTGAAACAGATTTTTAGTTGATTTAGAATCCCACAGATATTAGTTTCTGATAATGGCACTGCTTTCACTTCAGCTACATTTTAAAATTTCTATGCATTTGATGCCATCTAACATCACCTTTTCATAATCAAATGGACAGGTGCAGTGCTGTGTAGATACTTTTAAGAGGGTATTCATCTAACCACACAAGAAATATTAGAAATACTCCTCTGTAGTTACAGAGCTACACCCAATGGTAACTCACCAGCAGAAGCACTGGTGAATTATAAAGTTTGTTTGCATATGGAGGTCATCTATCCAACCTCAAACCATTCCCAAAAAAGGAATATGGTGATGGAGAAACAGTTTAACCAACATCATGATGCAGTGAAACGCATATGTGTATCAAGACAATCTATACTAGCAAAAGACTACCGCAATGATTTAAAAAATATGGATTCAAGGACACATTCTACCAGTTTGGGTTTGACATGCAAACTAATTACAATACTTTTACCATCCAGAAACCGAATCAAGCCTCACTTTGTCGCTAGGTATCGACACTTTATCGATGGCCTATTTTTTTAAAAATTTTGTTTCTTTTTAGTTTGAAATCCTATTTCAACATTGTTATTGCCTATCGTAAGTCTGGGTTCTTTAGTCTTGGTAAGACAACCAGTCTACCAGGAAAAGTCTGAATTCAAGCCAGCTGTCTCTACTTGAAAATTGAAACTACTTGAACTTAGGTCGCATCCAGCTTAGAGGCAGGGGAGTTGGGTAAATACATACATTGATTTACATATTGTTCTAGCCCCTTTACTCACTGGATTTGCTGCTGTCTGGATTTCTGAGACAATTGTGTGTTGTTTCTATAGATTAGCAGGATTAAGCCAATTTACTTTCATTTCTCTTGTTCATTCCGGATTTCTGGAACAAGTTGTTGTTAATTAGTCTAATTTGGATTTTTCCGACTGTTGTCCTTATCCTTATTGTTCTATTGTTTGGAAACAATTTGTCAAATGCAACATTTATATTTTTATTTCTGGAAATAATTGAAGTAACTTTCATTTAAGCTATCTCTAAAAATATGAAATGTTTGAAACTAGATTCTTTTTAAAAATTTCACCTGTTTGGATAAATGTTTTTTTTAAATTTTTTCTTCCTTTCTCTTTTCCACAGACTTGATGCTAATGTATTAACTCAACGTATCCAGGAGGCGAAACTCATGTCAACATTATTAGAAGACCCTAAACAATTTGTTCAGCGTATGCAAGATTATGTGTACCCCTTCATTGAAGGTTATAATCACTCGCGCCTTATCTGTTACTATTCACTACTAACTAAGAGTGAAGAAGAACACTCACTGGATGAAGAAATAAAACCCTCTGTCCATGTGGGCTTGCTTAAGAAATTAAGACCTGTTGCTCCAGGTAAATTATATCTGCTTGTTTTACCATTTTTTAAAATAATATTATAACTTATGAAAATGTGAATAAGTGATCTCATACTTGACATGTTTGTTGCACTGAAATACTATTGAAAGCAATATTTATATATCAGGTTTGCTCCACCTCCCTTCTTTTTTTTTTTAAACCAGAGACTAAATACACAGTTGAAAAACAGTTTTTATTGTTCTTATAGAAGGGGGGAAATATATGGGGGATATAGATATTCGAATCAAGAAGTTCCTGCTGAGGAGGGACCAAAAACAAGCGAGTCAAACGCCGTCTTCTCACAAGCCAGACTTTCTTTTGGTCAACACATTCTTTATCTTCGTCTAGCAGCTGGAAAATCTGTTGTCGTAGTCGAAATAATCTTTAACAGTTCAAAATCGCATTTCCTATTTAGTTTTGTTTCTGTTCGACTAAAATCCATTTCTTTACTGGGTCTTTCGCAAAGCGCTTCGTCGACTGCTGCTGCTGACTGCCCAGCGCTCGACTCACTTGTTATTTATGGACATATTTAACCAAACATCCAGGCACATCAGTCGAACCTCGCGTCCGTCCAGTGCCCAAATCGTATTTGTTTTTGTATGCGGGAGGACATGAGTTCGATCCCGGCAGGCAAGACAATGTCTTGCTCTTTTTCCTTTCTCGTTCTCCGTCACAGTTCTGTATTCAGTGTTCATTTATCCTAATAATAAAACCCTCTGTCCATGTGGGCTTGCTTAAGAAATTAAGACCTGTTGCTCCAGGTAAATTATATCTGCTTGTTTTACCATTTTTTAAAATAATATTATAACTTATGAAAATGTGAATAAGTGATCGCATACTTGACATGGTTGTTGCACTGAAATGCTATTGAAAGCAATATTTATATATCAGGTTTGCTCTACCTCCCTTCTTTTTTTAAAACCAGAGACTAAATACACAGTTAAAAAACAGTTTTTATTGTTCTGTATTCAGTGTTCATTTATCCTACATTGAAAAAAAAAAACACACACACACATGTAACACAATATATTGTTCCTTTTCAAGTTAGGCAAGACTGTAGCAGAAACTTAGGTAGATGATTCAGTTGGAATCGGTATATGTTATCAATGGTTTGTAAAATTCAAGAAAGGTGAATTTGACTTTGAGTACAAACTATGCAACAATAGGCCACAAGAACTTGTAAGTGACCTTCCGACCCAGCAATAAGAGCACCCCATGTTTTGAGCAATCAGTCAAATTTGTATCCATCCTGGTGGTAAAAGTTAACTAACAACTTGCATATGTCATTAATTTCCTTTTACACATCTCCAAGAAAACAGGAACTTTCGTATTACATATTGCATACATGCATTCATTACAGTTTTTCTTTTATATTGTCCAATAAATTAAAATTCCATTGAATTTGAACCCATTGTGGATTATGAGTTATCTCCCTTAGACTGTTTCATTTGGTTGAAGGAACTCTTTGGCAAAAGAGGAAGAAATTTAATTAGCAACAGACTATATATATGATGATCGTACTAGTACATGTTGAAATTTATTAAGGGACAAACTTCCGTCTTCACCAGTTAGCAGCCTTTAGGGGACAAACTTCTAGTTTCACTAGTCAGCAGCAGTGCAGCCCCTTTAGGGGTCACATAAGGACACTTATAAAAGCAACGATGGCAAAACTACATGAATTGCACTTCGAATTGCTTCCACATCCACCTTATTCCCAGATCTGGCCCCCAGCAACTACTGGCTGTTTACAGACCTCAAAAAATGCTCCAGGGAAAGAGATTTGACTCCAATGAAGAAGTGATATCGGAAACTGAGGCATATTTTGAGGCCAAAGACAAATCGTTCTACAAAAAAGGCATCAAATTGTTAGAGAAGCATTGGAATCAGTGTATCAGCCTGAATTAAAGTTGATGAATAAAGTCGAATTTTTGCCTAAAAGTTGTTGTTTTATTAGTTAGGCCCAGAACTTATTGAGTGATGGGTTATTGGCTTATTGAAACCACGTCATATACATTATATACTTTACAAATAAGACAGACTTTTTTATTATTATAAAGAAAATTAATTAATGTCTTATAATCAAAGAAAGCAAAAGATTTTGTTACACAATTAGCTTGAATGTATTTTTATTGTATTTCAACACATTTCATTTGTCTCCTGATTTTATCTAAATATATTTGCACAGGTTTAGACTATAAAATTTTGATGTCAGGAAAGGATACTCTCTTTAATGTCATTCAACCGATTCTTAATGAAAATAATGTGAATGTACTGGCTAAACTGGCATCAAAGATTCCCAATCAGGTTTGTTTTAATTTTTATAAATACTTTGATATTTACATTATTCAATACTTTTTTTTTAATATGTATTTTTAAGATTATTTTGTATCTTCATAATTATTTATGAACATTTCTGATTTATTGAGTTTTTATAGATACTTTGATATTTACATTATTCAATACTTTTTTTTTAATATGTATAAGATTATTTTGTATCTTCATAATTATTTATGAACATTTCTGATTTATTGAGTTTTTATAGATACTTTGATATTTACATTATTCAATACTTTTTTTTTAATATGTATTCTTAAGATTATTTTGTATCTTCATAATTATTTATGAACATTTCTGATTTATTGAGTTTTTATAGATACTTTGATATTTACATTATTCAATACTTTTTTTTTATATGTATTTTTAAGATTATTTTGTATCTTCATAATTATTTATGAACATTTCAGATTTATTGAGTTTTTATAGATACTTTGATATTTACATTAGTCAATACTTTTTTTTATATGTATTTTTAAGATTATTTTGTATCTTCATAATTATTTATGAACATTTCAGATTTATTGAGTTTTTATAGATACTTTGATATTTACATTAGTCAATACTTTTTTTTATATGTATTTTTAAGATTATTTTGTATCTTCATAATTATTTATGAACATTTCAGATTTATTGAGTTTTTATAGATACTTTGATATTTACATTAGTCAATACTTTTTTTTATATGTATTTTTAAGATTATTTTGTATCTTCATAATTATTTATGAACATTTCAGATTTATTTAGTTTTTATAGATACTTTGATATTTACATTAGTCAATACTTTTTTTTATATGTATTTTTAAGATTATTTTGTATCTTCATAATTATTTATGAACATTTCAGATTTATTGAGTACAAACAATGAATACTGGATAACTTTTCTGTTTTGTTTACAATACTTTTTTGATAAATCTTTTTTGGTAAAACAAATTTAAATACCTGATAAATCATATTGTAAATAACAACTTATAATTTTGATTAATAATTATAATTGATGCAAAGGCTTTAATTTCATAAACAGTTCAATTTAGCTTAACTTAAAATTACATACAAAACTATATTTATGATTTTCAGCAGTATGAAAATTCATTTTGTTTCTTAATTGATTTCCTTAGTGAATGTTACAGTCTTGATAAATTCAGATTAATATTCAATATTTATTCTCAGGATGGGAATTGGAATACAGCTTTTATTATTTATTAAATGTTAAATACATTTTGAGTTTTTTTCTCCAAAAGGACCTATGGAGAACCTATTTTGTTTAGCTATGCATATCTTATGCAAGTATTTCATTTTTTCCATAATTTCTTCTGATAGAATTCAGTGCATATAAACATGCATTGAATTCTATCAGTTAGAAATCAAAATTATACAGCTGATAGGTTTTACCTATCATTTCAGTCCTCTAACAATCCTTAAAAAGTTGCATAAATTTGTTTCTTAATTTGTTTTCTGGATCTAGAATTTTAAGTTTTTATCATAGATTTTGTAAAGCCTACTTACAGTTTTTCTATGTAGGTTTGAAATTTCAGACCATATGACCTTTAGGCAACCCTTTTTGATCTCAATTCAGAAGTACGTTTTTCATTTACACTGTCAATATCTGGTTGTTTGTTAACATGATTTTTAGAGGGTTTTTTTTTTTAATTATAAAAGTAACTCCTAACCTTAACCCCTAACAAACAACCGGATATTGACAATGTAAATGAAAAACATATCCTTCTGAATCGAGATCAAAAAGGGGTGTCTAAACGTCATTTGGTCCGAAATTTCTTTAAATTAGCTTATGTATCCTAGCCGGGTTAGCTCAGTCGGTAGAGCGTTCGGCTAGAAGCTAAAAGGTTCCTAGTTCGATACCGGTCCTCGCCAACTCAATGTAGGTGTAGCGCAGGGATCTGTGTGGTAAAGTAAGGAGCTGATGGTAGGTGTGGCGCTCCACCTCAGACGTCAAAAAACAATCTCCTTGGTCTAGCACTATTGAAAAGGGGATAGATTCCCTCACTGACTGGCTGATACCGACTTTAGGCCACCCCGACGACTTTACTTACTTGTCTGATATATTACAGATTTATATTAAATATATTGACTGAAATGGTCTTTCAATCTATAAATATATTGAATAATCATTGTTATATTTTTATGAGGTCTTTATTTTAGGCACAAACTTATAACAAGACTAGTCATCAAGGACTGACAAGTGACCAACTAATTATATTATAATTAACATTATTAATCTCATTCATAGCAAAATTTGGCTTGAAATCTTCATATTTTGCAAAAGTTTCAAAAAATGCAAATCAGTTGTTATACCTGTAATCAAAACCCACACTCTTATCTGTTTAAATTTCATGACAATACATAATGTAAGAGAATTCACAATATGTGGGATGTTAAAAATTGATTTATTAGTGCAATAATGGAGGAATAAATAGAAAAATTATTCCTGAAAGAAAATTACAAGAATAGATAAAAGACAATTTCCATTTTTAATTTAAGTCTTGAAAATTACTTTGATTACCTTTTCTTTTTTTGTTTTGTTTGTATGGTTTGTATGTTTTTATGTAACTTAGTATAAATTACTATGATTGAAAATAATTTCAGAAGGGAGGCTGTTTTCATCCTGGTATTGTTTTTGCAATGTGGGCAGCAAAAATGTTTTGGAATGCAGAAACAAATCAGCCTAAACTTACTGGTGATGTAAGTACATCATTTAAAGTTATTATTTTCTGTGTAAATTTCTTTCACTAAGTTTTTATTTTCTTTATTTTATTAAAACACAATACTTCTTAAAATTGACATGCTGTCTTAAATGGCTTAAATATTGCTAATATATTTTTGTTATTTCAGTCTCGTTGGTTGCATCAATATGATGATTGTTGGGAATTCACTCAAAAAATGGTTCCAGCTGATTTACTCATGTTTATTGAATCTATTGTTTTCGTCGCAACCTCAAGAGAAAAAGTGAGAATGTTTTGAAATCAAATTAATTTTCTTTTTCTTTTTTCAAATATTTAGATTTTATGTAATATAAATTCTTCTAATTTCAAAATGTTTTTGAAAAATACTAATTCCCACAAATACCACTTCTTTTATGGCTAAATTTCATCAGAATTAGTTTGCATTTTAAATCATGACTTAATCTCTCTTAAGTATATCACAATGATACCTGATTCTACTAATTTTATTATTCTGTTAATGAGAATATCTATGATAATGACTGTTAAGTATATCTCAGTCATAGTTTTCTTTCCTATTGTTTTTATATCTATTGCTAACTTTATAATTTTCTTTTTTGCAATTTATATTTTAAATTTACTATGATAGTGGATGAAAAATATTTGAGTAATTCTTGATGCTGATAGGAAAATAATTGCTTTAATTTTTTTAATATCCTATTGATGGCCTCAGATATTATTTACAGGGTTTGTTTTTTTTTTTTTTTTTTTTTTTTTTGTTTTTTTTTAAATTTTTTCAAGTAGAATGTCTATTACCCTTTGTATATTTTGATCATTGATAAAAAAAACAGACTAAATCTGATAAGTTACATTCTCAATACCAAATTAGTAATGCATTTTAGTAGTTAGGCAGTTGTAATCAGTTTTTTTTTTGTTTTTTGTTTTTTTGTGCTTATAAATTATCTAAATAACTATGTATCTGTTTTGTTCTTTTTAACTTTGATTTTTGGAGGTTAATCACAATTATGTTTTTTCAGCTTTCTACCAATTGTCGAGAAAATATTGTTAAAAGAGCTTTGAAATACTGTCGACAAGATGAAGGTAAAAAGAAGAAGCAAGATGACTCGAGGTAAGTTATCTCTTGAACAGTTGTTAAAATGTTTACTTTTTTATTTGTGCAAAACTTATAATACATGCTTCTTGATTATCTATTTACACTTAAAATGTAAAACTCGCCAATTTGATAGGTGCAATATGTTTGTGTTTTTCATAGCTGAACTTCAGGAGTTTATGTTCTTCATTGCTGAACTTTAGAAGTTCATGGTAAATACTTTAGAAGTTCGTGTTCTTCATTGCTGAACTTTAGAAGTTCATGGTAAATATACTCTAGAAGTTCGTGTTCTTCATTGCTGAACTTTAGAAGTTCGTGTTCTTCATTGTGAACTTTAGAAGTTCGTGTTCTTCATTGCTGAACTTTAGAAGTTCGTGTTCTTCATTGCTGAAGTTCGTGTTCTTCATTGCTGAACTTTAGAAGTTCGTGTTCTTCATTGCTGAACTTTAGAAGTTCGTGTTCTTCAACTTTAGAAGTTCGTGTTCTTCATTGCTGAACTTTAGAAGTTCGTTCTTCATTGCTGAACTTTAGAAGTTCGTGTTCTTCATTGCTGAACTTTAGAAGTTCGTGTTCTTCATTGCTGAACTTTAGAAGTTCATTGTTGAACTTTAGAAGTTCGTGTTCTTCATTGCTGAAAACTTAGAAGTTCGTGTTCTTCATTGCTGAACTTTAGAAGTTCGTGTTCTTCATTGAACTGAAGTTCGAAGTTCATTGATGAACTTTAGAAGTTCGTGTTCTTCATTGATGAACTTTAGAAGTTCGTGTTCTTCATTGATGAACTTCAGAAGTTCATGGTAAATATACTTGTTAAATTTAGTCCATTGAAAGCAATATTTAATCAGGTCATGTAATTTTAAGTATTCATACAATTCAATGTTTTTGATGATGAGTGCATATGAAAGAAAATACTTGACCCTATTGATAAATCAGTTGGGGGCATTTCAGCAAACAGAACTTGTCATTGTTGGTGTCAATATCAACAGAAATACAAGTCAGATTTCACTTGAATCCTGTCAACTGTATCAGATGATTAAAACAAGAAACCTCACTCCTCATTAAATTTATAAATTTATAAAAAAAAAAAAAATTGAGTTTTAAAAATTTTCTACCAATCTATGGCTACGAATCTTTCAAAAATTTTCCGGCACCAAGGTTTGAAATGCCGTAAAACTAAACAAACAAAAACTTGATCCTTTCTCCAAACGGCCTTCTTCAGGTATTTCTTGTCGGACTTGGGAACTTTCTCGGACTCGGGAACCTTCTTGTCATAATCGGGAGCCATAACGGAACTTTGAACCTAACCCTTTATTCAGTCCACTAGCAGTAAGAAAGGATTTTGCTAAACCCTTCTAGTTATACCATAAATGGAGAGTTTGAAAATTCTTTGTGCTATATTCTGCCTTAAGGAATTATTTAAGCTTTTGATGCTGCTGTCCAGTGCTAGTAATAAAGCTTAGATTTGTGTTTTTTGATTTTGGGGTGTAATGGGTTAATTAGCTGTAAATATTAATTGAATTAAGGCCGGCTTAGCTCAGTCGGTAGAGCGTTCGGCTAGGAATCACAAGGTTCCTTGTTTGATACCGGCCCTCGCCTACTCAGTGTATGAGTAGCACAGGGATCTGTGCGGTAAAGTAAGGAGCTGATGGTAGGTGTGGCGTCCCACCTAAGATGCTAAAATAATCTCCTTGGTCTAGCGCTAGTGAAAAGGGGATAGACTCCTTCGCTGTCTGGCTGATATCGACTTTAAGCTGCCCCGACGACTTTACTTTTTTTTACTTATGAATTGAATATTTCTAATTATTTCAAATCGCTTTTTATTTTAAATTCTGATTTCAAGTAAACTTTCAGGAATTGTCAGGATGATCCATGAAAAAGTTTTACATTTGGTCAAGATTATAAGATTTTTACATTTGGAAGGGAGGTAACTCTTGACATTCCAAAGCTCCAAAGAAAATTGACTTTTTTTAAAACAATATATAGGAAAGTGACAACTTATCTATTTTTATATTAATTATTTACTTGCTTATCTATTATATTCATTATTCATATATTTCCGGTTTAGCTTAGTCAGTAGAGCGTCCACCTAGGAACCACAAGGTTTCTGGTTCAATACTAGCCCTCACCAACTCAGTGTATGAGTAGCACAGGGATCTGTGCAGTGAAGTGAGGAGCTGATGGTGGGTATGCCGCTCCACCTCAGATGCAAAAACAATCTCCTTGGACTAGCACTAGTGAAAAGGGGATAGACTCCCCCCACTGTTTGGCTGATACTGACTTTAGGCCACTCTGGGAACTTTACTTTTACTTTATTTGCCTTAATTCTTAACGTCCTATACCGCCTCATTCCACCTGTCCGGAAGTCACATTTGTTTTCCTAATCCACCCCAAATGATAGCCTTTGTTTAAATGTAATATTAAAAATATTACGCAGTCTTTGATTTACGGGAAATAGCAGGTAACTTTAATTGATAAATCCTTATAGGAATTGGGCTCTGAATTTGGAAATTTCTCAACAGGATTTTAAGAGTTAAACACATGTAACTTATATAAACTTGAATTTTTTTGTCAAATTTAATTATTCTATTTATCTAATTTATTCATTTATTTTTTTTTTTTTTTAACTTATGCATTATGTTATATTAGGGGATTTCTTTGCAAGATATGTTTCCAAAATTTGTTACATAGTACTAGTACAAAATAAAAAAAACTGTAAAAATAGATTTTTGAAACATATTGCCTGAGGGGTGGGAGTAAAAAATTCAATGTTAGCAAGTTTGTACCCTAAGTAAGTAAAATCATCAAATTCATTAAAGGATTAAAAATGTAAACTTTAAATATGTATTAAAATAAAACAAACTATATATAGATATATAATACCAGTGATGTATTTATTAAAACTTGTTTTAAAAAACAATGAGGACTGTCTAATGTTGCATGTTCAAATTTTGAGTGTATTTATTGAATAAATACACTCAAAATTTGAACATGCCAAAAATTGTAGAATAAATTTTATTCTATGTTATGACGATTTTGGGTAATGTGATGTAAGCAGTGACGTAATTTTTGTTACAGAAAAAAAACGGAAGCGAATCTCCATTATTAATAGATAAGAATCTTTATTTAGGTGTTAAGCTCATCATGAAGTCAAATTATTCTTGTTACATGGTAAGTGCTTTGATCATGATAATCACACAAAATATAAAGAGAATAGATAAGTCATTGGATAATTATCTATTCAATCTAAGTTATTTTAGTTTTAAACAAGGAAATGGTATCAAAGTTCATTTCAGGTAATAGATACACAGAAAGAGGAAAAATCCTAACAAAATGTATTGTACTTTTTCTCTGAATGTTTGAGATGAGGCTTGATGATTAGTATTATCTGCGTTATTCGGACTATTGTCCCCATCTTCATTGTTATTTGTACAATGTTTCGGCCGAAAAAAAACAAAAAACAATATGAGTCTAGGTAAAAAATCATACATAAAAATGAATAGGTAGATATTCTAGCCAAAACAAGACATTAGGTTTATAAGTTCCCAAAATTCACACTGAATTGTCCAATTGGACACATGGCCTAGTGGATAAGGTAGTTAGGTTAAGACAGTTCTAAGTGACAGTTATCTCTGGATTCCGGTATCAATCCTGAGTAGAGGCAGTAACATAGAAAAATAATTAAGGTTAGCGGAATGAGAACAGGATACCCCCGTGGACTAAATAAAGGGTTAGGTTCAAAGTTCTGTGATGGCTCCCAATTACGACAAGAAAGTTCCCCCGAGTTCGAAAAGAAGGTTCCCGAGTTCGACAAGAAATACCAGAAGAAGGCCGGAGGGCATATCGTCCGAAACGTTGTATTGTACTTTGTTTTCAAAATTGATCAGTGGAATTACTCTGCTTTTAAAAGAGGCAGCATTCAGACTGCTATGTTTTTAAAATAAGATGTTGAAAAAAAATTAGAAAATTTCCCATTCATAAACTAAACCAGTTTTTCTTTGTAGGTGTAAATTTTTTATCCAAAGTAATGATGAATACTATGTAATTGTTTTACATCTCCAGCTTGAAGAGCTAGATATAAACCTAATGATTAATATTCAATTAAATATAAATAATAGTTTAATAAGAAAAATAATCTGTTATTTTATTCTGTAGAAAAGTTTATATCTTTTGTCAATCATTTTAATTAACAAAATTTTATACAGAAAAAATAACAGATTACTGTAAGCCAAACTTATTATTACAAATGTTAGTTGTTATTATAAAGATTATTTACAAATGTATTTTATATTATGAATATCTTTTGAAATTTTGAAATTCATATTCTTCTGTCAATATTTTCTGAGTAGTTTTGAAGAGAAATATTTTTTATGTGTGTGCAACTTTAAGGGATTTATATTTACATTTTGTTTTTGTCCATAATGTTCATCCGGCTAATGAACATTAGTGACCATTTTAAAACATGTATGTGATATGGGTAAGTACTGCTATACTAGGGGCCGGGTTAGCTCAGTCGGTAGCGCGTTCGGCTAGAGACCACAAGGTTCCTAGTTCGATACCGGTCCTCGCCAACTCAGCGTATGAGTAGCACAGGGATCTGATGGTAGGTGTGGCGCTCCACCTCAGATGCTAAAATAATCTTGTTGGTCTAGCGCTATTGAAAAGGGGATAGACTCCCTCGCTGACTGGCTGATACCGACTTTAGGCCGCCCCGTCGACTTTACTTACTTACTGCTATATTAAGTTGTTGTTGCTCCCTTTTCTTTTACAGCTGTGATGTGACATGGAAAGATACAGAAGATAAGCTGCAAACTTATTTGCAACATTTGAAAACACTTCGAAATCCAATCATTGAAACTTTGAAATCATCAGAAGCAGAAATCATGCGACAATATTCAGAGATGTATGATCTTTCAAAAGGAGATGTAAAACTGGTTTGTTCATTTATGATTATCAAAACAATTAGGAAAAATATTTTAAGTAATATATATATATATATATATATATATATATATATATATATATGAGAGTAAGTAAACAAACAATGTGTTTATTTGATGTGGCTTTTAGCCGCCAATTTTTTTGAGGATATGTGCTTAATTGAAGTCATACCTAATTTTGAAAATTAATTAGTTAATAATTAATGAATTTAGGCGGGCATATATGTTCAAATGTAAGGCTAAACAAATCAAGAAAATTTGTTTAGCCTTACATTTGAATATATATGCCCGCCTAAATTCATTAATTATTAACTAATTAATTTTCAAAATTAGGTATGACTTCAATTAAGCACATATCCTCCAAAAATATATATATATATATATATGTAAGAAGGTTTTATAGAAAAAACAAGATGTTAAAAACTTTTGCAGACAGAAATCTGTTTCGACATTATGAATATGTCTTTATCAAAGCAACATTGTAAGCGGAAAAACGAAATGAATATATCATTAATTACCAGGCACAGAACGCTCTCGATCAGTAGCGGAATTTTTTTTTTAAATTTTAAAAATACGTATTTATGATAAAAATGCTTATAATTTTTAAAAATAAAATTTATTTTATTTTTAACAATAAATACGTATTTTTAAGATTTAAAAAAAAAATTCTGCTACTGATCGAGAGCGTTCTGTGCCTGGTAATTAATGATATATTCATTTCGTTTTTCCGCTTACAATGTTGCTTTGATAAAGACATATTCATAATGTCGAAACAGATTTCTGTCAGCAAAAATTTTTAACATCTTGTTGTTTTTTCTATAAAACTTTCTTACATATTGTCGGATTCAATATCCATTTTTACCTTTCATATATATATATATATATATATATATATATATATATATATATTAATGATTTTTATAATGATCAATTGACTATATACAGTGGTACTTTGATTTACGAGTGTCCCAACTTATGAGCTTTCTGAGTTACAATCTGTCATTCATTAATTTTTTTTTTGTTTTGTGATGTTAGCTAAAATTGGAGGTATGAGCGAGCTTCATTATGTTAATGAGTTCAATAAAAACATTTAAAGTTTCCAAATTTTTTAAGCTAAAGAAAAATATTATTTATAAAAAAATAATCATTAAAATATATTACAACACATAATTCATTACATTCTATTTTATTATGTTTTTAGGTAATTTATGAGGAAGTGCGTCCCAGTCTCCTGCCTCAAAAATTGCTACCCGGTGACTATCAAAATAACAACCCCAGCTCGTCATAATTCTTGTTTATTTATCGTAATTTGTCGTAATTCTTGTTTAGATATGAAGATGGATATATAGTTTGGAATAGACTAAAATAGATAGATAAACAAACAAAATAATATAGATAGATATGAACAAATGGAGATAGATAGATATTTTCGACAAGTAAATGTATTTGGGGGGGGGGTCGTTTCTTTTTTGTCGTAATTCTTGTTTATTTAAACTAAAAACAAGACATTCAACAAACATGAATAAAAAAGAATCTTAGTATTTAAAGTAATATAGATAAATATGAACAAATTGAGATAGATAGATATGAAGATGGATAGTTTTGAATAGACTGAGATGGGTCGTTATTTTAATAGACACCGGGTAGCAATTTTTGAGGCAGGAGACCGGGACGCACTTCCTCGTAAATTATCTGTTTTTATACAATACAGTGCTATTTTTCTTATTAAAAATATGTGACCAAAAATAATAGAGGGTGAGGTGGGGTGGGGGGCTAATCGATTAATGGCATTTCAGTTTATTTCATGATTTGATATACAAGGAAATTGTGTTAGGAGCAGAACAAATTAAACTTGTCAGTCATGGTACCATTATATTTCTTGTAGTGAGAGAGGAGACCTGCCTCGTGCAACACGGTGTGACGGAGAGGGTGGTGGGCGTGAAGACTTGCTGTATTCTCGAAGGAAGCGGGCTAGGCTTTGCCTGGCATGTAGAACTGACCTAGAGTCGAACCCGCTTCCTTCAGAATGTGAGAGCTGTGGACGATCGGTGAAGTAGGAAATGGCATAGTGGCCCGGATGTGGGTGGTCGCGCCATGCTGGCGAGTGTCGCATGTGCTGCATGGACAATTATGAGTGAGGAGCCCGGATGTGGTGAAATTGGTGTGTATTTAAAGGACTGATTCTCACAGACCAGGCAGAACGACTTGTAGTTGTATTTTGTTGTCGAGACGAGTGGGACGAAGACATAGTTTTGGATATTGGATTTTTGGAGCGAGATACAATTGGGAGTGGTTGGACTGTCGATTGGAGCCTTGAGTCAGACTTGACTGTGACCCCCCCACCACCACCACCACCACTGATTAGATTTCTTTTATTTCTAATAACATTGTTTAAATAACATTTTAGATTTCAGATATTAAAAAGCAAATTTTGAAACTGATTCTTCTATCAATATTAAGTATAAAAGATAGATGTATACTAAAAATAATAAAATGTTCTGTAAATTACTGAAAGTATATTTTCTCTTTATTATTTTTACATTTATAGTTGAAACAATTCCACATTCAACTTTTACTGGATGGTCAACCTATTGAGTTATTAAATGATATTATGTCTATTAAACCCATTTCAAATTGGAATATTTCTGCTGCTGTAAAGATGGCTATAGAGTATTGTACAAATTACATTCTGTAAGTATATATTTTAAAATTTTGCTTGATTTGATTTTTAAACTTAATCCCACACATCATCTATTAGTAATTTTTTTCTACAAAATATTGAGTATCATTTTATTCTTCTGTTAGCTTTCCTCTTATAAATGTTAAATTTTGTTGTTACAGTTGTTATTTGTATTTAAAAGATAAAAAAAAAAACCTGAAGATTTCCATTCTCCAAATTAAATTTTATATTTTTCGTTTTATAATGCTATGATTTCGTTTTTGCATGCTTTCATCAAATTAATTTTGTAATTAGCTCTGGTGTTATAAATTCAATTGGCTATTTTTTAAAGGTTACTTTGTTTCTTATACAAGTTTTGAAAATGATTTATAAGTATTAATCAAATCAATTCAGCTTGTTTTTAATGCAGAAACTAGTTTACTGTTATTTTTTGTATACTTTCTTTAAAAATTGACCAGGGTTAATTTTAGAGTTGTATTATGAAACCTTCCTATCTCACTTTACCATAAATGAACTGATTTTGTTCTATTTCAGTAACTGTTTTGGATTTTCCAAGGAAACCTATGTTATTGTAAAGTAATATTCTTCTCGGAGTATTAACTTTTTCATTATCTTGTCAACTGCTAACACTTCTGAGTTTATCAACTGTATTAATCCAATAATGATCACTTGATGTGAATTGTAATTCCACCAACTTTGCAAACATGACAGCATTGTCATGTTTAAATCCAAAATAATTCTATTTTTTTAAATGTTTTTTTTAAGATGACTTGCTTAACAAAACTTAACTTTTAGAAATAATAACAAAAAGATTGTGATTCATCTTAACCTATGCAGCTTTAAAAAATTATATTTACATTTTATTTTTTCTACAGAGACTCAAGTAAACACAGCGATCTTTTTAAAAAATCAGATGGGATAAGTGTAGTTGAAAGTATTATCCATAATGTTCTTGACCATCAAGAAGTGAGGTATGTATTTTCAGATATTACATTTTAAAAAAAAGCGTAATTTATATTTATAAATTTATTAGAATATCCAGACTTTTCTTGATTTTATTTTCAATGTATTCTTTGAGTATTATCAATTCATATATACTGTGAATTATTTTAAACTGTATTCAAAGTATTTTTTATTTATTTATTTTATAAGTGGAATTTATATAGAATATTTTTAGTAATAAAGTTAGCTGGAAATTTAAAATGTTAGTTGGTTTTGATAATAAATAATAAACTAGATTGTATGATAAAAACCTCAGTGATAAAAGTATCTGCTACAACAACACTCAGTGATAAGGAGGGGAAAAAAACATGTAACAAGACCCCAACTTGTGCCATAAAACTACTTCAGAAAAAATGGTATATGAATTTTTTTAATCATAATTTTTATTTTCATTTGAAGTTTGTTTATTTATCAATTGTGATTTATTTATTAATTCTCTAAGTAAAATACCAATTATTAATATAGATATATGCCCATAAGAATATATTTGTATACATACTTTTATATATGATCATATATATGAACATGTGTGGATCTATGATATACTATGTAATCTCTATTTTAACCACACATACACACAGTTTTTATACATTTTCATTTGTAAATTTATACATATGAACAATGTATTTGCTACATTAATTCAGTCTCATATCATCTAATACCTTCATATTTGTGAGAGTATTAATCTATTGGTGCTTTCCTGATTAAAGAATACTCTATTTTATTGTCCTTCATTAAAAAAAAAAACTTTCTCCTACCTTTGATTTTTGCAGAACTAGCAGTGATTTGCTATTTTCTATGAATCACATAGATGCATCATGTAATAACCAAAAGTTGATGAATAGATTGACTATCTAACAATTCATCTATTAGAATAGTATCAGAAGTATTTTTATTGGCAGGGGTGGGTAAAAATCAAATAATGCAATTTCAATAGTGTTTAAAACTTTTCTAGAGATGATTCTAAACATTCTTGAAGGCTTCTTGAAATCAGGTAGTCTTATCTATACAGTGTCCAGACTGATAGACATTTGGTTGGATTTAATTTAAAAACAATATAATTCTTCTAAAAAGTTACATTCTTGATGGCTAAAGTATTCATTTCGGTACCCCCTTTGTGATATAATGGTTAGCAAGCTAGTCTCCCTAAAGTATTCGCCTTAATTTGATGGAAAAATATCTAATGAAGATAAATTTAATTTGTGCACTAACCAAGTAGTTCATATTCTTTTTCAAATATCTTTGTCAGTTTATTTTCTATTGATTGCATTCAGTTTTTAATTTGCATATTTTTGTTTTTTTCAGTGGACAGTTGATGACAGCTGATAATTTGTTGTCTTTGCTTCTCCCTTTTTGCTCTGATAGCTCTCTATCTGTCGAGCCTCGGCTAAAGTTATTACAATGTTTAGAAAAGGTAAATTTTTTTTTTTTTGTCTTAATTTTATACACACATCACTTGCTGTTTTATAATAGTTTTGTGTGTCTCTATCAGTTTTCAGAAAAAAAGAAAAACAATTTCTGTGTCTGCTAGTTAGCCGTATTGTTTACTTATAAAGTAAGTAAAGTCATCGGGCGGCCTAAAGTCGGTATCAGCCAGTCAGCGAGGGAGTCTATCCCCTTTTCAATAGCGCTAGACTAAGGAGATTGTTTTGGCGTCTGAGGTGGAGCGCCACACCTACCATCAGCTCCTTACTTTACCACAGATCTGTGCTACTCATACGCTGAGTTGGCGAGGACCAGTATCGAACTAGAAACCTTGAGTTTCTAGCCTAACGCTCTACCGACTGAGCTAACCCGTCCCCTTTTATAATATACTTTATTTTATTGAAATACAATAAAAGAAAGTTCATAAGTGAAAAGTTTAAATAATCTGAGGAAAAATGCATAAACATCTTGTGAAAATAAAGGATCAGCTTTGCTGTTTTATCTTCAATTTTCAGTAACAGAAATAATGCATTTACGGTTATGTTCCCAAAATTTAAAAAAGAAAAAAAAAAAAAAACTTTATTCATTACTGACATTTTCCCTCCCTTATACAATGAAGTTGACAATACATTTATTACATCAGGTACAAAATTGAAATTAATTATTTGAGAAGAGATGGATAAATGTTTAAAAGTTCTTTGACTGCTTGTCTTTGTTGAAGAAAAGTCTTATATGTGAGCACATGGTGTGTTTTAATGGTGGTAATAATAGTTACTTATTTGACATGAATCTTGCTTAGTTCATTTGTTTGGTGGCCTGTCCATAAGTGAATGTGTCTCAGCCAGTGTTCTTATATATATTTACCAACCCCTCTGCACGAGCAGGATGTGACACAAGGTCAATTTCTTAAGTGGAGTTCAACAGGTTTGATTTCAGAGTTTTCCTTCTCCTAGACCGGTTGCTAACCAAAGTTAAAGAGCCCAGTCTGCCCTACTTTTTATCCATAGCTGGAGGGATAGTAAGATTCATACCTTTCCCAAGGGTATTAGTGCTAAGTGAAATGCAATTACCATATCCAGGATTTGAACTCTGGTCTACGAGTCCATTTCAGCTACATTGATACATTTGTAGATTAAGGGTAATATGTGTTATTTAATGTAGTCTGCTTTGCCTTTTTAGGGTGAAAGATTTCATTAACTGCTTTTATGGTACAAATACCCAACCAAAATTGAAACGTTTGATCTTTTATTGCCATTGATTGAAACTTGTTTTTGGAACCACATCGTTCGTTTCTAACTCCATCCACTTGGGTTTGCTTTTCCCTCTAAAATTGCTGCCTTAATGCCTCTAATTTCTGTTCTATTTTTAAACTTGATGCAAGGTTTATTTTCATTTATCTTTTTTATTTTTTGGAAGGGCACAATACATTTTAAACAAAGACCAAAATCCAAATTCTAGAAAAATCAAATTTAACAAATACTTAATTTTGTAATGAATCCAACTATAAACATTGTGGGTTTGGAGAGATTTGCATCACCCCCACCCCAGTTAAATTTGGTATCAAAAATAAATTTTACCAGCCCTAAACCCATTCTCACTATATCAGACACCCACCAAACGAGAAAAAAAAAAGAAGGAAATCTGGATAGGGGTTGGGGACTTTAAAGCCAATAACTTTTCTTTGGATTATCCAATTTCAGTAAATTTATAATTCTTTAACAAACATGAAATCTAATTATAATCAGTGAAGAATGTAAGGCTCACAATTTGAATTGTACATTTCCATAATTGACAGTTTTATTTATTATAACATTATATATACTTTAAAATAATTGTGGATCCTCTAATTATATTATTATCTTTTACCTTAATGATTTCATCTGATGGCATTATCAATTATCTTGTGAAATTTAGAATACAGCTATCATTCTACAAAATAATATGAAGTTTATTGAAATTGGTCAATCCAAAGAGATGTTTTTGGTTTGAAATTCAGTGTTAAAAACTGGTGTGTTTGGTGAAGTGTAAATAAAAATATTTGCTAGTAACATGATTTTATTATTTAACAAGATCCAAGGCTACAGAAAGTTGCACTTAAAATTAAGATATTTTTGCATTGATTTGATTTTTATGTCTTTAGAGAAATAATTATTTATAAGTTGTTTTTAAATTATAATGAAATTTTGGATATGTTTCTTTTAGTACCACAGGACCCAAAGCTACAGGAAAATTCCAATCAAGTTTAGTTAGGGGTGTAAATAATTTCTATGTGATTGTTGCACTTGAAATTAAGATATTTCCATATTGATTTGACTTTTCAGCCTTTATGAAATCATTATTTACATAATATTCTAAAATTATAATGGAACTTTGGGATAGAATGATCATAACCCTACAAAATGATACCAAATTTACTGAAATTGGATCATCCAAAGAAAAGATATTGGCTTTAAGGTTTTCCCATCCCTTAAATCCAGATTTCCTTTTCTTTTTTTTTTTTCGTTTGGGTGGGTGTCTGATATAGTGAGAGTGAGTTTAATGTTGATAAAATGTTATGTTTGGCACCACAGCAGTACCCAGAGCTAAAAAAAAAAAAATACCAAAGAAGTTTAACTTGAAGGTTGATGCAATTCATTCCTAGTCATAGCCTATAATGGGCAAAAGAAAATTTTAAAATCCGACATTCAACACAAGCACATCCAAAACAATTAGGAATATAATTAATAAACCAGACAACAAAATTACATCAGTGACAGGTATTTATATTATTCCCTTTAAGATTTTTAAAAATGTTAGTGAAATCCTCAATCTCTTATACCTGTGCTTATACAAACACAGATATACTTTAAAAAAGGGAGATAATTTAAATGCACTCTTCACACATCAATTTGAAACAGACCATAAACAAAAAATCAATTTTTTTTTATCTTCACACCAGAAAACCACACAGAATTTTTTTTACAAAACCGAAACCGTTTGGTGTAGTGCTATTTCTACTGAGCGACCATATCCGAGGAAACACTGTTGAAAAAGACTTTCAGATTTTAATAAAAATACTATTGTAAGAGGAAAAGATTGAACAAGAATATTATAAAAACATTTAATTGAAAAACATTTCAGAAATAAATGTGAAATCTATTTGTTTACAAAAGAAAGAAAGAAAGGAAAAGAAGAAGAAAAAAAAGGAAATCCAACAGATATGACACTTTGGAAATCTATTTTATATTTCATCATAGAATGTTTTCAAATAGAAAAAAAAAGGGAATTATGACATGATGTCTGAAATCTATTTTTTTAAGTTATTAAAGTTAAATGTTTAAAAAAATCTTTTTGTTGTAAAATTAATTTAACAAACAAAATAGCAAGTAAAAATTAAAAATAGTTACCAGTATGCCAATTAGAGTTGCGCAGTTTGGCAATTTTTATTTCAGTATCGGTTTCAGTTCCCTTGATACTGCGGTTTATCAGTTCTGTTTCTGTTTAGTATTTTTTTCTTTCTAAGAAAAACCATTCTTTCTCTTGTGTAATGATGATTAGTAGGTATATGCAATTTTACTCAAGAATGTAATAAATTTAAAAGAAAAAAAATTTTTAATATTATAACAATTACCAAAAATAAGGAAATTGTCCAATTTTAATGAAATTTTCAGCATGTTATTCATTAATGTCTTAATTTTATAATGAATATGTTATTTATTATTAAAAAAAAAAAAAACTTGAAAAAAATGTTAGGATCGTTGAATAAAAGTTATTATCATCAAAATTTTGGACCATTCAAAAGGAGAAACATTAAAAAAAACTCCTGATGACTTTTTTTTTAAATTTCAGTTTACGGAAATAATGAAAATTATGAACAAAAACAATGACATTTTCACACTTAGCCAAATACAAGTTACACCTACAGCATTTAAAAAAATTCTATGACAAATCAATTAAGAGTCAAATTTTCACGAAAATTTCGATACTTTAGGTGTATTTATATTTAAAAGTTTTTTCCTAAAATATATTACAGGGAATATTTTTTTTTTTTACTAGTTTGAAACACTTTTTTTTTCTTTGTCAGTAGATATAAAGGAAAATATTATTCTGAATGTTGTCTTGGGAAAAGGGTAAAAAACAATAATTTATTGTTTCATATTTATTTATGTTTCATTTACTTTTCAGAATTTTAAATTGAAACCAGAAGATATTGAACTGGTGGTGTTTTATAGAACAAGTGCTATAGTTGCTGATTCTTGGCCACACCAACAAGTAAGTTTATTTTTGAGGTTATTGTTATTTAATCACATTAGTTATATTGAGCTGTGTAAATGGAGTTCAAAACTGTTTGAATTAGGCAAATATCCCCAGTGGTTCAAAAGTTATGAGAATTTAAAGCCCCGAAATTGGAGGTAGAAAGTGGACAACAAATTTGTTCTAAATATGTCAAATTACGAACCAATTCAAAACAGGAGATTCAGTAATTTCTTCACCATTTCTTTATTTTTTAAGCAATTTTTATCAAATTTGGCATTTTTATATAAAATTGTATGTTCTTTCTGCACTCAAATTGTATGTATCTCTATGCTGTAATCCATTATTTCAAAAATAAGAGGTACTGATATTGGTGTTTAAAGTTTCCACAATATTATTGAACTTTTTCATTTTAATACTGTCTGTTACACATATATAATATTAATCAAAATAAATAACATCACTTTAAACTTAAAAAATACCTTTTTAAATACCTGCTATGTTGTATTACATACAAAAATAGAATACCTCTTTACATGATTTTTTAAAACAAAGTCTGTCTGGCATGTGCAGTTTTGTTTGTTTTAATACTAGCTTGTAAGTTTGATTTTTCCAAAATTGAAAGTTTGACAAAAAAGCTCGATGTTAAAACATTATCAAATTTTCCCACATTATATATTAAAAAAATTCTGAGACTATCTTCTATTTTCTTTTTCTTTTTTTGCTTACTTTATACTTTTTGAAGAAATTCTGTCAACTTTGGTCGCTTATATTTTCCCTTCTATGAGAAGAAAATAACAAGTTCCCTGTTGTAGTTTAAGGTGTCTTCTAATTTGAGTATACAATTTCAAGAATATTGATAAATATTGGCCACTTTAATTTTGCAAAACAAAGTAACATGTAAAATTTATTCAAAAAAAAAATTTTTTTTTTTTGCATTTTTCAGTTGTTTGAAGCAAATACCATTTTAACTCGCTGTAAAAAATAATTCAATGAAGAGAAGCACATACAAATTAAATATTTAGAAAGATTATTTTCTTTTCCTTTCAACCATATAAATATTTTTAAGATTGGACCAGAAATATGCGAGAAATTGCGAGTTGAGCCAATTAAGATCCGAATTTGTCAATGTCCACCAAAATCAACTAAAGTGCTGGGAATGCTACTCAAATTTCAGTACAATGATTTCAAAATCAGCTATCATAAATTTAATTTAAAGGGAGTTATTATCATTGCTATTTTCTTTTAAAAATTTAAGAAGTTAACATTTGAAATTTCAAATGAAATTCAAAAGTTGCATTTTATTTATAAGATTTTATGAATGGAAAATTCTTATAAAATTTTTATCGTAATTCTTTTTTCATCAACTTTAAAATTCTGGCAAAAGATAACTTGAGAAACATTGTTGCTTTTAATATTCCACTTGCTGCTTGTGTTAATTTTGCCTGTCCAATTTCAGAAGAAATATTACTTAAAAGTACTTTAAGAACTTTGTAAGGAAATATACAGGAAACAAAATCACAAACTAATTTGGTTTTACTTTTTATATGGATATTGAAAAAAATATTCTATAATTTAAATGCATTAAAAAAAAAAATTTGACAATTGTTTGGTTTTTAAAAAATTATCATTAAAAATTCTATAAATTTAGTCTGAATTTATGAAGATTTAATATTACTTTATTATTGCAGCTTGATTGCAGTGATATCCAGACTGATGACTCTCGTCAAAAATTGTTTGAAAATCTATTGTCTGCTAGCAGCACTAATGTTCAGTACATAGCTCTCTGCCAACTGCTCAAGATATGGCCTTCTCTAGAGATGGTAAAATTAAGGTATGTATATGTATATACAAAAATCTTTGGTTTAAAATACTTTCATTATTTGGATCCAGCAGGATGATGTCTCTGGTTTGAAATACAAAAAAGGTGACATAGATGTTATTCAAAATTCAATTTTATTATAAGAAAAGTATTTGTCATTTAAAAAAAAATTTTTTTTGTCATCACTTTGTTTTAAAGATGTGGCGAGAGAAACCACGAATGTAGTAGTTCGAAGCGTGCATGACTGTGTTTGGCATGCAGAATGAGATCAGAGGCGAGTAGGGAGATTGAATTGCATCCTCCTGATTGTGAGTCATGGCCTGACGCATGGGAATTGCTAAACTGTCCAGAGTGGCCCGGATATGAAGGATTGACGCGTGCTGATTAGTGTCGCACATGCTGCATGGGCAGGTCAATGTAAGGAGCCCGGATGAACGCTGTAATTGTGTATTTATTGACCAGCCCTCACAAACCACAGGGAAAGCTTGCAGTAGCATTTTGGCTGTTGTTACAAGTGGACGAGAGACAAGATATTTTGATAGTGTTGGTGAGAAGAGTGCAGCATTGCTGGAAGAGATTCATTCAGACTGAACACTTGGCCAGTTGGGAGAGTAAAATCGTCGGACTTAACTGTTCCCGCCAGAGAACATTCTTATTAGAAAAGATTATATTGTTAAAAATGCATATTGTCACTAATCACAAATTCCTGAAGAATCCTCATCCTTACTACTGCAGTTTCATGACAAATAAGATCATCAGTTGTCTGTGACTTACATTTAAACACTTGAGACTTTGTGTGTTCCTCCAGAGAAACGGGATAGATTTGTGGAGGGAGCTGGCCATGAATTGTCACCGCATATTGAGATGAGCCATCTTGGAAAAAAATTTATCTCAAAACTTTCATAGATGCCCAGGTGTGCAGTGACTCCATCTTGTTGAAGGTATAGAAGTGGATTTCCAAATTCATTAAGTCGTGGCTCCAGGAAATTATATAACATAACAATTGAATGTAATTGATACTGTGTAGTGAGATAGCCAATGGCGTGTTATCTCATTTACATATGTGTATTACAGCAGGAGATATATAGAGACAGTTTAGAGGACATCAAATAACTAGCTAAGAGATAGAGCTACAATATGCTCAGAGAATTACTACTATTGCTATAACAAGGAATACGAAACTACACATCACAACATACTGCATTCAAATTTCTCAAAAAGTTCTGCTATACCAAACAGTAACATGCTCACTGTGGAGAGGTCACTCATGAAGTTTATTATTTATTGTCTGTTGCACAATACTGAAAATATTGCTTGTTAATTTGATCCAACAAATGAAAATGAATTTTATCACTAGAGAGCACAACAGCATCAGCTGGAACATTTTCCAAGATAACTTCCCAAGATGCTTTGCAGTTTCGCTAGTCTCTTTCGTTAAGTTCCTCTACAATCATTTTGTATGGATGAACATATAAGTCTGTGTGTAAAATTCTGTTCAAATTCTAATCAGACATTCCCAACACTTAAGGGCTGAATGTATTGCAATATTCTCTGGTATTCAAACACTACAATGTCTACTGAGTGATTTTCGTTTTTAAAACCTAACCTGTCTCTCTGAAATTTCCAACCTACAACAGTATAGTTTTCCTATCAGGAACTCTTCTGTATTGACCTACTACAAAATGCTTATAAAATAACTACTGCATTGTAATGATAGCCACCATCTTTTGGTCACAAATGCACAATGTTTACCATTCCACACTATGATGACAGCTGAAATGGTATAGCTGCTGCTGCTGATGTCTGTGCAGTGGCCATTTCAAAGAAATCATTTTGTTGGACCCTATATTATTATTCTGTAGGAAGCGCGTGGTGTAATGGTTAAAGTCATGGGAAATGGACTCGTCGTCCCGAGTTCAAATCCTGGACGTGGTAATTGCATTTCACTTAGCGCTAATATCCTTGGGAAAGGTATGAATCCTACTCTCCCTCCAGCTATGGGTAAATAGCAGGGCAGACTGGATAACCAGTCTAGGAGAAGGAAAACTCTGAATTCAAACCTGTTGAACTCCGCTTAAGAAATTGACCTTGTGACGTATCCTGCTCGTGCGGAGGAGTTGGTAAATATATATATTATTATTCTGTTGATTTTTGAATTGTGAGAATTGTTTCTTTATTTTGTCATTTTTTTCCTAAAATAAGTTTATTTTCTTTTTCAGTAAGAAAATGACTACAATTATTTTAATGAAATTTATAAAAATGTTTTAATAAGTCACTTATTAATTTTGTATTCTGCTAAATTTCATCAAGATTTGCTCATAGTCAAGTATGTACAACGTGTAATTTCTGGTGATTTTTTTCCAAGAAGTTCTAAATCCCTCCGGATGCTAGTTTCATTTTCCTTTTTGGATCTCAATTTTAAACTGAAATGTTCTGAGACCCCCCCCCCTTCAAATACCATTAAAACATTCCTTGAGGTGAAAAAAGTTTACATGAATTTTCTAAAGATTGGCCCATAAAGAGTCCATAAGTAACAAACAAATGAAGTGGATTATTAATATAGATATATATTAGCAGAAAAAGTTGGCATTACCTGGAATGAAAATAACTATAATTAAAACACTAATTGAGATTAAAGGAGATCGCATGCCAAATTTCATTGATGGTTTAAGAGTCCATAGGAAGTAAGGAAGCAAAGTGAATTATATAGATAATTTGATCACTATTTGGTAGATAATACTTATGAATAAATGTATTTTAAATTTGATTTTCATACATATGCTATATAAAACATACATTTTGAAATTTGTTTAATAAAACTAACATTTTATTTTCTAGGGACCCTGCTGAAAATCCTTGGGTTAAAATGATCACAACCATGAGTCCTGATGGTGTATCTTTGGTATGTCAAGTATTAAAAGAGGTTCCAGAAGAAACACCTTTAAATAAAGAGGTAGCATTATGTTTTTGATATTATTCTTTTGTTTGATACTGAATTAAGAAATTAAGTTCATTCATTAGCATCATTAGAAATAAATGCTCAAATGGGATAAAGTTAAGAACTCATGATTGTTGGAATTTTTGTAATATAAGGCGTGTGCCAGATGGCTACTTCTACATATAGACTCGCCGTCTCCCATGTGACCAACTTTCTTATCCAATCACTGGCAGTGCTGCTGCTGCTGCTGCTGTATTTATACTGGCCTGATTCTAATCTTAGCGCATTCATACTTGGAACATCTTGGACATCGGACCTAAAGGACACTATACCACAAGGACTTATTGACTTACTTACTTATTTACTTTAAGTTCTTTTACAACTGGAACCAAGGATGGTGGCCAGGTACTTAACAATGATAAAAACGTCTGCTGCAAATTATTTGTTAAACTACCTTAGGACAGAAACTGTTTTTTTTTTCTGTGGCTAAATTTTAGTAAAGTGACATTTAAATTTAGTTCTTTTTCATTTTTATGACCTCAAATAGCAAAGTATAAAAGGTAAATTTAGTGGCAAATATTTATCATATTTAATAAACAATAATTGATAAGCAAATTATTTATAATAGGGTTGTATGAATTGTTTTGAGAATATGTAATCACCATAAAAAAGCTACTGATAAACGTTGAATATTCTTAAATTTTCAAAGTATTTTAATGTCACTTTTTTCAAAAGCTTTTGAAATAAACCTTTGTTTTTGTGTTATTTTTTAAGAATCTAAAAAAAAAATTCTTTTCCTTTAGTGTATCAGCCACATTGTTGATGATTTATTGTCAAAGAAACATATGGTGCCAGCTGTGAAAACAGCTCTGATGTCTTCTTATAAGGATTTACAGAAGGATATAATCAAACAATTACATCTACAGAAAAAGGTAACTTCTCAGAATATCTTTCTTAAAAAACAGTAAGATTTAAAAAAGTTATTCAACAATCTGTCTGATTTAGACAAGTATTTTTGACTATTCATATGGAAGTGGTGTAATAGTAATAATATTTAACTTTTGTATTTTTAAATATTCTGTGTGTTTATATAGTCAAGTTTTTATATCAAGTTTTATATAGTCCGCAGGGATTAAAATTGCATTGGGTCACACTCATACTCTCTTTCTCTTTCTATCTCCCTCTCTCTTTCTTTCTCTCCCTCTCTCTCTTTCTTTCTCTCCCTCTCTCTCTCCTTTTTGTCAGTCTCATTTTTCAATAGGCAGAAATCTAATTATTTCACCTGAAATTATAATTATTTAGTAATTGCCATAGTTATCTCCCTTGACTCTAATGAGTTAAAAAAAAAAGTTTTAGAGCTGGGCTACTTTTGAAACTTCATGAAGAGTCACCTAAGAAAATGATGGTTGTTTATAAAAGGCTGAAAGTTTGTTTTTTTTTCTCTTGGGGTAAATTGTCACTCAATGATCATCTCTCAAGAAAGCTTCCTCGCCCCCCATCAAGTTATATAGTCAAGTTTTATATAGTCAAGTTTTTTTAATCTTAAATATTCTCACAGGAAAATCACTAAAATTATGGAATTATATTAATAATGTTTAACAAAAAAGTATTTTCAGTTTTTACTTCAACCTATTTTCTTTATGATTTTCAGGCGGCAATGGACATTGAATTATACTGGCTGATCTTAAGGAACCAACTTATGGCTATCACTGTTGGTAGTTGTTATTATGAACCTTTAGTCAATTTCATTTTGGATCAACAAGAGGAATTTAGAGATTCTTTGGTGCCTGACTATTTAGACATTGATATCATCTCACAGGATTTGATCACTGAAGGATTTCAAGCTGAGGCAGGCACACTTCAATTGAAAGCCCATGGAACTCAACCAATGTTACAAACATTTAGTACTGCTCTTAGTGTATGTAAACACTGGTTAAAAGTATGATAGAAAGGAAGTGGTTTTGTTGAGAAAATATTTGGAATGCTAATGAGTGTATATTATGCAATCTTGGGAGATTAAATAACTTTTTTAAGTAATTTTTTATTTATTTATATAAGATTAAAAACCACAAGCAAGTGTTTTCATCTTGTTTTTATAAAACAAGTAAGTATTATTTTACAGGGGTTTCTTTGGCGTGTTTATGTGTGAAGATTAAAATATATAGACAAGTCTTGGAACTTATTAATCATTTGATTTGTTACACTTCAAAACATTCTGACAAAAAATAAAATTGAGGAAACTATAGAGAAAATTAAGATGTTTTAAAAGCCTCTGACTTTTTAAAACTTGTCTACTCTTAATGGATTTCTTTAACATCTTCCCATAAATTCCTTTTTGTAGAATTGGAATTTTGTGCTATACTATTTGTGTATTGACTTTCAGAGGAAAATTTCCCTCTTTTCTAAAGATCTGCTTTAGGGAGCATATGTATGTTATTTAAAAATCAGTATAATGCAATATCATTGAATAAAGAAAATAGTGGAATGCCAATATCTCTCAAGTAACCTGCATTGTATATGTTATCATTTGTGCAATATAAGATATTGAAGAATACATAAGCAATCATAACTAAACTTGATATTTTTAACTATTACATTACAGTTTTTATTGAGTCACAATAAAAAATTTTGAATCACAAACAATTTCATTTGTACTACCAATTCAAAGTATTTGTAAGAAATTATTTGTGAATGCATAGGCAATCTTTTGTCATTATTTTAAGTAAAATTTATTTTCTGAGTATCCTATTTGAAATGAATGGTAGACAGAAGACCAACTCTTTTGTTCAGTTACAACTTCCCATTTTTATTCATGCTGAAATTAATACCAATAGATACCAATAGAAAGTAATGTCTATTGGTATCTACTTGCCTGTTTCTTTTTCTAAAATCTTATAACTGTAGGTTTTGTAAGATCCCTAATATTAAAAAAAAAAGTTATTTAGACTTTTTGTATTTATTAAACACTAAGAGAATTTTAAATTAGTCTCTGTGGAGCTATCTAATGTATATTTCATATTTATCTTATCTAATGTATATTTCATATTTATCTTATCTAATGTATATTTCATATTTATCTTATCTAATGTATATTTCATATGATTTGTACTAGTTTTTGTTTATACATTGATATGTTCATTTTTAATTGATTCTTGGGAAGTTTGAAAAACTTATTTATTTAATTTAAAATTGAAATGAAGAAAAATAAATTTGACTCCTTTTTGTTTAATAAGTTGTGTAAGAAATCTATTTTATATGAAATATGCAAATTTCTGAAGAAAGTATTTTTGTTGCATAGCCCTTCTTTACCGGCACTAAATATCTATATGTTATATACCTCTCTTACGTCTTATTCTTACTCTGGTCATCTAGTCTTCTGGCTGGCTTGGTTCTTCTATCGGCTATCTTGGTCTGGTATTGTCGTGATGTTTCTTGGGGACTTCGGGTCTGGTCTCTGTTGAGGATCATTCCTTATCAGAAGCCTTGTGTCATTGTTGGTTTTTAGTAATAACCACAAGACTTCGATTTACGATGATGTTACTTTATTCGTAGACCCCCAAACCAGACAACTGCGCAGTGAGACTCACATCTTGCTAGCTTGGCTCTAACTTCTAACTGTAACTAACGGACTTGCTTACCCCTTAAACCGGAAGGGGGCTTCTATCGGGGTTCCGTTTCTCAAGGTCTATCCCGCAAGGCAAGGTCAGAGTGAGGTCAAGCATTGTCACTCACTCTCAAGGCCATCAGCTGCACTAATATGATTTCTACACTATTGTCATAATCATTAGGTATCTAATGATTATGTAACATTTTTCTTCTTATATAAATAAAAATCTTTCTAAAAAAAAGAAAGTTATACAAAACAAATATCAAATCATATGAACTAATTAACAATTTCTTTTTTCTAAATTCAAAAGACACTAAAAGATTCTTATAAAATGTATTGTCAAACATTAGTTTTACAAGAATCTAAATTTAAACGTGAATGCCAAAGTTAAGTATATATCCCCAAAATACGTTTTTATCTGAAGTCTTTCAAGGCTAGTAGATACAAAATTTGCAGCATGTTTGAATTCTGGTTAGTTTGGTAAAAATAATGTCCCTTATGAAGAAATAGTCTCATATTATGACAGTTTTTTTTTGTTTTTTTTAATATTCCATCAAATTAACTTGCCTTTTCTTTTCAGTGAATTTCTTTTAAGTGTTTTCTTTAATTATGTTTTATTTATTTTTACAAAGCAAACAATAATTTCCATAAAATTTCAGTTTCACTTTTCTCTTTTTTTCCACTCAATTTTAAGTGATTTTGTTTTCAATATTGATTTTAATATTTTTATTTTTTTATTTTTCCAATTTGACTTTTTTTCTTGGTTTTTAATTTATATAAAAACAAATTTCCATTGTCAAAATGAAAAGTTATGAATTTTATTCATTGTTCAAGTGTGACTGAATTAGGAATATAAAAAAAATTGATTTTAACTCCTTTTTAAACAACTAAAAATTATATATTAAAATGAATTTTTTTAGTTTTGCATAAAATTGTGTTTCGTAAGTAGATTATTGTTTGCTTTGTTTAATAAAATGACACCAGCATAAGATTTCACATTTTGATGGGGAACTTTCTGTCACTGACCAACTCCAATAGTAGTAACTGGTTAATATCACCATACTAAAAAAAAAAAAAAAGTCTATACTTTGGATTTTAATATTAGGATGTTAAAAGGCACAATGTACAGTAAATTGAAGTAAAGAAATTACTGGAAATTGTTGAGCGTTGCCTTTAGTGCAATTCACTATGAGAATTTAAATTATTTCATTTACAAAAATAGAATTTTCAAAGCTTTTATGGCTGAGATAACTGATATAATTTAAGATTAAATAAATACAAGTGTTGATAATTCCATAGTGAAAAACTGATGTAATCGTATATTTTTCTAAACTTACTATTGTTACGTTTGCGCATTTCCACAGATGTTATTTTTACCTTTGTATATTTTATGAAGATCAAAAAGCTAAACATGAATAACTGTTTTAAATTGGACCAGTATATCTTCAAAAGTTAACAATTATTTGCAATAATTAGGAATTAATATTCATTGTACTGAAAAGTATTTCAATATATGTAATTAAGAAATATACAATTCTATTTTTTAATGGTTTCTGTATTACAGATTACTATAGATAGGGTTCCAAAGTTATTTTTGCTTGCAACAATTCTTTGTGTAGTGCAAAAAAAGATTGATAACTAACCAGAAATTAGTGATTTTATTGATTTATTTTTATTTGCAAGTAGTATACTTCTATCAAAACAAATGAAGGAACTGTTTGGATGATGGATATAAAGTATAATTTTTCAAATTAGCTGAATTTGGTTATTTCCTATAAGTCTAACATGATCAAAGGGGAACCACTCTTGACTGATAAATTATTTAATTATTTTCCCATTAAACTAACCCTAAACCCGTCTTCTTTTTTCCTAGTAGATCAATAAATAATTATATGAAGTTACCCCAACATCTATTAAAAATTACAACTATCTTTTATAACTCTTTCTAATTATCAACTATCTTAATAACTCTTTCCAATACAACAACAAGAACTACATCCAAACACTAGGAACTGCTATGAGAACAAAGATGGCACCAACCTATGCCACCCTAACCCTGGCATATTTAGAAAAAACACCTGAGAGTATAGGACAGAAATATGGTAACAATATCAAAATAAATTTCATCAGATCATGGAAGAGATATTTGGATGGCTATTTCATATTCTGGAATGAAATACACAACATACTACAAAACCTACACCTCAAAATAGAATTCACTATAGAACACAATTTTAGAGAACTGTCGTTTTTAGACATTATCATTTGAAACTTAAATAGACAAATTATCACAGACATTTACCATAAACCCACAGACACCTATCAATATCTGCATTTTAAAAGTCACCACCCCAAAAACTGCATAAAATCCATCCCTTACACACTTGCATGTAGAATATGCACCATAATCACAGATAAAAACCTCCAGCAAATCTGCCTAAAAGAGCTACACAAAACTCTCTTCCTGAGAGGCTACCCCCACAACACTTATTAACAAGGGATTCAAAAGCAGAAAAAATACCACTAGAACAACTACAAAACCCCCCAAAACAGAACAATGAACAACACCTAGCAAATGTCTAAACACACAATAAAAACAACCCAGAACTTTTAATACAACAAAAATAAATTTTTGTAGAGTAAAAGAGAACCAAAAAAATCTCAAACAAATATTAACCTCGTCCAAGTTTGACAAACACACTACACAGGGTGTCTCAAGATGTAGAGTATGCAACGTAATTATAAAAAGAACATCCTATATTTTCAAAAACCTCCACACGATATTCAAAATAGAGACCTTGACTACACCTCAAAAAATGGGATTTATGTAATAGAATGCATAAACTGCAATATATATATATATATATATATGTGAAGAAAGGAAGTAAATCTGACGGTATGTAATATATCAAGAAAAATGAAAAAACACTGGTTTAAATGGGTTAAGTGGTGAGTTTAAACTTACCACTTAACCCATTTAAACCAGTGTTTTTTCATTTTTCTTGATATATTACATATATATATATGGGGTGCACATCATTATTAAATAAATGGATTTCGCTGCACAAGAGCAACATTAGCTAGCAACAGAAAACTTTATGTATAAAACCACCTATTTGAATGTAGTAATGGCGATTTTAAGGTGATACTGATATATCAAACTGATGACTATACTCTACTGTAGCATACCATACCCTCATCATTTTTAAATTCATAACTAGCTATGAATTTCTTTTTATTTGCTTCTCAATATGAAACCTAACAGTCATTTACTTCTATACTATTTCCCCGCATGGTGAATTGTTCCCACATGCATATATAAAATCAATTACATTTTTTAAATTTTTACAAAACACCACCATCTGTAATCCCCTGTACAAAAAACAAACATATCTAGACCATCACCATGGTCCTAAAATCCTGGTCACGGCACCAAATAAACAATGTTTTATACTCATGAACATATCTCGGGTATATAATGTGAGAGAGAGACAGACAGATAGAGTAGATGGGATGAGGGCTCTTACTTGTTACTCTTCTTCTATTGCTTCTAATTCGGTCGACCAGCCACCATGTTCTTCTCAGGGCTGACTGTTGCAATTTTGTGATATAAGGCATGGGGCAAATGGTCACTTCTACTTATAGACTCGTTGACTAACACGTTACCCGAGAAAGATTCCTATTGTCCAATCACTGGCAGTGCTGCTGCTGTATTAATAGAGGCCTGATTCTAATCTTATGTCATTGACACTCGGACCATCTTGGACGACAGTCTTACAAAGAATACTATAACACAGGATACTTATTGGCTTGCTTACTTATTCACTACATCTGGAACCAAGGATGGCTGCCAGATACTTAACACTGACTTCTCAGGCTGATCCAATGGGGCTGTTTCTTCTTTCTTGCTGGTTTCTCGGGTTGGTTTCTTTTTTGTTTAATAACTGAACAAACAAGACTTATTGTTTTTGCTTTAGAGCTTTATTTCAACAATCCAACCCATTTTTCCGCTGTGGTGGAGAGGCGACTCTTAGAGCCGACAATAGCTTCCACACTCCTCAAAAATCTAGCCGCATCTGAAACTTATTCTCACGTGTCAAATTTTGCATTTTTCAAGGGGTCGAGTAAAAAGGTTATTACTTGTCAATAACTGTTGGTGTAACTTTCCATTGAACCCTACTATTCTGAATCTAATGGACTCTTATTCAAATATTCTAACTACAGGTATGTACATAAATCATAAGCTACATATGAATTATGTAACACTACTTCTAAAGTAAAACACTTCATAGACAAATACAAACTACAACTAAACTGAAATTAACCGCACACTTGCACAACAACAACAACATTACACACACACGCGCACACGATCTGCATAATAGAATACACAAACTATATCATGTGTGTGTATGTGTGCATGCATGCATACACATTTCTCATGGTTAAAGAAAAAAAGAAACCTCACCACAGCAAAATAACAGGGACATACACACACACAAATAGAAAAAGATACAAAACACAGCAGGACAGGAAAAGAACACAACTAAACACACACACACACACATACACACACGTACATACTAATATAGGGACTGGCAAAAAAATCAGCTTCTACAAGTTTTAAAAGCGAATTAAAAATAATTAAATCTATTATTTAAGGTCAAACTTTGTCTAAATCGATAAGTAGTAACATAATGACCATCATTAAAAAAAGAAAAATATCATTATATATGCAGTTTATTTTTAATAGATTTAAAGGGATTTGTTTTGGTCAATTTCGACACGATCCTCCATTCTGTCTCTTTTTCATTGGTTTCAAGCGCTTGTTTACAATTTTAATATAACATTCGCGATTGCAAAAAAAAAAATTACCAAAAATCAGGTAATTCATTAAAATAAAAATATTCGGATTTTAAGTTTAAAATGTTATATTTTTAGATTCTAGAAATAAATATCTATTTAATGCAAACCTTATTTTAGTCAATCAAAGTATACGTTTTGAAGAAAAACTCTATTAAAAAATTTTTAAGTAGAAAAAATATCGATGTATAATTTTTTCTTTTATAAAATAATAGCCAATTAAATAATTATCGAAATGAGTAAAATAGAAATCTCCAAAAAAATTAATTATTTATTATTTTTTTACATTTTATTTTCCGATTTTCGGTACTTATTTTCTTATAAAATATTCCACTTGAAAAAAAAAATTTTTTTCTATCTTTTTATTTCTACTGTAATTATTATCAATCAAGGACCAACATTTTACACTCCCAAGGTAAGGGGGGGGGGGGCGGTTAAAATTAAGTGACCTGAAAAAAATGAGAAAGTTTTGAAATAAAATAAATAATGTATTATAAAGATCATTCATTGATAAATAAACCATGAAAATTTCATTAAAATCCGATAATTCCCTGATTTTTGGTAAATTATTTTCTGTAGGGGGGCTAAAGTCATTTTGTCAAAAACGCATTTTAGGCTCATTTTGCCAGTGCCTAGATCCCATTTAATTGGTGAATTTACAATGTTGATCATTTTTTTTCTTTCATTATGGAAAGTGCAGCATTATGATCAATCAATATGTCTCAATAAACTTTCTTTTAACAAAGAATGAATTCTTTTTTTGAATAATAAAATTTGAAAACCCTCATTCATATTTATTGAGAATTGCCAAAAACAATTTATTGTAAAAGAAAATTATTTACGAATTCAGATGAAAAACAAGTTTATTTTTCAGGAAACGAAGATCAACGGAGCATATGAGGCTGGCTCCTACTGCTAATTTGAAGGAAGAAGCATTCCTTATAATAAAAAAAAAAATAAATAAATAAATAAATAAAAGCTGAAAAATTCGGGAGTGCATTCCTTGAAGAAGGCCTTAATGTTATTCACCTATCAAAAATTCTCCAAACAAGTCTTTTCGGTAAAGTTTTACGCCAGGACCCCCACCCCCACTTTAACTTTGCTGTGAGGCCAGTGTCATTATAAGTATAGTTACCAACAATTGTGACGTCATAGACGTATTTTACAAAAATCATATCACTATCCCTGATTGAAAACAGTTAGGAAAAATATAGTAAGTAAAAATTGGGTCAAAAAGGAAATGAATTACGCTGATATATTTCATCACTTTATACAACAAGCTAGGCACTCTGTCTTTCACCCAGTCTGTTCGTGTCTATTTCTCTTTCTCTCTCAGTCACTTCGGGTCTATCTGTCTGTGTCACTTCGGGTCTGTCTCTCTCTCTCTCTCTTTCTCTCTCTCAGTCACTTCGGGTCTGTTTGTCTCTGTTCGTGTGTTTATCTCTCTGTATCTCAATCTGTTTGTGTCTATATTAGGTACCAACATTTTTGACCTCATAGACGTATTTTACAAAATCAAATCAAACCCCGTGATTGAAAAAGAAATTACCAAAAATCAGGATATTATCCGATTTTAATTAAATTTTCAGTGTTGATTTATCAATAAATGAATTTTAGTTATTTTATTTTAAAAAAACATTGATTTTTTTGTTTGTTTTCAGGTCACTTAACTTTAACCCTTCCCTTATTTTGAGGGCGCAAAATATCAGTGGGGTTATATAAAATTGAAACTAATTTCTGTATATAAATAAAAAGACCGTAGTTGTGAATAGAAAAAAAAATTAAGGAACAGATTTTGGAAGAAAATAAATAGCAAAGATCTAAAAATTAAATGAAAAAACAATTTTTTAAAAACTTTTTTTTGAGATCTTTTAAACTTCATGACTTACATTAAAGTTTATTTATTAAACTTTCGAATAAAATGTCAATTATAAATAAACTATCATATCAATTAACAAATTGGAAACTTTGAAAGAAATCCTCACATAAACTCATCTATATCTAGGCACTGGCAATTTTGTCATCTGCTACGAATTTTAAAAGCGAATTAAAAATAATTAAATTTATTATTTAAAGTCAAACTTTGTCAAAATCGATAAGTAGTAACATAATAACCATCATTAAAAAAAAAAAAATATCATTACATATGCAGTTTATTTTTAATACATTTAAAACGATTTGTTTTGGTCAATTTCGACGCGATCCGCCATTTTGTCTATTTTTCAATGGTTTTAAGCGCTTGTTTACAATTTTTATGTAACATTCGCGATTGCAAAAAAAATTACCAAAAATCAGGTAATTATCTGATTTTAATGAAATTTTCAGTATTGATTTATCAATTAATGAATTTTATAATGTATCAGTTATTTTATTTCAAAACTTTAATTTAGTATTTTTGCTATGAAAAATTAATATATAAAATTCATTTAAAATGTGAAAAGTCTGATGTTAAGTTTAAAATGTTATATTTTTAGATTCTAGAAATAAATATCTATTTAATGCAAACCTTATTTTAGACACATAAAGTAATAAGTTTTGAAGAAAAACTCTATTGAAAATTTAGCCCCCACCCCCTTTTAAGCATAAAAAATATCAATGTATAATTTTTTCCTTTTATAAGATAATAGCCAATTAAATAATTATCGAAATGAGTAAAAAAGGAATCGCCAAAAAATTAATTAAGTATTATTTTTTTACATTTTATTTTCCGATTTTCGGTACTTATTTTCTCATAGAAAAGCTACCATAAATTTTTTTGTAGAAATTGATCCACAATTTTTCACATCCTGGTTATTTGTCAAATTGTAGAAGGGGTTTGAGCAAAGAACCTCTAGGTAACACTAATATTTGTAGATTCTGGCAAGGCTCCATCTACAGAAGGTAAAATGGAGCAAATGCTACTAGCATATGGCCTCCCCAAAGAAACAGTTACCACTATAATGATGCTCTACAAAAACACTAAAGCAATGGCTTGTTCATCTGATGACAAAAGATTTCTTTGGTATTGTCACTGGAGCCCCGCAAGGAGATATGTTAGTACCATAAATACTTATAATATGCCTAGATTATGTACTTTGAATGTCATTAGATCCTATAAAAGAAAAAGGCTTTACTCTAAAAAAGACAAAAAGCAGGCGATATCCTGCAGAGACTATTATGGATGTGGACTATGTAGATGATCTGGTGCTTCATGTAAATACACCTGCACAAGCCAAATTGCTGCTACATAGCCTGGAAATGGCAGCAAGTAACATTGGTCTCTATGTGAACTCCGATAAAACTGATTTCATGTCCTTTAACTCTTAACGTCCTATACCACCATTCCACCCAGCCGGTAGTGACATTCATTTTCCTAATCTAGCCAAATGATAGCCCGCCCTGTCGGCTGAGGCGTTAGAATGCACCTCTGCAGAGGGGTAAGACTCCCCTAATGGGGCTACTTGTTGGCCATGGGTGGCGACCCGTGATGCTTAAGGATAGAGCCCAGATGGATGAGCAGTTTATGACATGCAATACTCCACTTTGGCCCTATCTTGGGCTAGACGGGCGGTCGGAAAGGCCCCCTCCGATCAATCGGCTGGTCACGTCAAGCCCTAGCACCTATATGATTTTCCCAACCCTATTGCCCTTATGGCAATCCCCAACCCCTTTTTATCATATGGGTGCTAGAAGGCGGTGGCTGCGGGTCTACATGTCCTGGGAATGACGTTAAACTCTATCTGATGGTGAGGTTGCAGTTTTGGAGGTTTGGGGAATGTGGAGCACCCCTTCATCACCATTGCTCCCTGGTCCACTTTGACCTGGAGTGGTAGTACCTGTTAGGGTCCCATCTATGGGTTAAATAGAAAAATGTATTTATAAAAAAAATTGTATTATCCATTAAGAATTGATTTATTTCAAAACTTTATTGGCATTAAATGACTCACTGAGGTTGATATGCCGTAAAACAAAACAAACCAAACCAAATGATAGCTTTTGTTTAAATGTAATATTAAACATATTTAGAAGTCTTTGATTTAAGGGAAATAACAGGTAAATTAAAATTAAAATACCATTTTTAGCCATTTTTTGATAAATGGTTAAAGGAATTGAGCTCTGGACTTAGAAAATTCTCAACAGGATGTTAAGAGTTAAACAAGATGGAGGCATCTCTACACTGAATGATAAGCCTCTAAAATCAGTGGATCAGTTAAGTAATAATATCTCATCCACAAAAAAACAATGTTAATGCATAGGAAAGGCACGAACTGCTATAGACAGATTATCAATCATAGGGAAATCTGATCTCACTGATAAAATAAAGTGATAATTGTTCCAATCCATAGTTATATCCAAGCTACTATAGTTATTTATTAAGCTTAGCTTAGATGTGGCACAAGACCAGAAGTATGGGGCGCCCAATGAGAATCGAACTCACTAACAATGGTTAGTGATGTTGTATAAGCAAATGTAGAAATCTCCCGATTCACTAAATCAGCACTTCAATCCATAATAAAAGATACATACACTCACCAACAAAACAAACATAAGGCAGAGACCCCAAGACCGGAAGTGTCCTCTATCGGAGTCTAAAACAGAATGACCATTTTAACACATATCTGCGCATGGGCTCCGATTGGGAGTTCCGCTTTGATAGTCAATTCCTAACATTAAATAAAAATAAAAAATTGGTAAATAAAATTCGCATTTTCATCCAATGAAAGCGATTCCCGGGTGAAATGAAAATAACTTCATTTGATCCAACTTTCGGCTGCCACTCTCTATAAATAAACAGCTTTGAAAGGCAGCCGGCAGTCACAGGTTCAGGCGTCTAGCGAACACACGAATCAACGAGGATAGCACACATCAAACGCGGCTGATCACACCCCCACCTACTTATCCAAACCTGACCTCACAGGCAGTCAAGTCAACAAGCGAACATTTCTACATCATTCGACGATACCAAAAACGCTACTACACATACACAATATTCTGCCTACAACACCACCCCACTACCACAGTCAAGCTGGACATTTTACGGACTTAATATTCACCCACAACTATCACCAAAATTATCCTGTAATTTTCATTTCTATCTTTTCACCGTTCTCATGTTATTTTCAATACAATTTTGAACTTAAAATCTGTGTTTTGTTCCTTTCCTCATCACCATACGCTTGCATGCTAATACAGTTTACTACAGTGAATTTAGCTTACCATTTCACCGTGGGAGTTGTGCATGCTACTATACAGCTGCACTACTTGGAATCTAACAAAGCACCTAGAGAATAAGCTAGATGGGAGTTGCACAAGAATGCTGCATACTGTCTTAAATCTTGGGAGCAACACACCACAAGAAAGCAGCTGAATGGCCACTTGCCCCCTATCACACTAACCATCAGAATAAAATGAACAAGACATGCTGAACACTGTTGGAGTAGCAGGGACAAACTCATAAGTGATGTTCTGGACGAAGCTGTTTGCTATTTCACATCGTGCTAATATCCTTGGGAAAGGTATGAATCCAGTTCTTGCTCCAGCTATGGGTAAATAACAGGGCAGACTGGACTCTTTAACCATGGCTAGGTAACCAGTCTAGGAGAAGGAAAACTCTGAATTTAAACCTGTTAAACTCCACTTAAGAAATTGACCTTGTGTCGCATCCTGCTCGTGCGGAGGAGTTGGTAAATATACATAAGTGATGTTCTTCTATGAACACCTGCACATGGACACACCAATGTGGGCTGTCCAGCAAAGACCTAAATCAATCAGCTGTGTGTGGATTCTGAATGCTGCACAGAGGACTTCCTGGAGGAGATGACCGATAGGAATGGTTGGTGAGAAAGAGTCATGGATATCCATGCTGCCAGAATGAATGAAAACTAGGAAGATGAAATGAAATCCCTTAGTCCCTCCCTTTGGACTATTGTAATGTTCACCTCCAGCTGCCTTTGTTTGTTGTCTGTCTGTTGTTTATTTGTTTTCTTGTGATGGGGTCTTTTCCCCCAGCTGGGTGCAGTTCATTCAGGAGTACAACTGTGCGAGTCCAGATTTGCAGAGAACGAGAGGTGAATGAAATGCCGGTGGGCCCAGTTGTAAGGTTACCTATTAATCCGAGTTCATATTCATTCAGCGTTTTGTGGTTGGTGTATATCACAAAATCTCTGTCTTCAAACAGATTGCAGAAATGCTGGTAATTTATGAGGAAGACCGTCCCGGTCTCCTGCCTCAAAACTTGCTAACGGTGAGTGGTAAAAAACCAACCCCAGCTATGATTGAAGTTCGTAGCCGAAGCAATAGATAGATATGAAGATGACTAGATAGATAGATAGTTTTTATTTTATTTTATTAAAATATAAAAGAATATCTAAATACTCAGATTTTCTTTTATTCATGTTTGTTTAATGTCTTGTTTTTAGTTTAAATAAGCAAGAATATCTAAATATTTTAATTTTTTTTTTACTTGTAATTGATTGTTGGAAATAAATATATTAAAATAAAATGGAAATACCGAAAAAAATAAACGTTTTGGATTTTTTTATATGTAAGTGAATGTCGAAAAAAACAAAAAAACAAAAAAAACAAAACACCACAAGTTGGTTGTTTACTTTCAAGTGACATTGCTTTGGCTACGGACTTCAATCGTAGCTGGGTTGGTTTTTCAGCAATCACCGGTAGCAAGTTTTGAGGCAGTAGACCGGGACGGTCTTCCTCATAAATTACCGAAATGCTTTATAGCAAGGTAGATGGTGAGTAACTGCCAAGAGAAAGTGAAGTATCTTGATTGTGTTGGTGACAATTTGGATGAGAAGAAGAAAGCGATTGGTTTGCACTGAGAATTCATTTCCTTTTTGATGCCTGTTGTCTATGGCTGTGTCAAATGCATCTGACATTATCAGGATTTTCATTTCTGGATCGTTGTCAATATACAACATTATATGTAAAGCGTCATGTTCAAGGGTGATGTTTTTATTCTTGCTTAATAAACTTTGTGTAACCTAATAAAGTAAAGAAATGAAATTTTTTTTTTTTTTGTCGAAAAACTAAAGAGTTCAAAAAAAGTATTAGGCATTTTTTTTATTTTTTATACTAAAAAGCAGTGAGAAATATATTAAAAAGTGCAGAGGCCCAGATTGATAAAAAAAACAAAAAAAAAAACAAACTGTTGTCGCTGCGGTGCATCCCTCCCAGACTCCTCGATCGTCCCCAGGCATGGGCCCACCAGTCACATGCTATAAGTGTAATGAACCCAATCACTTCGCGAGGGACTGCGTGAAGAGGCGGAGGACAACTAACGCACATTGTTATTTTTTAATAATGTGTTTGGTTTGGTAAGCATATAATATATATATTATATATATATATATATACACACACACACACACACAGGATGTGACACAAGGTCAATTTCTTAAGCGGAGTTTAACAGGTTTGAATTCAGAGTTTTCCTTCTCCTAGACTGATTGTCTAACCAAAGTTAAAGAGCCCAGTCTGCCCTACTATTTATCCATAGCTGGAGGGAGAGTAGAATTCATACCTTTCCCAAGGGTATTAGCGCTAAGTGAAATGCAATTACCATGTCCGGGATTTGAACTCGGGGCGACGAGTCCATTTCCTACGACTTTAACCATTACACCACGCGCTTCTTGGTAAGCATATAAGTTCATGCTTAGCATCGGATTTTGTAAATTTTGGGGCTAATTTAATGTTTAAAATGTATTAAGAATTAATTACATATTTAATATTATTTTCCTTTTTTTTTCTAGTAATACTCATTATGTTACTACTTTTTGACGAAAACAAAAATTTGACCTTAAATAATTGATTTTTTAAGTGAAAATCTGCTAAGGAAACAATTTATATACCTAATTAATAGGTATGCTCAATTTCGCACACCTGTTGATAAGGGGGATCACAGGAAATTCTTCTAAAAATCATCTAAAATAAACTATCCGATTTTAATAAAACTTTTGGTACATGAAGTAATTAAAGAAGAACTTTTATTGTAAATATATGTTTACTAAATTGAAAAGGCTAATTATTTTTTTTGGTAGTTTTAGTTTCGCACATTGATCCAACGTACAAATTTCTTGGTAAGTTTTTTTTTTTTTGTATGAAAATGAATTTTACATTTTTGGAAAGTTAATTCAATGACGGAACATATGTAAAAAAATTTAAAAAAAATCAATACTAGTACAGTTTTGGTAGTAGGATGTCTTAACATGTGAAACTTAAGTCTCATAAATAAGAAAAAATAATTATCCTGTTTTTTTTTTTTATAAATCATTAGCTTATTTTCTAAGGAATTTTATATCAAAAGTTCCAGTTGTCTACATTTTTTCTTTTTAGGGATTTTTAAAAATTTACAAAATGTAAAATAAATACTCCCATTCATGGTATAGCAAAATTGTATTAATGTAATTAAAGAAAATATTGTATTAAAAATATGTAGCTAAGAATAATGAGTATACAATTATCGGTTTTTATATACAAAAATATTGAAAATAATGTTTGAATTAAAAATTGTCGTAATTTTTTTTAATGGAAGTATGTAGGGGACATAATATTCTATTCTTGTTTCGACAGCTGCTGTTGTTATGAATAAGTTCAAATCTGTGGTAATATACTACTAACAACACAAAGACCAAATTAATGTTTTGTAAATTAATATTTCATTCTCCTAACTTAGATATATATCTATACTTTATGAGAAAGTCTTGCTTTTTATAATATTTCTGATAGAATTTTATTGCAAATAATTTTTAACATTCTAATTTTGATTTTCCCAGCTCTTTTTGTTTTCAATAATATCAAGAGTTAAATCATAAGGCATCAATAAAATGCTAAATTAGTAATTTGTTTTTGTTTCAGACTAAAAATTATTACATTTATAATTCTCCATAGAATATTATGTTGGTCTAATTGTTCACATCAATGTCAACAAAGATTAAGAATTTATCGCAAATTTATTTAAAATACAAAAATGTACGTTATATGTAACAGATATTTCTTTTTTCTTTTTTTCAACACATAAACTTGGAATTGTTCTTTATATTAAACATAAAAGAAAAGATTAAAAAGATCATTTTTTTATTGACGTTTTAAAATAGTTATTAACAATTTACACACGTATGAAAAGTCCGTTTTTTGAGTATCCCTACGAATCAATAGATAAAATTCATTTAAAATATGAAACGCCTAATTTTAAGATTCAAATTTCATATTTTTAGATTCTCAAAACAAATATTCATTTAATAACTACTTTACTTTATTACTGTTATTATTGTTGTTTTTTGTAGAAAAATCAATTGAAAACATAGAAATTTTTAAACAGAAAAAATATCAATGTATAATTTTTTCTTTGATAAGATAATAAGGTAATTTAATAATTATCAAAAGGAGTAAAAAAAAAATCTCCAAAAATTATTTTCTTAGTTTTTTTTTTTATACATTTAATTTTCCGATGTTCGTTACTTATTTTCTACCAGAATCGCTCCCTTGATTTTTTTACTTCTATTCACACCTTTGATCTTTTTATTTATACGGTTAGTTACCACCAATTTTCCCTGTGAAATTTACCCCCCTCCCTATATTTAACACAATGAAACTTGCATAAAAGTTAATGTTATCTTTGAAAGAAGAAACATTAAAAAAACTCTTGATGTTTTAAAAAATTTTTTTCAGCTTACTGAAATAATGAACATTATGATTGAAAAGCAATGTTTTCATTTTTGCACCGTTAAATCAACTGAAATTTAACGTAGCCAAAAATAAGTTACAAGAGGATTTTTTAAAAATTCTATGAAAAATCAATGGTAATTTATGAGAAAGTGCGTCCCGGTCTCCTGCCTCAGAAATTGCTACCCGGTGACTAATAAAATAACATCCCCAGCTATGTCGTCTCAGATTTTCTTTTATTCATGTTTGTTTAATGTCTTGTTTTTAGTTTAAATAAACAAGAATTATGACAAAAAAGAAGCGACACCCCACAAATACATTTACTTGTAGAAAATATCTATCCATCTATCTCCATTTGTTCATATCTATCTATATCATTTTGTTTATATATCTCAGTCTATTCCTAACTATATATCCATCTTCATATCTAAACAAGAATTACGACAAATTACGATAAATAAACAAGAATTATGACAAATTTCTATAAATGAACAAGAATTACGACAAATTACGATAAATAAATAAGAATTACGCCAAAAAGGAGACCCCTCTCCTCTAAAATACATTTAACGCCCTAAGTGGTTGTTTTCTTTCAAGTAACACCGACATAGCTGGGGACGTTATTTTAATAGTCACCGAGTAGCAATTTCTGAGACAGGAGACCGGGACGCACATTCCTCATAAATTACCAAATCAATTAATGGTCCGATTTTCACGAAGATTTCCATAACTATTTACCTTTGGATGTAAATATGTCTGAAATAGCTTTTTCCTAAAATATATTAGGGGAAATATATTTTTTTACGAGGTCTACCTCCCCCCTATTTTATGAGATATGAAAAAAAATGAACCGGAAAAAACGATTTTTACTTTTTTTTCTATAAAGATAAGAGTCTAAATAACTACATCAAAAGATTTGTATAATATTCAAGGCAGTAGTTTTTGTTAAAAAAATCATGAATTCTGAAATAAAAAGTGCTAAAAATTGTCATATTATTATTTGAAAACTTTTCTTTTTTTTTGCTTTTTTAATTGATAGTACTATATTCTATTAAATTGTCAAGAAAAAATTTTTATTATTCTGAAACTACCACAAAAAAAAAAAAAATCTTTCAAAAATCGTTGAAAACCAATAAACGGTTATTGAATATGCACAAGAAAACAATTATGTCGAATACAGACACTCATACACCATGTATAATTGTCAAAGAAAGATAATATGTAAATTTACAGTCCCGGTTTCAACAGAAAAATCACCCTGTTGCATGTAAAACGGATTATTTTATTTATTTATTTTTTTATATTAACAGTGAATAATTTTTCCCAATCGGATAATTGGATCTTTGAATTAACTGTTTTTCTTTGTAACAACTCTGTATGATCGTTACTTTTTTTTGCGGGATTTTTAAAAAACAAAGTTCAAAAATATTTACTTTTGTTTATTCAATATGGCCTAAACCGATCACGTGACCTGATTATGGAGATACTTAGTAATTAGTTTCACCTTTATATAACCCCATTGATATTTTGCACCCCCTCCAAAATAAGGGGGGGGGGCAAAGTTAAATGACCTGAAAAAACCCCCAGAAAGTTTCGAAATAAAATAACTGATGGATTATAAAATTAATTAATTGATAAATCAAAACTGAAAATGTCATTAAAATCGGATAATTCCCTGTTTTTTGAAGGGGGTGGGATATTTTGTAAAATACGGATGTGACGTCATCAATGGCAATACCAACTAGAATCGTTTTATTCTAAAAATCAAAACAAATAAAATCAAACACTGATTGGGTAACTTGAGAAAATAAGGATTTTTTCTTGCTAGTGCAAATCATTTTGTTTTTAAGGAATTACCTAGAACAAAGTTTTTTTGATGGTTAAAAAGTATCATTTCTTGTCATCTAAGTTAAGCAACGTCGAAACGGATTGAGTGAGCGCTAAGAAACACCAGGTGATGTCGGAAGAAAGTTATGGCCTTATGCCAAACTAAGCAAAACTACTTCAGTTTTATTTTTTCCTTAAAAAAACTTTCATTAAAAAACGCTGTATAAAGTAATTTAATCTTAGTTAAACTTGTAAATAAAATAAGTTTGTTATGTCGAATGTCCTAGTTTTCTCTTCCAAAGACAAAGAACGGGGGTAATATAGTAGTTTTTATATTCCCTTCTTGTCTTTTCTAAAAGTTTAAACGCTGGTGGTGGTGGTGGGAATTTTGTTTGTAGGAAGCAGCAGCGGCAATTGAATTTCTGCCTCGTCACCCATTGCTAGCTGTTTAGCTAAATGCGATCACATCAAATGCCACCATTATCAAATTTTCTGGTTTGATCATCGTATTTTACTATTCAGAGTGTACATATTGAAAGCATAAAGAGCAACAAAATAACTTGTCACACTTAATCAAAAAAAAAGAAAGTTTTTTGTTTTTTTTTAGATAAAAATGTGAAAAGTGTCTTAATTTTCATTTGAATCGACAATCGTATATTTCCCCAAGATACATGTAGGGCGTTCCATAATGTAATGGTTAGCAAGCTAGTCTCACAGATCCATTACTTTACTACTAAATAGCGAGTTCGATCCTCGCTGTATGCTCGATACTTGCGACCTTGTGTCACACCCTGCCCGTAGCAAACCCACTACAGAGGAACATGTTTAAGGGGCCGCATTTAATATGATTTCGTTTAAAGTAGTCTAGAAAACTTGTATCAACAAAAATATTTACAATAGAATACATGGGGGGGGGATGACATAAAAAAGAAAAAGGCTAAAAATTATGTGTAAAATGACAAATGGTTCATAATAAACACGTGACCAATGAATTAAAATAAAACACAGCATTGAGATTGAAAAGTTTTCAACTTTTGTTTTGAGCGAAACTATTCGCTTCATCAAATATTAAGCATTTTAGTTGTATCTCCACGTGTGCACACACATACACACACATTGGAGGGAACAGGTTCAGCGAGGAGATGCAGTGAAATATCCAAATGTCATACATGGGAATATTTATCTGAATAAAAACTAACTCAGTTTTTGACAATTTCTTTATTCGAGGAAACTTTTGTAATTTGAAGATTTTGCCATGAGCGATTTATTGAAATAAATAATTGATTTTGTAGTAAGTGAAGAATGTATTGTCAATATTTTTATGCGTGTTTAATTATTCGTGCAGCAATCAACAATTTAACGTGAACGAAAGATTCCTTGTCTAATACTAAGTTAACAAATATTAAATATGAGGTCCCCATGTAAAATTTATATGGGGGCCTAGCATTTACTATTGGTTATTTATATAAATTGACAAACGAACAAAAATAAGATTTTGTTGCTGTTTTTTTTTTAAATATAAAACCAAAATAGAGAAATTCATCCATAAAATAGCAACTGCGGATAAAATTAAAAAGTAACAAGTATAACTAATTTAATTAAAAACTAAGTTAATATTTTAGTCGTAATTCGATCAATTTTCTATTTAATGAGAATCTCTCTGACGGTCATTTAATTCTGCACCATAAGTTGGAAATTTGTTTCTAGTATACTCCCAGACGCCTTTCCCACAGAGAGCACCTGCCCCCTTGCTTAAAAAGGGCAAGAGCTGGTTTTATTGCCCGGTGCCTGAGGCGCCTCTGAGGGAGAATGACGAAAGAACAGAGCAATATTGTGATCCCCCCCCCCAAGGCATGCTTCCTGCGGAGAAACCCCACTTTAAACTGACCGTATGTCACATTCTAGTACCATGTGGAGTTAGATAAATACCTTGTGTCTAGTCGACTTGTTCTTAGCTAGTAGGTAGGTATGCAGTTACTAGGGGAGCAACAGTAACCTTTAGAAGTGTGCTGTTTGGTAGAAGGAGACGGGTTGGCCTGTGAGAAGGCGTAAGGAGGAGCTCGTTAGAATAGGCCTTCATCAGTTGGGTCGGCTTACTTGCTTGAGGTTATGGTAGCTGCTACTGGCTGGATACAGAAAGGGGGTAACAAGAAGTAAAGCAAGTAGACGGGGTAAGGAAAAAAAAGAAAACAAAAACAAGACTAGAAAGGAAAAAAAGCTCATAGAGCATTTTTTTATGAAGGCTGGTCGTACGATGAATGTGAGTGGAGTGTGGATATTAGTGTTCGTCTATATACTGAATGCTTTGTCTCTCGACGTAGTGATATCTGGAGAAAGTTGTGAAACAGTGCAACGAACTTGCTTTCGTCGGACTGGTTGTGGCGTCGCCCTTAAAAACTTCTTTTACGCGTGTGAGTCTGTTACCCACGGAACAGTCAAAAAGTGCACAGTGGATTGCAAGAGAGCACTAATTTCGCTGCTGACTACAGAGGACCGTGCGGGTAGTGCATTTATGAACTGTGACTGCAAGGACAGCCAGTTGTGCCAGGAAAGAAAACAACGCGTCGAAATTTGCACAGAGGATGTAATTGGTGAACTAGATAGCGTAGATGATAATACAACTCGAGTATCATGCACTCTCGCCCAATGGACATGTGAAGCGGATACATCGTGTTACGCAGCTTTCGGTTTTTATGTGGACAATTGCCAGAGGCTAATCATTGGTGATAAGTGCACACCAAAGTGTAATAATAGCCTGAATGTGTTACATCAACAGTTCAAGGCTAAAAAATTACAAACATGTGCTTGTGATGGCACTGAAGCTTATGACTGCGAAAGAGTTAAGGCATTCACAGAGACGCTTTGTTACCACAGGACTTACCATGTTGTCAAGGATCCCACGCCTTCAACACCCGACTGTCGACATACACCCTGTAATAAATGTGATAAACTCTCGCCCTATCCAGATATAACACGACAACGATGGCTATTTTACCTTGGACAAATCATTATTGTATTAACCTTGTTAGAAATAGGTAGAACTAGTTGATCAACGATACATGCACTAATTAAAAGATTAAACATCTACATAAAGAGATTCCAGGAATGTTTCACTACGTGGATTCTCTTAAATGAAAATGTTAACAATTCTCTATTCCGTAGTTTTTCTGCTGGGATCTTCTTGCCTAGTTTTCTGGACGGCGCAGTGGATAAACACGTCCCTCCATACTCCGTCCGCGTTCCTACATAAAGAATTCTTTCGTTTTTGTGGCCCCACCCTGCAGACCGTCCCTATTGCAAACACTTTTTTATTATGAATAATACATTTGTTTATGTATGTGAAGAAAGAATATATTTTGAGAAATGTCTTTATTATTTCCATCTTGTTCTGTTTATTTTTGAGTCTTTCCATTTTTTTTCTAATGATTTTTCATTGTGTAGTTAAGAAACTTTGTAGTTTGAAATTTCTTGCCTTTTCAATATTTTTGTCTCCCCTTCATTTGAATAAGTTGTTTCATTTAACTGAAAGTTATACTAATTGTGATATTTGTTAATCATTTTTTTATGGGCGATAAAATTATTTTTTTACTCTCGTCCATTTCTATATTTAAATAATTTAAACTGTATATTTTACTGAAATGGGCTACAAACAAACCAACCAGAAATTATAACTAAAGAAAAAAAAAATATTTAGAAACTAATGCTGAAACGATTGTACACTAGGAGAATCCAACATTTGGGATACATAAGACTTTGGTTTTGTAGCATTAGTCAACTTGTATTACTGAAAAAACGTTATAAATTGTATAATGTTAATTCTTCCCTCTTCTTGCAGCTTCAGTAAAATTTGAATGTTTAAAGTAAAAAAAAATCTTTTTAGAATATAATATTTGACATTTCCCTCAATTATAGCGAGCGTTAGGCGGCAACTTAGCAAGTATAACTTTATTTTAAATTAAAAAAGGTTTAAAAATGTTCTTTTAACTTGTTTTAAAACTTTTTAGTTTAAAAAATCATTTAACTTAAATAACCCATCATTATCCCCCTTTTTTCCTTTAAAAATGAAATTAACATGGACATTTTTGTTTTGGAATTTCTATGTAGTTATGACTTATTTTCGGTGAACGGCAACACCTAAAACTTTTAGTTTAAACATCCCGATTAAAAAAAATAACAAAACAAAAAACGAAGTATTTTTATTTTTTTAACATCTCGGGTCCACTCCATATTTTGGTTTTACTTTTAATTGACGAAAGTGTTGGACTTGTAATTTTTTAATTTTTTTAATTACACAGTTCCTTAGAGGGGGATCAGAAAAATTCGTATGGATATTTTATATTTTGTAAAAACTAGAAAATAAAGTAAAATATTGCTCTTCTAGGCAACAATTGAGTTTTATTTGCTAACTTATATTTAGAATGTGGTCAGTAATTTTTATTTTTTACTGAAGAAAAATATATTCTATTCAATTTTAATGTTTTTCATTAGATGCTATTTTTGGTACGGATATCTGAAAGTGATATAGTTAAATGTTTCCTGCTTTCGCCAACTGATTAAAACGTTTCTTTCTTCAGCTGCGAAACCAGGGTAAGAGATTCTTGGTCTCTAAGTTTATTTATGACAAGGTATTGAAATTATGACTAAAACAAAACAAACTACAACCGCTGCATTTATTATTACCCTTTTGATCTCCATACTTTTGAAAGCGTGGGGCGGTGTACTGAGTCATCAAATGGCGCTACCGATGGAAAACTAAACAAAAAACAATGATTTTAAAACATAATCGCGTTATAATTAATAGCACTTCAGATGTTATGGTCCCGCCTGTTGAGTCTTTCACCCCCTCCCTTTTTTTTTCATCTCGGAATTTGTCGATTCTTTCTTTTTCAATCGATTTAGTTTAATATAAATGTCTACTAACAAATGCAATGACGTAAGAGAAACTAGTTCTCTGACTTTCCGTTACCATCAACCCAAAGAAAATCCATAACTCATTTAGATGTATTAACAGAACAGGAAAGTCACTCCATTTATTTCGCCATTGTATGTCATAAAAAATTTAAATCAATTTCATATTTGACAATTCCCTGAATAGTAAGTTATAAATGCAAAGCAAACAAAATTATTCGGGGGAAAAATTTTAACGAGCGGGACAAAATCACTCAATTGTGCCTAATTAAAGATAGTTTTAAGACAAACTTGTTTTCTACTGACTTTAGCAAAAAAGAATAACAAGGGCGACATTTTAAATTTGTTTTAGGCTGTCGAAAGTGCGAGTGCATGTACAATAATTGTATCTACATGCGCACAGGATCATTACATTTTAATGAAATTATTAAATTATTTTTCATACTTAAATTACTAAATTAAAATGGTATTTGTTACAAAGCGTGGTCATCAGTGTGACGTCACGAAACTTGTTTATGGAGCCTGTAAGTGACTGCTGCTATATATTCTCTTCTCCTTTATGGAAGTTAATGAACAAATCGTGTCCCTGTTTGGTTTATGGATTTTAAGGAGGGGTGGGGAGTCCGCTAGCATTCATTAACGTTGCCGTTATTTTAAATAGCAATATTAATAAATAAAATGAAGTATAATTAAGTTTAGTGTTCTTTACAAAACTGAATCGATAAAACAAAAAATACAACAACAAAAATGAAAACGAAGTTGAAGTATTTGTCTGTAATTCCAAAGAAACCTAACTTTTTAGTTATAGTCATTAAATTAGTAACATTTATAAATTGCTATCAAAAAAGAAAAATGTCGGGTCTACAGATATTTTGTCGTCTCGGATTCCTGCCCTAATTTACGCAATGTTTTTCCTTGACGGTGACAGGCGTAAAAAAAAATGCGCTGTTTCTCGCTTTTTATCGGCAAATTAATTTAGATATTTTACAATGCCCCCACTCCCTCGGATAAAATACAAGTAAATCAAATACAATTTTTTTTTTCAATTGTGTTTGTACATATTTCAATTGATTTTATTACAAAACACAAATTTCAAAACTACTTTCATACCGTGCACTCTAGGGATGTCCAATCTGACGTATAAAATTGTCCCACACCCTGTACTTAACACCATGAAACTTGCATAAGTGTTAGTGTTATCTTCAAAATTTTTCGACCATTCAAAAGAAGAAACATTAATAAAAAAAAAAATTTAAAAAATTTCAGCTTACGAAAATTATGAACGAAAACTAGGTACCACCAAAATAGGTCACGTGATCAGTTTAGGCCATATTGAAGGAAGAAACGTAAATATTTTTTTAACTTTTTCTTTTAAAATCTCGCAAAAAGAAATAACAAACTTAAAGAGTTGTTACAAAGAACTGTTAATTCAAAGATCAAATTATCCGATTGGAGAAAAATTACTCACCGTTATCTTGAAAAATAAGTAAAACAGTCCGTTTTTTTGTTTTTTTTTTTTACAACACGGTCAGTTTCTTTATTGATATTTTTTCGCAGAATTCTGTATTCATGGTTCTTTTATTAAAAAAATCTTTCGCATTTAAACTTACAAAAATCTGCTGATATAATTATCCAGACTCTTATCTTTATAGAAAAAAAAGTAAAAATCATTGTTTGTGTATTCATCTTTTCATGTCACGAAATAAAATATTTCCCCCAATATATTTTAGGAAAAAACTATTTCAGACATATTTTCATCAAAAGCTGGAAATTTTCATGAAAATCGGACCGTTAATTGATTTTTCATAGAAATTTTTAAAAAGCCTCTAGTCATAACTTGTTTTTGGCTACGTTAAATTTTAGGCACCACTAATTTTCCCTGTAAAATTTACGCCCACCCCACTATATTATAGATTAATATTATCTTGAAAACTTTTTGTCCTTTCAAAAGTAGAAACATCAAACAAGCTCATGATGATTTCCCTAATATATTTAAAAAAAAAAACTATTTTAAACAATTTCATCAACAGGTAAATAAATATCAAAATTTTCGTGAAAATTTGACTCTTAATTGATTTTTTCATAAAATTAAAAAAAAAAAAAAAAAAAAAAAGCCTGTAGTCATAACTTGTTTTGGCTACATTAAATTCCAATTGATTTAATGGTGTGAAAATGTAAACATTGTTTTTGTTAGGTACAACCAATTTTCCCTGTGAAATTTACCCCCCTCATATTTAACACAATAAAACTTACATAAATGTTAATATTATCTTGAAAATTTTTTGTCCATTCAAAAGAATAAGCATTAAAAAAAACTCCTGATGATTTAAAAAAAAATTTTTCAGCTTACATAAATAATGAAAATTATGAACGAAAAACAATGTTTACATTTTTGCACCGTTTGAATTGAAAAGATTTTTTAATATATTTAGAAATTACTAATGGTTCTTTTTGATTTAGACTACACTTGGTAATTTATGAGGAAGTGCGTCCCGGTCTCCTGCCTCAGAAATTGCTACCCGGAGAATTTTAAAATAACGACCCCAGCTACGGCGTCACTTTGGTGTTACTTGACAGAAAACAACCAACTTAAGGCGTTAAATGTATTTGGGGGGGGGCTTTTCTTTTTTGTCTTAATTCTTGTTTATTTATAGAAATTTGTCGTAATTTGTTTTATCGTAATTGTGTTTATTTATCGTAATTTGTCGTAATTCTTGTTTAGATATAAAGATGGATATATAGTTTGGAATAGACTGAGATAGAAAAATGGAACAAAATAGATAGATATTTTCGACAAGTAAATGTATTTGGGGCAGGTGTCGCTTCCTTTTTGTCGTAATTCTTGTTTATCTAAACTAAAGACAAGACATTAAACAAACATGAATAAAAGAAAATCTTAGTATTGATAGATAGATAGATAGATAGATAAACAATAGGTACCACCTATTTTACCCGTGAAATTTACCCCCCCCTCCCCTATATTAACACAATGAAACTGCAGAAAAATTAATATTTCTTAAAAAAAATTTTCCATTCGAAAGAAAAACATTAAACAAACTCATAAATTACCTCTTATTTTCTTTTTTTGTCGTAATTCTTATTATCGTAATTTGTCGTAATTCTTGTTTATTTATAGAAATTAGTCGTATTTCTTGTTTAGTTTTGAACAGACTGAGATAGATATTTCCGACAAGTAAATGTATTTGGGGAGGTCGCTTCTTTTTTTGTCGTAATTCTTGTTTATTTAAATTAAAAACAAGACATTAAAAAAGAATAGATAATAAAGAGATTGAAGGTAGATAATAGAAACAAATAATATAGATAAATATGAACAAATTGAGATAGATAGATAGATAAACAAACAAAATGATATAGATAGATATGAAGATGGAAGAGAGAGATAGATAGATAGATAAAACAAAAAACCTTTTAATGAATTTATATTTAACGCAGAAAAATTATTATTTTCTTGACTCTAATCTAATCTATAATATCTCTCCATCTTCATATCTATCTATTCCGATTTTGGTTTTTATCTATCTTCTATTCAATTATTTATTCATATATTACTTTGTTTCTATTTATCATACTTCATCATCTCTTTATTACTCTATCTTTTTTATGTCCCTTTTTAATTTATCAAAGGAAACCCCCAAATACATTTACTTGTCGGAAATATCTAAGTTCTGCTTTCAAAAACTAAACAAGGAAATACGACAATTTCTATTAAATAAACAAGAATTACGACCACAATTACGATAATAGAATTACGACAAAAAAAAGAAAAATAAGAGGTAATTTTATGAGTTTGTTTTAATGTTTTTTCTTTCGAATTTGGAAATTTTTTTTAAAGAAAATATTAATTTTTCGTGCCAGTTTCATTAGTGTGTAAATATAGGGAGAGGGGGTTGTAACATTTCACGGGGTAAATAGGTGGTACCTATTGTTTACTATCGATCTATCCTATCTATCAAATACTTAAGATTTTTCTTTTATTTCATGATCTTGTTTTAATGTTAATGTCTTTAGGTTTAGATAAACAAGAAATTTACGACAAACAGGAGCGACATCCCGTGCCCCAAATACATTTACTTGTCGAAAATTATCTATCTATTTATCTCCTATTTGTTCATCTATCTCAGTCTATTCCAAACTATATACCATCTTTTATATCTAAACAAGAATTACGACAAATTACGCATAAATAAACACAAATTACGATAAACACAATTACGACAAATTTCTATAAATAAACAAGATTAGACAAAAAGAAAAGCCCCCCCCCTAAAAACATTTAACGCCTTAAGTTGGTTGTTTTCTGTCAAGTAACACCAAGTGACGCCTAGTGGGGTCAGAGTTATTTTAAAATTCCTTCCGAGTCAGCAATTTTGAAGGCAGGAGACCGGGACGCACTTCTCATAAATTACAAGTGTAGTCATAATCAAAAAGAAACCATTAGTAAATTTCTAAAAATATATTAAAAAATCCTTCAATTCAAACGGTGCCAAAATGTACAAACATTCGTTTTTCGTTCATAATTTTCATCTATTTATGTAAGCTGAAAAATTTTTTTTAAATCATCAGGAGTTTTTTATTAATGCTTTATCTTTCGAATGGACAAAAAATTTTCAAGTAATATAACATTATGTAGTTCTTATTGTGTTAAATATGAGGGGAGGTAAATATTCACAGGGAAAATTGGTATGTACCTAACAAAACAATGTTCTATTTTCACACCATTTAAATCAATTGGATTATAATGTAGCCAAAACAAGTTATGACTACAGGCTATTTTTTTTTTTTTTTTTTTTTTTTATTATTATGAAAAAATCAATTAAGAGTCAACATTTTTCAAGAAAAACTTTTGATATTTTATTTACCTGTTGATGAACATTGGCTTTTAAATAGTTTTTTCTTCTAAAAATATATTACGGGAAATTCATCCATGCAGTTTTGTTTGATGTTTATACTCTTGTGAAAGGACAAAAAGTTTTCAAGATAATAATTAATCTATAACTATAAGTGGGGTGGGCGTAAATTTTACAGGGGAAAATTAGTGGTACTAAAATATTAACGTACCCAAAAACAAGTATGCACTATGCAGGCTTTGTTAAAAATTTCTTATTGAAAAATCATTAACGGTCCGTTTTCATGAAAAATTTCCAGCTTTTGATGAAAATATACGTCTGAAATAGTTATTTCCTACAAATATATTGGTTGGGAAATATTTATTTTCCGTGACATGAAAAAGATGAATTACACAAACAATGATTCTTTACTTTTTTGTCTATAAAAGATTAAGAAGTCTGCGATATTATGATCAGCAGTTATTCTGCTAAGTTTAAATGCGAAAGATTTTTTAATAAAACCCAATGAACTACAGAATTCTGCGAAAAAAATCATCATAAAAAATGACGTGTTGTAAAAACAAAAACAAAAAACGGACTGTTTTACTTATTTTATCAGATAACGGTGAGTAATTTTTCCCCAAATCGGATAATTGATCTTTGAATTATCAGTTCTTCTTTGTAACAACTTTAAGTTTTATTATTTTTTGCGAATTTTAAAAAGTAAAAATTTTGTTAAAATTATTTACGTTTCTTCCGTTCAATAATGGCCTAACTGATCACGTGACCTATTTTGGTGGGTCACCTAAGTTTCTTCATAATTCTTTCACTTATTTTAGTAAGTGAAATATTTTCTTTATTAATGTTTCTGTTTCTTTATGAATGAGTCGAAAAATTTTGAAAGATACACTCAAACACCTTATGCAAGTTTCATGTATATGATTGTTAAGTACAAGAGTGTGGCAATTTTATACGCTCAGATTGGACATCCCTAGAGCGCACGGTATGAAGTAAGTTTTTGAAATTTGTGCTTTTGTTAATAATAAAAATCAATTAATTTGTACAACACACCAATGAAAAACAAAAAAAATTGTATTTATTTTAATTGTATTTATTATCCCGAGGGAGTGGCGGCATTGTAAATATCTAAATTAATTTGCGATAAAAAGCGAGAAACAGCGCATTTTTTTTTTTACGCCTGTACACCGTCAAAGGACAAAACATTGGTAATTAGGGCAGGAATCGAGACCGACAAAATATACTGTAGACCCGAACTCATTTTTCTTTTTTAATGCATCTAGCAATTTATCAATGTTACTAATTAATGACTTATAACTAAAAAGTTAGGTTTCTTTGGACATTACAGACAAATTACTTCCAACTTCGCTTTTCATTTTATGTTGTTGTATTTTTTGTTTATTTGATTCAGTTTTTGTAAGAACACTAAACTTTAATTATTACTTCATTTTACCTTTATTAATATTCCTATTAAATAAGGCAACGTTATGAATGACTAAGCGGACTCCCCACCCTCCTTAAAATCCTAAACAAACAGGCACGATTTGTTCATTAACTTCATAAAGGAGAAGAGAATACTATAGCAGCAGTCACTTACAGGCTCCATAAAACAAGTTCTCGTGACGTCACATGATGACCGACGTTTGTAACAAAATACCATTTTTAATTAGTATTTAAGTTAATTGAAAAATAATTTTAATAATTTCATTAAAATGTAATTATACCTGTGGCATTAGTAGATACATTATGGTTACATGCACTCGCACTTTCGCAGCTAAAACAAATTAAAATGTCGCTTGTTTTCTTTTTTAGTCTAAAGCAGTAGAAAAACAAAGTTTGTCTTAGAAAAAACTATCTTTAATTAAGGCACAATTGAAGTGATTTTGTCCCGCTCGTAAAAATTGTTTCCCCCCTAATAATTTTGTTTGCTTTATTTTTTGCATTATACACTTACTATTCAGGGAATTAGTCAATATGAAAATTCGATTTTAAATTTTTTAGACATACAATGGCAAATAAATGGATGACTTTCCTTTCTTTATAATCTAAAATGTAGGTTTACTGGAGTTTCTTGGGTTGAGGTAACAGGAAAGTCAGAGAACTGTTCTCTTACGTCATTGCATTTGGTCAGTGCATTCTATATTAAACTAAATCGATTCGAAAAAGCAAAAGAACGACAAATTCCGAGATGAAAAAAAAAAGGAGAGGGGGTGAAAGACTCAACAGGCGGGGACCATACCATCTGAAGTTGCTATTAATTATAACGCGATTATGTTTTAAAATCATTGTTTTTTGTTTAGATTTTACCATCGGTAGCGCCATTTGATGACTTCAGTCACGCCCCACGCTTCAAGTATGGAGATCAAAAGAGTCAATAATACAATGCAGCGGTTGTAGTTTGTACTTTGTTTTTTTGTTTTAGTCAAATATTCAATCCTGTCATAAAACTTAGAGACAAAGAATCTCTATACCCTTGGTTCGCCAGGACTGAAGAACGAAACGTCTGTAAATCAGTTGGCGAAACGCAAGGAAAACATTTAACTATATCACTTCAGAGATATCCGTAACACAAAAATAGGCATCTATGGAAAAAACATTAAAATGATTAGAATATATTTTCTTCAGTAAAAAAATAATAATTAAAAATACTGACCACATTCTCTAAATATCAAGTTAGCAATAACCTCAATTGTGCTAGAAGAAGCAATATTTTACCTCATTTCTTAGTTGTTACAAAATATAAAAATTCCGATACGAATTTTTATGATCCCTCTAAGGAAGCTCGTGTAATTAAAAAATTAAAAAAATTACAAAGTCTAACACTTTCGTCAATTAAAAGTAAAACCAAAATATTGGTGGACCCGAGAATGCTTAAAAAATAATCAAATAAACAATTCGTTCGTTTTTTGTTTTGTGTTTTTTTTAATCGGGATAGTTTTAACTAAAAGGTTTTAGGTGTTGCCGCATTCACCGGAAAAATTCAATCATAACTACATAGAAATTCCAAAACAAAAATTTACCATGGTTAATTTCATTTTTCTAAAGTGAAAAAAGGGGCATAATGAGATTATTTAAGTTAAATGATTTTTAACTAAAAGTTTTTTAAAACAGTTAAAAGAACAATTTTTAAACCTTTTTTAAATTTAAAATAAAGTGTATACTTGCTATAAGTTTGCGCCTAACGCTCGCATAATTGCAGGGAGATGTCAAATATTGACTATTCTAAAAAGATTTTTTGATTTATTTTAACCAATCTCAAATTTATAAGCGCAAGAAAGAGGGAAGACATTAACATATATACCATATTCTATAACGCTTTTTTCCAGGTAATACAGTTGACCTAATGCTTACAAAACCAAGTCTTATGTATCCAAATGTTGGATTTCTCTAGTGTACTCATCGTTCAGCATTAGTTTCTAAATATTTTTTTTTTTTTCTTTAGTTATTAATTTGCTGGTTGGTTTGTTTGGATAGCCCATTTCAGTAAAATATACAGTTTAAATTATTAAATATAGAAATCGACGAGAGTAGAAAAAAAATATTTATCCCCATAAAAATGAATATAACGAATAATCACAATTAGCGACTACCTTATCAAGTATTAAATTTGACACAACTTATCAAATGAAAGGGGAGACAATATTGAAAGGCAAGAAATGTTCAACTACCAAGTTTTCTTTAACACAATGAAGAAAATATTAGAAAAAAAAATTGGAAAAGACTCAAAAATACAGAACAAGATGGAATATAAAGACATTTCCTCAAATATATCCTTTCTTCACATTACATAAAACAAATGTCATATTCGATAATTAAAAAAAGTGTTGCGAATAGCGGAGACGGGTCTGCAGGGTGAGGCCACAAAACGAAAAGAATTCTTTATAGTTAGAACGCGGCGGCAGTATGAGGGCGTGTTTTATCCACTGCGCGTCCAGAAAACTAGGCGAAGAAGATCCAGCAGAAAAAACTACGGAATAGAAGAATCTGTTAACATTTTCAGTTAAGAGAATCCACCGTAGTGAAACATTACCTGGGAATCTCTTTATGCTAGATGGTTTAATTATTTAATTTAGTTGCATGTATCGTTGATAACTAGTTTTACCTATTTCTACAGGTTAATACGAATTAACATGATTTGCCAAGTACAATATAGCCATCCGTTGTCGTGTTATATCTGGAAGGGCGAGAGTTTATCAATTTATTAACAGGTGTATGTCGACAGTCGGTAGGCTGTTGAAGGCGTTCGGGATCCTTGACACATGGTAAAGTCCTGCTGGTAACAAAGCCGTCGGTCTGTGAATGCCGTAACTCTTTCGCAGTCATAAGCTTCAGGCCATCACAAGCACATGTTCTTGTAAATTTTTTAGCCTTGGAACTGTTTTGATGATAACACCAATTTTCAGGCTATTATTTCACTTTGGTGATGCACTTCATCCACCAATGATTAGCCTCGGCAATTGTCCACATAAAACCGCAAAGTGCGTAAACGATGTATCGCTTCACATTGTCCATTGGGCGCGAGTGCATGATTTAACATCGAGGTTGTATCTATCCATCTACGCTTCTAGTTCACCAATTACAATCCTCGTTGCAAATTTCGACGAAAACGTTGTTTTCTTTACTGGCCACAACGGAGCCGTCCTTGCAGTCACAGTTCATAAATGCACTTACCCGCACGTCCTCTGCTAGTCAGCAGCGAAATTAGTACGCTCTCTTGCAATCCCACTGTGCACTTTTGGACTGTTCCGTGGGTAACAGAACTCAACACGCGTAAAGAAGTTTTTAAGGCGACGGCCACAAACAGTCCGACGGAAAGCAAGTTCTTTTGCATGTTTTCACAACTTTCTTCTTATCCAGATTCAACTACGTCGAGAGACAAAAGCTTCAAGTTATATAGACGAACACTAATAATCCACACTACCACTCACATTCATCGTACGGACCCAGCCTTCATAAAAAAAATGGCTCTTATGAGCTTTTTTTTTTCTTTCTATCTGTTTTTGTTTTCCTTTTTTTTTCCTTACCCCGTCTACTTGCATTATTCTTGTTTACCCCCTTTCTATATCAGCAGTAGCAAGCTAACCCATAACCTCAAGCCAAGTAAGCCGACCACACTGATGGAAGGCATATCTTACGAGCTCCTCCTATACGCCTTCCAAGGCAACCCGTTCTCCTCTCTTACAAACAGACACTTCTAAAGGTTACTTGTTGTCTCTCCTAGTTAACTGCACTACCTAGCTACTAGCTAGAACAAGTCGGAACTAGACCACAAGTATTTATCTAACCCACAGGTACTAGAATCGTGACATAACGGTCAGTTTAAAGTGGGAGTTTTTCCGCAGGAAGATCTTGGGGTGCGGGATCACAATATGCTCTGTTCTTTCGTCTTCTCCCTCAGAGGCGCCTCACGGCACCGGGCAATAAAACCAGCTCACTTGCCCTTTTTAAGCAACGGGGGCAGGTGTCTCTGGTGGGAAAGGCGATCTGGGGAGTTATCATAGGAAACAATTTCCAACTTATGGTGCAGAGATTAAATGACCGTCAGAGAGATTCTCATTTAAATAGAAAATGATCACTTACGGATAAATATTAACTTAGTTTTTAATTAATTAGTTATTACTTGTTACTTTTAATTTATATCGCAGTTGCATATATTTTATGACTGAATTTCTCTATTTTGGTTTTATCATTAAAAAAAAAAACAGCAACAAAATCTTATTTATTGTTCGTTTGTCAAATTTTATATAAATAACAATAGTAAATGCTAGGCCCCCGATATAAATTTTACATGCAGGGACCTCATTATTTATTTATTTGTTAAGCTTAGTATTAGACAAGGACTTTGTCGTTCAACGTTCAATTGTTGATTGCTGCACGAATATTAAAAACACGCATAAAAATCATTGACAATACATTCTTCACTTACTACCAAAATCAATATATTTATTTCAATAAATCGCTCTGGCAAAATCTTCAAATTACAAAGTTTCCGTCCGAATAAAGAATAAATTGTCAAAAAATGAGTTGTTTTATTCAGATAAATATTTCACCCATCGCTATGACATTTGATATTTCACTGCATCTCTCGACTAACCTGTTCCCTCCAATGTGTGTGTGTATGATGTGTGCACACCTAGGAGATACAACTTAAAATGCTTAATATTGATTGAGCGAATAGTTTCTGCTCAAAACAAAAGTTGAAAATTTCAATACCTCAATTGCTGTGTTTTATTTTATTCATTGGTCACGTGTTTACTTATAACCATTTGTTCATTATACACATAAATTTTAGCCTTTTTCTTTCTTTATTTGTCATCCCCCCCCCCATGTATTCTATTGTAAATATTTTTGTGACTACAAGTTTTACTAGACTACTTAACGAAATCATATTAAATGGCGGCCCCTTAAAAACATTTTCCTCTGTAGTGGGTTCTGCTACAGCGGCAGGGTGGACACAAGGTCGCAAGTATCGAGCACTACAGCCGAGCGATCGAACTCGCTATGTTTAGTAGTAAAAGTAATGGATCATGTGAGACTAGTTGCTAACCAATACATTATGGAACGCCCTACATGATTATACTTGGGGAAATATACGATTGTCGATTCAAATGAAAATTAAGCACTTTCACATTTTTATCTAAAAAAACAAAAACTTTTTTTTTTTGATTAAGTGTGACAAGTTATTTTGTTGTCTTTATGCTCTTTCAATACTGTACCTCTGAATTGCTAAATACGATGATCAAACCAGAAATTGATATGGTGGATTTGACTGATTGATCGCATTTAGTTAAACAGTAGCAATGGGTGACGAGGCAGAAATTCAATCTGCCGCTGGCTGCTTCTACAAACACAAATTCCACACCACCACAGCGTATCTAACACTTTTAAAAGACAAAGAAGGATATAAAAACTATATATTACCCCCGTTCTTGTCTCTTGGAAGAGAAAAACTAGACATTCCGACATAACAAACTCTATTTTTTATTACAAGTTTTAAACTAAGACTTAATTTACTTTATACAAGCGTTTTTTATAAAAGTTTTTTTAAGGATAAAATAAACTGAACTAGTTTTGCTGGTTTTCGGCAATAAGGGCCATAACTTTCTTCGGACATCACCTGGTGTTTCTTAGCGCTCACTCAATCGTTTCGACGTTGCTTAACTTAGATGACGAAGAAATTGATACTTTTTACCATCAAAAAACTTTGTGATTAGGTAATTCATTAAAAACAAAATGTTCAATTTGCACTAGCCAAGAAACAATCCTTTATTTTTCAAGTTACCCAATTCAGTGTCTTTGATTTTCATTTGTTTTGATTTTTAGATAAACGATTCTGTTAGGCTATTGCCATTGCATGAACGTCACATCCGTTATTTTACCAAAATATCGCCACCCCTTCAAAAAAAGGGAATTAATTTCCCGATTTTAATGACATTTTTCAGTTTTGATTATCAATTAATTAATTTTATAATTCCATCAAGTTATTTGTATTTCGAACCTTTCTGGGGGTTTTTCTCAGGTTCAATTTACACCTTTTGCCCCCCCCCTTATTTTGGCAGGGTGCAAATCATCAATGGGGTTACTATAAGGCTGTGAAAACGTAATTTACTAAGAAGTATCTCCACTAATCAGAGTCACGTGATCGGTTTTATGCCATTTATGACATAAACAAAGTAAATATTTTAACCTATTGTTTTTAAATAAATCCCGCAAAAAAAAGTAACGATCTACAGAGTTGTTACAAAGAAAAACAGTTAATTCAAAGAGTCCAATTATCCGATTGGGAAAAAAATTATTTCACTGTATATAAAAATAAATTAAATAAAATAATCGTTTACATGCAACAGGGCTATTTTTCTGTACTGAAACCGGGACTGTAATTTACATATTTACTTTCTTTAGACAATTTAATACATGGTGTAGAGTGTTCGTATTCGACATAATTGTTCTTCTTTGTGCAATTCAATAACCGTTTATTGGGTTTCAACGATTTTTGAAGATTTTTTTTTTTTTGGTAAGTTTCAGAATATAAAATTTTTTCTTGACCAATTAATAGAATATAGTTACTATTCAAATTAAAAAGCAAAAAAAAAGAAAAGTTTTCACATAAATATAATGACACATTTTTAGCACTTTTTATTTTCAGAATTTCATGATTTTTTTAACAAAAACTACATGCATTGAATATTATACAAATCTTTTGATGTAGTTAATTTAGACTCTTATCTTTATAGAAAAAAAACGTAAAAAATCGTTTTGTGTTTCCGGATTCATTTTTTTTCATAATCTCATAACATAGGGGGGAGTAGACCCGTTGAAAAAATATAGTTCCCCTTAATATATTTTGGAAAAAGCCTATTTCAGAATATTTAATCCAAAGGTAAATAAGTTATGGAAATCTTCGTGGAAAATCGGACCATTATTGATTTGGCTAATCTTGACTGAGGAAATGTGCGTTCCGTTCTCCCTGTTCAGGAAATTGCTACTCGGTGACTATAAAATATACGCCCAAGCTATTGTCAGATGATTACTGAAAGAAAACAACCACTATAGCAGGCGTTTAAATGTAGTTTTAGAGGAGAGGCGGTCTCCTTTTCGCGTAATCTTATTTATTTATCTAATTTGTCGTAAAATTCTTGTTCATTTATAGCAATTGTCTAATTTCTTGTTTTATTATCGCTACATTTGTCGTCAATTCTTGTTTAGATATGAAGAATGGATATATAGTTGAATTAGACTGAGATATATAAACAAAATATAGATATATATGAACCAATGGAGATAGATGGATAGATATTTATCTACAAGTAAATGTATATTTGTGGGTGTCGATTCTTTTTTTTCATATTCTTGCTTATTTAACTAAAACAAGACATTAAACAAACCATGAATAAAGAAAATCTGAGAACGACTAGCTGGCGGATGTTTACTGTTTATTAGTCACCGAGGAGCAATTTTCTGAGGCAGAGGCCGGGACGCAACTTTCTCATAAAATTACATTGATTTTATCATAGAATTTTTTAAAAACTCCTACTTGTTACTTACTTTTGGCTACTGGTTAAATTTCAGTGATTTAACGGTGCCAAAATGCAAACATTGCTTTTCAATCATAATTGTTCATATATTTCAGTAAGCTGAAAAAAATTTTTTAAAACATCAAGGTTTTTTTAATGTTTCTTCTTTCAAAGATAAACATTAACTTTTATGCAAGTTTCATTGTGGTTAAATATAGGAGGGGGTAAATTTACAGGAACAAATTTGGGTGGTAACTAACCGCTATAAATAAAAAGATCAAAAGGTGTGAATAGCAAGCTGTAAAAACAAGGTGAGCGATTCTGTTATGAAATAAGTAACGAACAATGCGGAAAATTAAATGTATAAAAAAAAACTAAAGAAAATAATTCTTTGGAGATTTTTTTTTTACTGCCTATTTGATAATTATCTTAAATTACCTTATTATCTTATCTAAAAAAAAATTATTTTTTTACAATGATACTTTTTTCTGTTTAAAATTTCTTAGTTTTCAATTGATATTTTCTACAAAAACACAACAATCATAAAGTAATAAAGTAAAGGTAGTATTAAAAAATGAATATTTGTTTTGGAATCTTAAAATATGAAATTGTCTTAAATTAGGCGTTTCAGTATTTTTTAAATGAAATTCTTTTATCTATTGATTAGTAGGGTACTCAAAAAACGGAACTTTTCATACGCTAGTGTAAAATTGATTAAAAACTATTTTAAACACGTCAATAAAAAAATGATCTTTTTCATTCTTTCTTCTTATGTTTATATTAAAAAACAATTCCAAGTTTATGTTGTTGAAAAAAGAACAAAGAAATATCTGTTAATATAACTGTACATTTTTTGTATTTTTAAATAATTGCGATAAATTTCTTAATCTTTGTTGACATTGATCGTGAACAATTAGACAACATTAATTTCTATTTGGAGTAATTATTTAAATTTGTTAATAATTTTTAGTCTGAACAAAAAACAAATTACTAATTTAGCATTTTTTTGATGCCTTGATGATTTAACTCTGAATATTATTGAAAACAAAAAAGAGTGGGAAAATCAAAATTCAGAATGTTAAAATTATTTGCATAAATCTATCAGAAATAATTATGTTAAAAAGCAAGACTTTCTCATAAAGCTATTAGATATATATTAAGTTAGAGAATGATATAATGTTACAAAAACGATAATACTTGGTCTTTGTGTTGTTCAGAGTATATTACACAGATTTTAACTTATTCATAACACAGCAGTGTTCGAAACAAGAATAGAATATATGTTCCCCTTACATACTTCATTAAAAAATTACGAACAATTTATTCAAACATTTTTTAATATATTTTGTATATAAAAACCGATAAATTTTATACTCATTATCTTAGCTACAGTATTTGTTAATTACAATGATTTTCTTTAATTACGTTAATACAATTTTGCATACTTACCATGCAATGGTGAGTATTTATTTTACATTTTGTAATTTTTAAAAATCCCTAAAAAAGAAAACAATGTAGACACTGGACGAACTTTGATATAAAATTCCTATAGATAAATAAGCTACATGATTTATTAAAAAAAAAAACAGCGATAATTTTTTTCTGTATCTTATCGAGACTTTCAAGTCTTCACATAGTTCTTAAGACATCCTACTACCAAAACTGTACTAGTATTGATTTTTCTTTAAATTTTTGTACATATGTTCGTCATTGAATTACACTTTCGCAAATGTAAATTCATTTTCATACAAACAAAAGAAAACTTTTACCAAGACAATTTGTCACGTTGGATCAATGTGCGAAACTAAAACTACAAAAAAAATAATTAGCCTTTTCAATTTAGTAAACATTATATTTACAATAAAAGTTCTTCTTTAATTACCTCAATGTACCAAAAGTTTTAGTTAAAATCGGATAGTTATTTTAGTGATTTTTTAGAAGAATTTCCGTGATCCCCCTTTAGTCACAGCGTCATGCGGAAATGAGCATACCTATTAATTAGGTACTATAAATTGTTTCCTTAGCAGAGATCTCTTCACTTAAAAAAATCAATTATTTAAGGTCAAATTTTTGTTTTCGTCATAAAAGTAGTAACATAATGAGTTTACTAGAAAAAAAAAGGAAATATATTAAATATGTAAATTAATTTTAATACATCTTTAAATATTAAATTAGCCCAAAATTCTACAAAATCCGATTGCTAAGATGAACTTATACTGCTTACCAAGAAGCGCGCTGGGTATGGTTAAAGTGTAGGAAATGGACTCGTCGCCCCGAGTTCAAATCGGAATAGGTAATTGCATTCACTTAGCGTAATACCCTTGGAGAAAGGTTGAATTCTAACTTCCCTCCAGCTATGGATTAATGAGCTAGGCAGCTGGCTCTTTAACTTTGGGTTAGACATCAGTCTAGCGAAGAAGGAAAACTCTGAATTCAAACCTGTTTAAACTTGCCGCTTAAGAAAATTGACCTTGTGTCAATCTCGTGTGTGTGTGTGTGTATATACATACTATATATATATATATATATATTATATGCATTACCAAACCAAACACCATTATTAAAAAATAACAAATGTGCGTAGTTGCTCCCCGCCTTCTTCACGCAGTCCCTCGCAAAGTGACTTGGGTTCATTACACTTATAGCATGTGGACCTGGGGGCCCATGCCTGGGGACGGATGAAGGAGTCTGGAGGGGATGCACCGCAGCGACAACAGTTTGTTTTTTTTTTTGTTTTTTTTATCAATCTGGGCCTCTGCACTTTACTTTAATATTTCTCACATGCTTAGTATAAAACAATAAAAAAATGCCTAATATTTTTTTGAACTCTTTAAGTTTTTCGACAAAAAAAAAAAATATTCATTTCTTACTTATATTTAGGTTACACAAAGTTTATTTAAGCGAAGAATAAAACATCACCCTTGACATTGAGTTATACATATAATGTTTATATGACAACGTCCAGAAATGATAAAATCCTGATAAGAGTGCTTTGACACAGCCATAGACAACAGGCATCAAAAGGAAATGAAATTTATCAGTGCAACCAATCGCTTTTCTTCTCATCCATCCAATTGTTCACAACACAATCAGATACTTCACTTTCTCTGGCAGTTACTCACATCTACCTGCTATTATAGCATTCTTCGGTAATTTATGAGGAAGACGGCGTCCCGGTCACTGCCTCAAAACTTGCTACCGTGATTGCTTGAAAACCAAACCACTACGATTGAAGTCCGTAGCCAAAGCAATGTCCTGAAGAGTAAAAACCAAACTTGTGAGTGTTTTGTTTTTTGTTTTTTGTTATTTTTCGACATTTCACTTACATATAAAAAATCCAAACGTTTATTTTTTTTCGGTATTTCCATTATTTTAATATATTTATTTCCAACAATCAATCAAGTAAAAAAAAATAAAATATTTAGAATTCTTGCTTATTTAAACTAAAAACAAACATTAAACAAACAATGAATAAAGACAATCTGAAGTATTTAGATATTCTTTTATATTTTAATAAATTAAAATAAAAAATATCTATCTATCTATCATTTCATATCATATCTATTGCTTCGCTACGAACTTAATACATACGCTGGGGTTGGTTTTTTACCACTACGTTAGCAAGTTTTGAGAGGAGATCCGGCGTCTTCTCATAAATACCAGGCATTTCTGCAAATCTGTTTGAAGACAGAGATTGATGATACTTACACAACCACAACGCTGCAATTGATTATGAACTGGCATTAATAGGTAACCTTTACAATGGGCCACCGGCATTTCATTCCCTCTCTCTCTGCAAAATCTGGACTCGCACGTTGTCTCCTGAATAGACTTGACCAGAATGGGCGGAAAGACCCATCACAAGAAAACAACATAAACAAACAGACAGAACACAAACAAAGAGCTGGAGGAATAACATTACAATAGCTCCAAGGGAGGACTAAGGGATTTCCATTTCATCTTCTAAGTATTCATTCACTTCTGGCAGCATGGTTCCATGACTCTTTCTACACAACCATTTGCCTACGTCTCTCCGTCCCAGGGAAGTCCTCTGTGCAGCATTCAGAATCCACACACAGTGATTGATTAAGTCTTTGGCTGGACAGCCCACATTGGATGATGTCCATCGTGCAGGTGTTCATAGAAAGAACATTCACTTACTGTTAATTACCAATCCTCCGCCACGAGCAGGATGACGACACAGGTCAATTTTTTAAGTGGAGTTTAACAGGTTTAAATTCAGATTTTCCTTCTCCTAGACGCGTTACCTAGATGTTAAGAGTCCGTCTGCCTGTTATTTACCCATAGCTTGGCGCAAGAATGGATTATCCTTTCAAGGATATAGACGATGTGAATAGCAAAAGCTTGGTCCAGAACATCACTTATGGTTTGTCCCTGCTACTCAACAGTGATTCAGCATGTCCTTGTTCATTTTATTCTAGGTTAGTGTGATGGGGCAAGTGGCCATTCAGCTGCTTTCTGTGGTGGTGTGACTCAAGATTTAAGACAGTATGCAGCATTCATTGTGCAACTCCCATCTAGCTTATATCCTAGGTCTTTGTTAGATTCCAAGTGTGCATCGTATAGTAGCATGCACAACTTTCCACGGATGAAATGTAAGCAAATTCACTGTAGTATACTTCATTAGCGCAAGGTTATGGTGATGAGGAAGAACAACACAGATTTTTAAGTTAAAATTGTATTGAAAATAAGCATGACGTGAAAAGATAGAATAAAATTACAGCGATAATTTTGTGATAGTTGTGGGTGAATATTAAGTCCGTAAAATGTCCGCTTGACTGTGGTAGTGGGTGTTTGTAGGCGAATATTGTGTATGTGTAGTAGCGTTTTTGGTATCGTCGAATTATGTAGAAATGTTACGCTTGTTGACTTGCTGCCTGTGAGGATCAGGTTTGGTAAGAGGTGGGTTGACCTCAGCCGCGTTTGATGTGTGCTATCCGTTGAATTCGTGTGTTCGCTAGACGCCTGACTGTGACTCCGGCTGCTTTCAAGCTGTTTAATCTCTCTT
>CM042140.1:31694143-31729143 GCA_023376005.1 Doryteuthis pealeii
TAATAACTAACTTCTCTAAGAAAAACTAAGTTAATATTTTTAGTCGTCTAATTCGATCAAGTATTTCTATTTAATGCAGAATCTCTACGACGGTCAATGTATATATTCTGCCCACCAATAAAGTTGCGTCAAATTTTTTTATGTATACTCCCAGACGCCTTTCCCACCAGAGAGCACGCCCCCTGCTTAAAAAGGGCAAGAGCGTTTTATTGCCCGGTTGCCGAGCGCCTCTGAGGAGAATGACGAAAGAACAGCAATAATTTGTGATCCCCCCCCCAAGGCATGCTTCCTGCGGAGAACCCCACTTAAAACTGACCGTATGTCACATTCTAGACCATGTGGAGTACGATAAGTACCCTTTGTCTAGCGACTTGTTCTTAGGCTATAGGTAGGTATGCAGTACATAGGGAGCACAGTAACCTTTAGAACGTTTGCTGTTGGTAGAAGGAGACGGGGGGCCTGTTGAGAAGGCGTAAAGAGGAGGCTCGTTAGGAATAGGCCTTACTCAGTTTGGGTCGGGCTTACTTGCTGAGTTGATGGTAGCCTTGCTACTGGCTGGATACAGAAAGGGGTAACAGAAGTAAAGCAAGTAGACGGTAAGAAAAAAAAGAAAACAAAAAAGAACCTAGAAAGGAAAAAAGCCATAAGAGGGCATTTTTTTATGAAGCGCTGGTCGTACGGATGAATGTGGTGGAGTGTAGGATAGTTATGTTCGTCTATATATCTGGATATGCTTTGCTCTGCTCGACGCTAGTGATATCTGGCAGAAAGTTGCCTGAAACAGTGCAACGAACTTGCTTTCGTCCGGACTGGTTGTTGCTTTAGCGTCGCCTTTAAAACTTCTTTTACGCGTGGAGTCTGTTACCCACGGAACAGTCAAAAAGTGCACAGTGGATTGCAATGAGAGCAGCTATTTCGCGCTGACTACAGCATGGCGACCGTGCGGGTAGTGCATTATGAACTGTGACTGCCAAGGACAGCCAGTTGTGCAGGGAAAGAAGAACAACGGCGTCGAAATTTGCACAGAGGATGTAATTGGTGAACTAGGATAGCGTAGATGATAATACAACTCGAGTATCATGCACTCTCGGCCCAATGACATGATGAAGCGGATACATCGTGTTACGCAGCTTTCGGTTTTATGTGGACAATTGCCAGAGGCTAATCATTGGTGATAAGTGCACACCAAAGTGTAATAATAGCCTGATGTGTTACATCAACAGTTCAAGGCTAAAAAATTACAAACACGGTGCTTGTGATGCACTGAAGCTTATGACTGCGAAAGAGTTAGGCATTTCACAGAGACGCTTTGTTACCACAGGACTTACCATGTTGTCAAGGATCCCACGCCTTCCAACACCGACTGTCGACATACACCCTGTAATAAATGTGATAAAATCTCGCCCTATCCAGAATAACACGACAACGATGGCTATTTACTTGGACAATCATTATTGTATTAACCTTGTTAGAAATAGGTAGAACTAGTTGATCAACGATACATGCACTAATTAAAAGATTAAACATCTACAGAAGAGATTCCAGGAATTGTTTCACTACGTGGATTCTCTTAAATGAAATGTTAACAATTCTCTATTCCGTAGTTTTCTGCTGGATCTTCTTGCCTAGGTTTCTGGACGGCGCAGTGGATAAACGTCCCTCCAACTCCGTCCGCGTTCCTACATTAAGAATTCTTTCGTTTTTGTGGCCCACCCTGCAGACCGTCCCTATTGCAAACACTTTTTTATTATGAATAATACATTTGTATGTATTGAGAAAGAATATATTTTGAGAAATGTCTTTATTATTTCCATCTTGTTCTGTTTATTTTTGAGTCTTTCACCCTTTTTTTTCTAATGATTTTTCATTGTGTAGTTAGAAACTTGTAGTTTGAAATTTCTTGCTTTTCAAATTTTTGTCTCCCTTCATTTGAAAAGTTGTTTCATTTAACTGAAAGTTATACTATTGTGATATTTGTTAATCATGTTTTTATGGGCGAAAAATATTTTTTCTACTCTCGTCCATTTCTATATTTAAATAATTTAAACTGTATATTTACTGAAATGGGCTACAAACAAACCAACCAGAAATTATAACTAAAGAAAAAAAAAAAATATTTAGAAACTAATGCTGAAACGATTGTACACTAGGAGAATCCAACATTTGATACATAAGACTTTGGTTTTGTAGCATTAGTCAACTTGTATTACTGAAAAAACGTTTAAATTTATAATGTTATTCTTCCCTCTTCTTGCAGCTTCAGTAAATTTGAATGTTTAAAGTAAAAAAAAAATCTTTTTAGAATATAATATTTGACATTCCCTCAATTTTATAGCGAGCGTTAGGCGGCAACTTAGCAAGTATAACTTTATTTTAATTAAAAAAGTTTAAAAATGTTCTTTTTAACTTGTTTTAAAACTTTTTAGTTTAAAAATCATTTAACTTAAATAACCCATCATTATCCCCCTTTTTTCCTTTAAAAATGAAATTAACATGGACATTTTTGTTTTGGAATTTCTATGTAGTTATGACTTATTTCGGTGAACGGCAACACCTAAAACTTTTAGTTTAAACATCCCGAAAAAAAACACACAAACAAAAAACGAAGTATTTTTTTATTTTTTTTTTAACATCTCGGGTCACTCCATATTTTGGTTTTACTTTTAATTGACGAAAGTGTTAGACTTGTAATTTTTAATTTTTTTAATTACACAGTTCCTTAGAGGGGATCAGAAAAATTCGTATGGATATTTTATATTTTTAAAAACTAGAAAATAAAGTAAAATATTGCTCTTTCTAGGCAACAATTGAGTTTTATTGCTAACTTATATTTAGAATGTGGTCAGTAATTTTTATTTTATTTTTTACTGAAGAAAAATATATTCTATTCAATTTTAATGTTTTTCATTAGATGCTATTTTGGTACGGATATCTGAAAGTGATATAGTTAAATGTTTCCTGCTTTCGCCAACTGATTAAAAACGTTTCTTTCTTCAGCTGCGAAACCAGGGTAAGAGATTCTTGGTCTCTAAGTTTATTTATGACAAGGTATTGAAATTATGACTAAACAAAAAAACAAACAACTACCGCCTGCATTTTATTACCCTTTTGATCTCCATACTTTTGAAAGCGTGGGCGGTGTACTGAGTCATCAAATGGCGCTACCGATGGAAAACTAAACAAAAAACAATGATTTTAAAACATAATCGCGTATAATTAATAGCACTTCAGATGTTATGGTCCCGCCTGTTGAGTCTTTCACCCCCTCCCTTTTTTTTTCATCTCGGAATTTGTCGATTCTTTCTTTTTCAATCGATTTAGTTTAATATAATGTCTACTAACAAATGCAATGACGTAAGAGAAACTAGTTCTCTGACTTTCCGTTACCATCAACCCAAAGAAAATCCATAACTCATTTAGATGTATTAACAGAACAGGAAAGTCACTCCATTTATTTCGCCATTGTATGTCATAAAAAATTTAAATCAATTCATATTGACAATTCCTGAATAGTAAGTTATAAATGCAAAGCAAACAAAATTATTCGGGGAAACAATTTTAACGAGCGGGACAAAATCACTCAATTGTGCCTAATTAAAGATAGTTTTAAGACAAACTTGTTTTCTACTGACTTTAGCAAAAAAGAATAACAAGGGCGACATTTTAAATTTGTTTTAGGCTGTCGAAAGTGCGAGTGCATGTACAATAATTGTATCTACATGCGCACAGGATCATTACATTTTAATGAAATTATTAAATTATTTTTCATACTTAAATTACTAAATTAAAATGGTATTTTGTTACAAAGCGTGGTCATCAGTGTGACGTCACGAAACTTGTTTATGGAGCCTGTAAGTGACTGCTGCTATATATTCTCTTCTCCTTTATGGAAGTTAATGAACAAATCGTGTCCCTGTTTGGTTTATGGATTTTAAGGAGGGTGGGGAGTCCGCTAGCATTCATAACGTTGCCGTTATTTTAAATAGCAATATTAATAAATAAATGAAGTATAATTAAGTTTAGTGTTCTTTACAAAACTGAATCATAAAACAAAAAATACAACAACAAAAATGAAACGAAGTTGAAGTATTTGTCTGTAATTCCAAAGAAACCTAACTTTTTAGTTATAGTCATTAAATTAGTAACATTTATAAATTGCTATCCAAAAGAAAAAATGTCGGGTCTACAGATATTTTGTCGTCTCGGATTCCTGCCCTAATTTACGCAATGTTTTTCTTGACGGTGACAGGCGTAAAAAAAAAATGCGCTGTTTCTCGCTTTTTATCGGCAAATTAATTTAGATATTTTACAATGCCCCCACTCCCTCGGATAAAATACAAGTAAAATCAAATACAATTTTTTTTTTCAATTGTGTTTGTACAAATTTCAATTGATTTTATTACAAAACACAAATTTCAAAACTACTTTCATACCGTGCGCTCTAGGGATGTCCAATCTGACGTATAAAATTGTCCCACACCCTGTACTTAACACCATGAAACTTGCATAAGTGTTAGTGTTATCTTCAAAATTTTTCGACCATTCAAAAGAAGAAACATTAATAAAAAAAAATTTCAGCTTACTAAAATAATGAAAATTATGAACGAAAACTAGGTACCACCAAAATAGGTCACGTGATCAGTTTAGGCCATATTGAAGGAAGAAACGTAAATATTTTAAAACTTTTTCTTTTAAAATCTCGCAAAAAGAAATAACAAACTTAAAGAGTTGTTACAAAGAAGAACTGTTAATTCAAAGATCAAATTATCCGATTGGGGAAAAATTACTCACCGTTATCTTGAAAAATAAGTAAAACAGTCCGTTTTTTTGTTTTTGTTTTTTTACAACACGGTCAGTTTCTTTATTGATATTTTTTTCGCAGAATTCTGTATTCATGGTTCTTTTATTAAAAAAATCTTTCGCATTTAAACTTACAAAAATCTGCTGATATAATTATCCAGACTCTTATCTTTATAGAAAAAAAAGTAAAAATCATTGTTTGTGTATTCATCTTTTCATGTCACGAAATAAAATATTTCCCCCAATATATTTTAGGAAAAAACTATTTCAGACATATTTTCATCAAAAGCTGGAAATTTTCATGAAAATCGGACCGTTAATTGATTTTTCATAGAAATTTTTAAAAAGCCTCTAGTCATAACTTGTTTTTGGCTACGTTAAATTTTAGGTACCACTAATTTTCCCTGTAAAATTTACGCCCACCCCACTATATTATAGATTAATATTATCTTGAAAACTTTTTGTCCTTTCAAAAGTAGAAACATCAAACAAACTCATGATGATTTCCCTAATATATTTTTAAAAAAAAACTATTTTAAACAATTTCATCAACAGGTAAATAAATATCAAAATTTTCGTGAAAATTTGACTCTTAATTGATTTTTCATAAAATTAAAAAAAAAAAAAAAAAAAAAAAAAAAAGCCTGTAGTCATAACTTGTTTTGGCTACATTAAATTCCAATTGATTTAATGGTGTGAAAATGTAAACATTGTTTTTGTTAGGTACAACCAATTTTCCCTGTGAAATTTACCCCCCTCATATTTAACACAATAAAACTTACATAAATGTTAATATTATCTTGAAAATTTTTTGTCCATTCGAAAGAATAAGCATTAAAAAAAACTCCTGATGATTTAAAAAAAAAATTTTCAGCTTACATAAATAATGAAAATTATGAACGAAAAACAATGTTTACATTTTTGCACCGTTTGAATTGAAAAGATTTTTTAATATATTTAGAAATTACTAATGGTTCTTTTTGATTTAGACTACACTTGGTAATTTATGAGGAAGTGCGTCCCGGTCTCCTGCCTCAGAAATTGCTACCCGGAGAATTTTAAAATAACGACCCCAGCTACGGCGTCACTTGGTGTTACTTGACAGAAAACAACCAACTTAAGGCGTTAAATGTATTTTAGGGGGGGGCTTTTCTTTTTTGTCTTAATTCTTGTTTATTTATAGAAATTTGTCGTAATTTGTGTTTATCGTAATTTGTGTTTATTTATCGTAATTTGTCGTAATTCTTGTTTAGATATAAAGATGGATATATAGTTTGGAATAGACTGAGATAGATGAACAAATGGAGATAAATAGATAGATATTTTCGACAAGTAAATGTATTTGGGGCAGGTGTCGCTTCCTTTTTGTCGTAATTCTTGTTTATCTAAACTAAAGACAAGACATTAAACAAACATGAATAAAAGAAAATCTTAGTATTTGATAATAGATAGATAGATAGATAAACAATAGGTACCACCTATTTACCCCGTGAAATTTACCCCCCCTCCCCCTATATTTAACACAATGAAACTGCAGAAAAATTAATATTTTCTTTAAAAAAAATTTTCCATTCGAAAGAAAAAACATTAAACAAACTCATAAATTACCTCTTATTTTTCTTTTTTTGTCGAATTCTTGTTTATTTATAGAAATTAATGAACAGACTGAGATAGATACGACAAGTAAATGTATTTGGGGGAGGTCGCTTCTTTTTTTGTCGTAATTCTTGTTTATTTAAATTAAAACAAGACATTAAAAAAGAATAGATAATAAAGAGATGATGAAGGTAGATAAATAGAAACAAAGTAATATAGATAAATATGAACAAATTGAGATAGATAGATAGATAAACAAACAAAATGATATAGATAGATATGAAGATGGAGAGATAGATAGATAGATATGACGAAAAAATCTTTCAAGAAAATAATAATTTTTCTGCAAGTTTCATTGTGTTAAATATGGGGGGGGGTAAATTTCATGGGGTAAAATAGGTGGTACCTATTGTTTATCTATCTATCTATCTCAGTCTATTCAAAACTATCCATCTTCATATCTATCTATTAAATACTAAGATTTTCTTTTATTCATGTTTGTTTAATGTCTTGTTTTTAGTTTAAATTAACAAGAATTATGACAAAAAAAAGCGACACCCGCCCCTAATACATTTACTTGTCGAAAATATCTATCTATCTATCCATTTATATCCATTTGTTCATCTATCTCAGTCTATTCCAAACTATATATCCATCTTTATATCTAAACAAGAATTATGACAAATTACGATAAATAAACAAGAACTAAGACAAATTATGATAAATAAACAAGAATTACGACAAATTACAATAAATAAACCAGAACTACGACAAATTATGATAAATAAACAAGAATTACGACAAATTACAATAAATAAACCAGAACTACGACAAATTATGATAAATAAACAAGAATTACGACAAATTACAATAAATAAACCAGAATTACAACAAATTACGATAAATAAACCAGAATTACAACAAATTTCTATAAATAAACAAGAATTAAGACAAAAAAGAAAAGCCCCCCCCCCAATACATTTAATGCCCTAAACTGGTTGTTTTCTTTCAAGTGACGCCATAGCTGGGGTCGTTATTTTAAAATTCACCAGGTAGCAATTTCTGAGACACGAGACCGGGACGCACTTCCTCATAAATTACCCTACACTTGATTAAGTTAAAAAAATGGGTTTTCCTCTTTTTACTTCAAATACTTGGATGTGGTAATCTTTCATCAACAACTGTTTGAGTGCTCATCTCCTTGTGTTATTTTTTCTTACATTCTCCTTTCTTTTGTTTTTTTGTTACATAGTGTAACTGTTTTGTATGAAATTGACACATAGGCCACCATGAATTTTTTTCCAATTTCATTCACAGGTTCTGACTTAGAACTTTGTTACAAGTAATAAAGGACTTGTTATTTTAGCGAGAGAAATAACTTACCTTGGCACTCAAAGCGGACATGCAATATGATGACAGAGTAAGAAATCTACCCATTCTTTTTATACGACACCGGTCTTGTCTTGGTGAGACAAAATTTGTAACATATTCAGATTTCAGCTGATGAAAACCTCGATAAAAAGAGATGAATCTGAGTTGTGCGATTAACAATAGGAGAAAATTCACGGACTTGAGTTTTTTGAGTGGACTGTTGAGACGAGAAATTCATGGTCAGACTTGGTTTTTATTATGTTTACAAATTAGAGAGTGACGAGGCTGGATTGAAGCGACAAAACTTTGAATTTCTTTCTCTGGAAATTTCTGTTTATTTTCTGCTGCAAAAGAATTGTCTGCATACATTTCTTAGTACATTTCTTCAGTTAGTTAGTAATAGTTGATATCATATAACTGCAAATTATTTGTATTAAAAATATTTACTTGAAGCTATAATTGTTTACTAAGGATTATCATAAGTTTTTTAAAACCAAATTGTATGCAAACAAATGATTATTATCAAATAGGTTGGCTGGTTGTTTTGTTTTATGGCATATCAACTCATTTGGGGTCATTTAATGCCAAATCAAATCATTTTGATAAACAAAGGACTCAGGTTGCTTACACTACCTGCGGTTGCTTAAGTGGTCACCTAATTAAGTATTGAACAGGTTCATCGCTGCTTAACTTCAGTTATCTAGGTGGATATTAAATAGGAATAAAAGAGTAAAGTCGTCAGGATGGCCTAAAGTCGGTATCAGCCAATCAGTGAGGGAGTCTATCCCCTTTTCACTAGCGCTAGACCAAGGAGATTGTTTTTGCGTCTGAAGTGGAGCGCCACACCTACCATCAGCTCCTTACTTTACCACACAGATCCCTGTGTTACTAATACGCTGAATTGGTGAGGGCTGGTATCAAACTAGGAACCTTGTGGTTTCTAGCCAAATGCTCAACGATTATGATATAGTTATTATTCTATCTTAATTAGCATCTCATTTATATAGTGACGGAATTTCAATTACAGACAGACAGTTACATAATCTCCATTATAATAAGATACATATCGAATATTAAGACAATTTCTAGTGTTAGCTACAATTTTTCTATGTCTTTGTCAATAAACAGTCTTATCTGAATAAAGTAAGTAAAGTCGACAGGGCGGCCTAAAGTCGGTATCAGCCAGTCAGCGAGGGAGTCTATCCCCTTTTCACTAGCGCTAGACCAAGGAGATTGTTTTTGCGTCTGAGGTGGAGTGCCACACCTACCATCAGCTCCTTACTTTACCGCACAGATCCCTGTGTTACTAATACGCTGAATTGGCGAGGGCTGGTATCAAACTAGGAACCTTGTGGTTTTCAGCCGAACGCTCTACCGACTGAGCTAAGAGGAATACTTAACATCATATAAATGTATAAATTATATGTATTAGATAGGAATATTTAATCTCATATAACTGCAAATGTGATTATAGATTTTAAAAACATGCAATGGAACATTAACGGCATATCAACTCCTTATGGGTTATTTAATGGCGAAATTTGATTCATGTTTGATATGAATATATTTTTAATGTTCCATTTCATGTTTTTAAAATCTATAAACAAATAAACAAAACATAAATGGGCTCTCCATAAAAGCATTGATATCCTTAGCTCTACACCTGAGATTAGGGATGTTGAGTAGAAGGATTGTAGAGGGGTCTTGTGCAAAACCAGAAGGATAAACCCCAAATGGAAGAATCCAATTAAGACAAACACTGCTGAAACAAAACATCCAAATTCAAAATTTAGTAAATTCTATTTGACCAAAAAGCTCAGGGGTTTTATGATTTGCCCCAGAAATAAATGCGGTTAAGGTGATATTTTTCTTTTTCAGAATAATTCCCTCATGTATTAAACATTCTCAGTTTTCTCCTTGTGCTTTTCAAGATAGCTGCCAACTCTTTAAAAATACCTATTATACAATTTTCAGTAGTATCGGGTGTGTTTGATAACATCAAAAGTTTACAAAAATCTGACAACTGGAAAAGTATGATTTTTCAAGATGGCTACCGGACAAATCCTTAAAATGCTCATTACTCATTCATTATTCATCCTAGAAAAGTTTTTTTGAGTGGCATTTTGTATCAAGTTTCTTTGACCATTTGAAAATACGGTTTATTAGAAAAAAATAATTTTTAAGATGGCTGCCAGCCAGATCCTTAAAATACCCATTACTTTTTATTGTGTTTAAAGTCTATTGCAGTCTGATTGTAACATTTTCAAAATGGTGTAAGATATTATCCATAAAAAAACATATGCTGTTGCCCAGGACGCTGGAATTGATATTTGAATTGTAATATTCTAGAACAGTTCATTTATCCTGGTGAATTTCTGGTCAGTCAGTGAATATATCTGTGCAAAAGGAAATTTCTCTCCTTTATTTCTCTCTTAGTATTTGATGGTTTGGTTTGTTTTGTTTTACGGCATATCAACCTCAGTGGGTCATTTAATGCCGATAAAATTTTGAAATAAATCAATTCTTAATGGATAATACAATTTTTTTTAAATACATTTTTCTATTTAACCCATAGATGGGACCCTAACAGGTACTACCACTCCGGGTCAGAGGGGACCAGGGAGCAATTGTGATGAAGGGGTGCTCCACATTCCCCAAACCTCCAAATCTGGAACCTCACCATCAGATAGAGTTTAACGTCATTCCAGGACATGTAGACCCACAGCCACCGCCTTCTAGCACCCATATGATAAAAAGGGGTTGGGGCTTGCCATAAGGGCAATAGGGTTGGGAAAATCATATAGGTCCTTTTAATTTTATCTTATTTAATTTTTATTACTTGGAAAATATATTATTTGTTGAAGCAACAAAATCGACCGTAATTACGTCATTTAAAAAAATGACGCAATTTGGGATATGGTCCAAATTGTTAATTTCCATTCTTCCTGGATAGTATTCAGTAGTAACCTAACAAAGGTTACTAAATGAGAAATAACCAAATGGAAGTTGGAAATGAAAAGGAATCTTTATAACATTAACAAAATACAATACTGGCCGGCAGCGTTAAAAAGGTAGTGGTATAAGACTACTCAGTCAGCATAATTCTCCCGTATTTATGAGGATTGGGACATACTCATTAATGTTCATAGGTAGGGTATATAACATATTTCAATTTTGGGCTTTCTGTAGCAGATTTCACAAATGTTTTGAAGCAGAAGGCAATGTTTTCCAACTATATAAGATTTTTATATTTATAATATTAATACAATACCAGGTACGTTTTCTTTTCCTTGTTTTAATGATGAAATATTTCACCTGAAAAAATGTATAAATTGACCTACCAATGAAAAAAAAAGCATCAACCTTCAACGAAACCAAAATGACAAGAAAAATAAAAAAAAACATACACTCACACACCCTATAAGAAATGGACTTTCCACATACACAGCCCTACAGAGCTTCGTTCTTAGGTGGGGGAGTGTTGTGGGGATTTTTAAAAAATACAAAAATAAAATAAAAAACAACAGACTCTCAGGGGGCCTTGACCGGAAGAACCCTTTTTGCGGATGTCTGACAAAAGGGACTAACTCCCTACCCTCAAGATAATACCTCGCCCATTCGAACTTAGGCCGCAACTGAGTGTAGGTTGTTTCCTGGCCAGGGGTTATCCCCTCACCATGGCCGACTATGCCCCATTCAATAAAGCCTGAATCATCAAACTACCTCTTACCTTTGTCTCTTTTTGTGCCTTTTCATTCCTAAGTTCCATTTCAGCGTACCAGCCACAAGAACAGAGAACCAGCTTTTATTGGGGACAACATACCAGCACCAACGAATATAACATAGCCCCATAAATGCTAGCATGTCTTCCATTGTCTTGTAATAGTGTGGGATTTGGGGAATGCAATGTTAAAAAGATTGAAATTTATGAGTTTTTTTCAAGGGGAAGCACCTGAAAAAAAATGAACGGTTCACTGAAAATGACAGGATAAAAAAATAAAAGAAAAAAAAGTAATAAAAAGATTCAACAGCCAGAGGAGCAATGTGGCCGATCCCTGGATTAAGAATTTGGTAATTTATGAGGAAGTGCGTCCCGGTCTCCTGCCTCAAAAATTGCTACCCAGTGACTAATAAAATAACGACCCAGCTCAGTCTATTCAAAACTATCCATTTCATATTTAGCTATCTATCTCAATTTGTTCATATTTATCTATATTACTTTAAATACTAAAATTTTCCTTTATTCATGTTTGTTTAATGTCTTGTTTTTAGTTTAAATAAACAAGAATTACGACAAAAAAAGAAGTGACCCCCCCCCCAAATACATTTACTTGTCGAAAATATCTATCTATTTCCATTTGTTCATATCTATCTATATCATTTTGTTTGTTTATCTATCTATCTATCTCAGTCTATTCCAAACTATATATCCATCTTCATATCTAAACAAGAATTATGACAAATTACGATAAATAAACAAGAATTACGACGAGCTGGGGTTGTTATTTTGATAGTCACCGGGTAGCAATTTTTGAGGCAGGAGACCGGGACGCACTTCCTCATAAATTACCAAGAATTTATTTAAGGGACAAAACAACCCAGTCTGACACCATCACTCCCCCCTGCTTAATTAATCTCTAGTCATAAACACTACCCCATAAGACGATGAGAAGAACTGCTACCAAAACTTTTTCAGGGTTCCCCAGAAAAAATGTATATAAATCCCCCATGAATTTTCTGTTTACCATTTTCAATAAAGTTAGGGGTCTGATGAAACTAATAGGTATACCCAGATATCTGTGGGTAGAAATAGATCTATAACAGCAAAATGGCTGATTTTTAATTTTTTTTTTTACCAATTATATTACTCTGTTCAATAATATTTAACATCGAGCTCTCAATGTGGACCTGAACAATTTTAACAATCCGCTGTTGGAAGAAAGGTAAAAATCAATAAACATAATTTAGATGTGGTAATGTGGTGGAGATGAGATTTGTAATAATAATAAGTATATCGATAATATAAAAAAATAATAATAGCATTAATTTTATATTTAGATAATTTTATTTTAGGGAAAAGTACAAATACTTATATTATTTAACTATACATAGGGATAATTGTAGTGTGATATATTAATAATTTTGTTATAATTTTATTTTACATTAATGAATTATAATTATTGCCTTAAGTACTTAATAATTTTTGCATTGATTATAGTTAAAAGAGTTAGAGATATTGTATTTTGTAATTTTGGTAATTATTTCCAGCTGGGAAAATTTGGCTCAAGACCGCCTTCAGTGGCGGCAGAATCTCCATAGAGGACTGTACATGTCAGAAGTCACCCTGATACAACATCATGAAGCTAAGAGGTCCATAAGAAAGCAACGGCAACAAAGCATCGGAACATCGTCATCTACAGGGACAACCTACAAATGCAAAATTTGTGGTCGAGAATGTTTCTCAAACATAGGACTTCATAGTCACAGGAGGCGCTGCAACTTCAGGGGCACACAAAAACTTTTATCATAGTCTTTCGAGACTTAATTGTCAATGAACAGTTTTGAGATTTAAATATTTGTGAAAATTGAAATATTATAATCTATAAATTGATTTTTGGATTGTTGTGAATAAGATGCAGCTTTTTCCATTTATTAAATGAGTTTGATATAGATATTCATAGGTAATTCTGCTTACCTTAATGAAGATATAACAATAGGAAATTTAAATATGAGGGGCAGGGTTAGCTCAGTCGGTAGAGCGTTCGGCTAGAAACCACAAGGTTCCTAGTTCGATACCGGCCCTCACCAACTCAGCGTATTAGTAGCACAGGGATCTGTGCAGTAAAGTAAGAAGCTGATGGTAGGTGTGGCGCTCCACTTCGTACGCAAAAACAATCTCCTTTGTCTAGCGCTAGTGAAAAGGGGATAGACTCCCTCACTGATTGGCTGATACAGACTTTAGGCCACCCTGACGACTTTACTTTTTTTTTTACTTTACTGTAGTAAGTTAATATTGGATAGGATGTATAAAAGGTTGTTTATAATCTTATTATAATGGAGATTGTGTGTTTTTCAGTCTGTAACCGAAACTATATTCCTACTCAAGTCACAATTCCCTTAGTTATTGACATCACATTTTCCATGATTTTATTTTTATCTAAATCTCAATTATTAATAAAATTGTCTTACATTATTAATACTGTTAACTATGTCTACATACTGACAACATGCAATTATATTTATATATACAACAAAATAGCGGTTTCCAGTGTGAACGGGAAGGCTAATTTGCATATTAATATTAAAAAATCGAATTTAATAAATATGTGCTTAGTATTATTGATTTCTAACTGTTTGGTCTTATTTTAATGAATATAAGCAAAAATCTCTTCAATGAATCTTCAATGAAATCCATTAAAGATAAAATAACTGTCATTTTATTCTTTACTTCCTTTTTAACTAAATACTTAAATTAGAAAAAATAACAATGAAAGACGAGAGTGATGGAAGAGTAAATTTCAGTTGTTCCATTTTTTATTATAAATTTATTTCAAATCTTTTATTATACTCCCTCTGTTTCAAATCTTTATCTGTATTCTTATTTAGTTTCATTAGCCTTTCTAATTTAATACAATATTTTATTACATTAAAACTTAAATACTTGCAACCGGAGGGTGCATATATTTGCTAGTAATAATAATAATGTTACACCAGCAGCACAGATATCCATGACAATCTCTCGCCAACCCTCTCTATCATTCATTGCCCCCGGGAGATCCTCTGCGCAGAATCCAGTATCCGCGCAGAGCTGGTCAATGTATATCTTTGCTGGACGGCTCACACTGGTGTGCCCTTGTGCTAGCTTCCACAGAAGAATGTCACTTATGAGTTCATCCTTGCTTCTCCAGCAGTGTTCGGCGTGTCTTGTTCACCTTACACGGATGGTTTGTGTGATATAGGGCAGGTAACTGTACAGCTGTTTTCTTGTCTTTCAAGATATTACTACCTAGGTATGTGAATTGTTTTACCAAGTTTAGGAGTTTACTATTGAGTGTAGAGATGTCTCTTTCATTTTTAAAACACATGAACTCAGTTTTATCGGAGTTCACATGTAGGCAGATGTTTCATGCTGCCCTTTCTAGGCAGTGTAACATGGATTTGGCCTGTACTGGTGTATTTGTAATAAGTGCCAGATTATTTACGTAGTTCACATCCATGATCGTTTATGCGGGGTATCTCCTGCTTCTTGGCTTTTTTTTTAGTGTGAGGCCTTTTTCTTTTATGGGATCTAATGATGTTCGAAGTACGTAATCTAGGCATATTATAAATATATATGGCACTAGCGTATCTCCTTGTAGGACTCCAGCCACAATGTCAAAGAAATCAGTGTTGCCATCAGGTGAGTGTACCATTGCTTTGGTGTTTTGATAGAGCATCATTATGGCAGTAACCTTTTCTTTAGGGATGCTGTATGCTAGTAGTATTTTTAAAAGAAATAAAACCTGACATTGCCCGGGTCTAGGAGAAATGACTTCATAGAATTTTCAGTAATTTATGAGGAAGTGCGTCCTGGTCCCCTGCCTCCGAAATTGCTGCCCGGTGAATTTTAAAATAACGACCCCAAGTTTCGGCGCCACATTGGTGTTACTTGAAAGAAAACAACCAACTTAGGGTGTTAAATGTATTTAGGGGGGGTCTCTTTTTATTCTTAATTCTTGTTTATTTATAGAAATTTCTATCTATCTATCTATCTCAGTCTATTCAAAACTATCCATCTTCATATCTATCTATCTATCTATCTATCTATTAAATACTAAGATTTTTTTTATTACGATAAATTACAATAAATAAACAAGAATTACAACAATTACGATAAATAACAAGAATTATGACAAATTACGATAAATAAACCAGAATTACGACAAATTTCTATAAATAAACAAGAATTAAGACTAAAAAGAGACCCCCACCCCTAAAATACATTTAATGCCCTAAGTTGGTTGTTTTCTTTCAAGTAACACCAATGTGGCGCCGAAACTTGGGGTCGTTATTTTAAAATTCACCGGGCAGCAATTTCGGAGGCAAGGGACCGAGACGCACTTCCTCATAAATTACCAAATTTTCAATAAAATTAAACTTCATACAATGTCTTTTCTCATGTGTCAAAGACATTTCAAAAGTCTGTATTCATACAAATTTTATGAAATAAGCATTCATGTCATCAAAATTTCAAAACAATTAGGAACATATTAAACCACACAACAAAACTACATCAGATTATTTATATTATTTCCTGTAAGAATTACATTTTTTTAATATTGTTGAAACTTCAAGATGTCTTAAAAAGCACTTTAAAAAGGGGGGTAATTAAAGTGCACTCATCACACATCAATTTGAGATGGACCACAATTTTAATCTAAAAGTGGTTTACATGTTACATGATAAGCATAATAAGAAATATCAAATATTCATAGAATCCAATCTTTGTGCATCAAACAATCAAATAATAACCTGGATTTTATAATGTATTACCTTTGCAATATTTAAAATCAGAGATTGTTTTTTTTTCTTCTTCCTTTGAGGACTTCAAATCACCAATTCCTACCGCCTGTATTAAGTGGATGTCTTATGAGTTTCCATAATAAAACTGACATCAATAATCCCTATTATATTAACGTGCTAGTCATCAATGAACACACAAACAGAACTGTCATTTATTAATACTAGCAAATATATGCACCCTCCGGGTGCAAGTATTTAAGTTTTAATGTAATAAAATATTGTATTAAATTAGAAAGGCTAATGAAACTAAATAAGAATACAGATAAAAAGATTTGAAACAGAGGGAGTATAATAAAAAATGGAACAACTGAAACTTACTCTTCCATCACTCTCGTCTTTCATTGTTATTTTTTCTAATTTAAGTATTTAGTTAAAATAGGAAGTAAAGAATAAAATGACAGTTATTTTTTCTTGTTAATGGATTTCATTTAAGATTCATTGAAGAGATTTTTGCTTATATTCATTGAAATAAAACCAAACAGTTAGAAATCAATAATACTAAGCACATATTTATTAAATTCGATTTTTTAATATTAATATGCAAATTAGCCTTCCCGTTCAACTGTAAACCGTTATTTTGTTGTATGTATTAATAGAATTGCATGTTGTCAGTATGTAGACATAGTTAACAGTATTAATAATGTAAGACAATTTTATTAATAATTGAGGTTTAGATAAAAATAAAATCATGGAGAATGTGATGTCAATAACTAAGAGAATTGTGACTTGAGTAGTAATATAGTTTCGGTTACAGACAGAAAAACACACAATCTCCATTATAATAAGATAGATTAGAATAAGTGATAAAAAAGAAAAGTGTAGTGAGAGGGGAGACCTACCTCGTGCAACACGGTGTGACAGAGAGAGTAGCGGGGGTGAAGACTTGCCGTATTCTCGAAGGAAGCAGGCTAGGCTTTGCCTGGCATGTAGGACTGACCTAGAGTCGAACCCGCTTCCTTCAGAATGTGAGAGCTGTGGACGATCAGTGAAATAAGAAATAGCATGGTGGCCCGGATGTAGGTGGTCGCTCTGTGCTGACGAGTGTCGCACGTGCTGCACGGACAATTATGAGTGAGGAGCCCGGATGTGGTGAAATTGAGGTGTATTTAAAGGACTTATTCTCACAGACCGGGGAGAACGACTGCAGTAGTATTTTGTTGTCGAGACGAGCAGGACAAAAAAGTAATATTGGATAGTGGATTTTGGAGCGTGATACAGTTGGGAGTGTTTAGACTGTCGATTGGAACCTTGCGTCAGACTTGACTGTGACCCCCCCACACACACACACACCGATTAGAAAAAGCAAGAATGAAAATATAACATTGAGTAAATTACGATGGGACAAAGTATGAAAAAACAGATTTTTCTATTAAGCAAACAAGAATTTTTTTACTCATGAATGTAAGATTTATTCCTCAAATGACTTTTAGTGAAACTGAAATTTAATAAAAATGCAGATATAATTTAATGAATAATTTTTTTTTATGCACATCTGATACTCAAAAGAAAACAAAAAATATTCAATGTTTATAATGTTCCCTAATAAAGGATACATTTGAAAGAATTTGTTTTCATGATTGAAAATATTTTTCTTATTTTCTTATTGGTCCAAAAATATATACAAATTAATTTAAAAGTGATGGTTGTCGCATCCAATTGTGGGTGAGATTGGCCCAGGTGAACTTTACTGAAGCAGGCACTGATCTGAGAAAAAGAAAGAAACATTTTTAAGAAACAGAAAATATATGCAAATGATGTAATGAAATAATATGCATAAACAATATTATGCAATTAAAGGTAATTTTATATAATTATCTCATCATTGTTATATATATATATATCATCATGTCGCGCCCGCAGCACGGATATCCATGACAATCTCTCGCCAACCCTCCCTATCACTCATAGTCCATGGGAGTTCTTATCCTGACAACACGTGTTACATAATCTATGCGGTTGCATAAGATTATTGTCAATCCCCTGTATTTCTGAGGGGATGACCCTTTTCATACCATGGCCGGGTCCTTCCATGGAAAATTACAGAGCCCGCCAAAATACGTGAAGTCACGTGGGACCTTTTGAGTCCCCAGTCAGTTTACAGTTGGGCGCTGGGCAGTGAACATGTCTGCCTGAACTGTGACTCACTCTGCAAACGCGCGCTATGTTAGTTAACAAATGTCTGGTGGGGATTTACCAAATAAAATGATATCAAAATAAATCGAAGTCTTGTGTTTACTAAAAACTAACAATGACACAGGGCTTCTGATACAGAGAAATCCCTAACAGAAAACCAGACCTGAAATCCCAAGTCAACACTAGACCCAAGATCTTAGAAGATTCAAGATCGATGATAGAAATACCAAAGACGATCAGAATACTAAAGACGGCCAAGAAATAGATGTCCAAGTAAGTGAAGAAGAAGAGGTATGCAACATTATAATTATTGAGTGCCAGTAAAGAAAGGGTATGCAACACATGGATTCCTATGACACTCTCTTGTCACCCATCATTTTGGTCATTGCTCTTGGCAAGTCCTCAGCATGGCATCCAGTGTACACACAGAGTGGATCAATGTAAGTTTTTGCTGTTGACCATCACTGGTGTATCCATGTGTAGATGTCCAAAGGAGAATGTCTCTTATGTTCGTCCTTAGTCAAGATTTTTAAATCCTGAAGAAGACATATCTGCAATGGTCTCGTTTGGATCTTGTGATAAGGATAATTTCTTTTATAGTATTTCTATAGTAATTAACTTATTCTAGTTTCATGACACTTTATTTGTTCCTGTGTGGTAAATTAGGGAAGGTCGATTTCTGAACTGCGCTAGTGCACTCATAGTGATAGTTGGGGTTTGACATAATAAATATGTGTATAATAATCCTTCATGAAATACAATTTAGTTTTTTTCTTGCTGCTTTAAAGCACAATAAAGATTACTGTGATGACCATTATTTTAATGCACATTCTTACTGCAGAATATTGTTTTGGAAAACACTCAGCTCAAAGATCTTTTGTATTAATATAAAAGTGATCAATATTGTTAAATTTCAACCTTGTTTTCTTCAATTGATCCAACACCAATTTAATGGCAGAGAGATAAAATGGGGACAGCAGGTGTATGGCAAAGACTGGGGATGTACATTAGGGAAGGTCGATTTCTGAACTGCACTAGTGCACTTATAGTGATAGTTGGGGTTTGACATAATAAATAACGACACAAAATATTTTTTCCCAAATCGTTACCATTTTTTGAGGAAAATAATTTTTAAAGGTTGAAAATTTGAGCGAATGGAAATGTCAGAGATAAGTGAAAGATTTAACGCCGTCAAAAGATTCCGGAATGTTGGGGAAAGAAAAATGTTTAAATGTCATTTAATAATTCTTTTTTCAATTGAAAAATCTTAATTGATCTCAATAATTCAAATAAAAATATATAAGGATTATAGATAATAAAAAATATTCACTTGTAGAGATGAAATGGACATTGAATATATTGTAATTTTGGAAGACAGCGATAGAAAATTGCCTCTTTTTTTCTTCTCTTGTATGGAATTCAGGATTTGTTATTTTTTATCGAAAAAAAAAACCAGACTAATTTTAATTATCAATAAAACACCATAAAACCGAGAAATTTCTTCATTCTAATGATAAAATAAAACAAATATAGTTTGTTTATGAATATTGTCCCCAGAATTTTCTTTGAGGAATATTATTCCAGTCAATACCACTTTAAAATGCTGGTTTTTACAATATAAAATCCGTTTATAATAGCAAAAATAATTAGTAATTTTGTATTTTTATGCAAGAGACTTAATTATTTGAAAAAAAAAAAAATAAGAAAGGAAAAAGCTTGTTTAATCTACATAATTTTGAATTTTAACTGACTGGCAAATAAAACAAAATGGATTTTGTTTTTTCTAGTGTAAAATTACCGTTTCCTTCTTTGTATTTGTTTTTCAAATTAATTTCATTTTTGAAATAATTAAAATATGGTAATGTTCCAGTTTCATATGAGAAATATAGCTGATACTATTTTTTATTCGAAATTCTTAAGCTAAATATTTTTTACGTACACTTCTCATGATGAAAAAAAATTCTATACTTTTTGGATTGTTTTAAAAATAATTTTGAGACTTTTAAATTCACCTTAAGTTAGTGGGTTTCTATTTTTTATTTCATTTTTTTTATTTTTTTGGTCAGGACCTGTCTTTTCAAGCTAAAATTTTAGACCCAGATTAGCCTTAAGTCAAACCCAATATACCACAATTGCCAGCCATTTTTATATGAAATTGGTAGATGGCCTAAAAAGGTTTGCTTTATGGTTATTTATTTATGTTTTTATTTATTTTCAGATAAAAATATCTGTAAAATGATGTTCAGTTTTAACTCGCAGTAACAATCCCCAAAGTTTTTCTTTGGATAAAATGCAACCCCCAACTTTATGACAAGTTATCCAGTCTAGTTATTTCCTCGAAGATACCTATCCCCACTTGCAAAATTTTGAGATTTCCAAATTGATTCCAAAAGAAATTATCAGTATTTGGTATGCAGTGAACCCACAATTGCCTTTGTTAAGGAATATTACATAGGCAGAAGGTGGATGTATTTTGATTCAAATTTTGAAATTTCAGGTTCCCATTGAAGAGAGGGAATAATTAAATCACCAGAGAGAGAAAATAGGACCAAAGGTAAGTTTCCAACTGGGACCTATTGACAAAGATGCTGTCAAACAATACAAAAAAAGTCAACAGAATCAGAGAGGTCAGACAGACAGCAACAAGATTCTTCATGTGTTGCTACCTTAACATCAAATATTTTTCAGTGAACAAACAGTGGATAACAGTTTTGAACCAGGGACAAAGTTTAAGGGAATTTACAGTCTTTTAAATGTCCCTAGATATTTTATGGAACTCATGAGGGGGTAATGTATCTTCAAACTTCGGGGCCTGTCTTGCTAATGCCTTTGTATTAGATCTACAGGATATGGGTTTTCTGGATCCAAACATTGACTTAAAAGACATTATTTTAGACAAATATAAAAAAGGAAAAGGTGAGAATAAAAGTAACCAGCCATCAGAAGAATGTCTAGGACTATGGTAATCTCATCTGCATTGGAGTTGATTGTAGAGTGGATAAGGACACTTTGCAATATAAGGAAGTTACTGAGGAAAATGGTCACAAAAAGATTTTAAAAAGCAAGGTACCAGAGCACCACTTAGCATTCACTTCAAGTGAATATCTCAACCACCGACTCACATCCAACATGGGTACAACTAGCAGGGGATGTTATAGAAGAGGAATCTGTAATAACCAGAATACTTCTTGAGAATTTCTACATCTGGAGGAGAATTATGAATGGGGAGGAATTTGAGTGACAACCAGAATACTTTTGAGAATTTCTACATCTGGAGGAGAATTATGAATGGGAGGAATTTGAGTGACAACCAGAATACTTCTTGAGAATTTCTACATCTGGAGGAGAATTATGAATGGGGAGGAATTTGAGTGACAACCAGAATACTTCTTGAGAATTTCTACCAGAGGGGAGGAATTTGAGTGACAACCAGAATACTTTTGAGAATTTCTACATCTGGAGGAGAATTATGAATGGGGAGGAATTTGAGTGACAACCAGAATACTTCTTGCAATAAAGAATAAAATCCTTGATTTTTAATGTGGTTTCTCTAAGGTAGAATTCAATTCAAACAAAGTTCAAATCCATTTAGACCTTCCACAGAAACTAGCTTAAAATACCCCACCTATAGACAGGGGATTTAGATTGTAATAATGATTTAAAGCAGGCACTATCAATTTTAACTTTCATTCATAATAAAACCATTTCCTTCTTGTGAGGTGTGCCTCAGTAGAATTTTATTAAGTTTTGATAGACACAAACAATCTTTTTAATTCAATGAAATAGAATACAAAATGTCTATTATTATTATTATAGGATGATAAATCTTATTATGAAGCCCTAATATCAATTTCAAGGATATCATTAAAAAAAAAAGCAAAATTGTTCACACTTACCTATAGAACTGTGCGCTTTTTGGTCTTGTGGTGAGATTTCATCTGTATCCAAATTATTGTGGACAGATAGGTATCTTTTAATCTCCTCAGCTTGAGAGATAGACCTTTTAACCTAAATGATAAAATTATTATAATGGCTAATATATACATAAATAGGAATTATATGTTGAATATTTTACAAAACATATCCAAATGGCATGAATTTGATATTTTAATATTTCAAATATCAGTAACCAATTAATCTTAGAATAGAAAACTGATTGGCTGATTTTAATTTGGAAATGAAAATTACATTTATGCTTTAAAATGTGTATGAAATATGAAATTTTACTTCTGTTGCGTAAAAAAAGTAAGTAAAGTCGTCAGGGTGGCCTAAAGTCGGTATCAGCCAATCAGCGAGGGAGTCTATCCCTTTTCAATAGCGCTAGATGAAGGAGATTGTTTTTGTGCCAAACCTTTTTGAGCACCACACCTAACATCAGTTCCTTACTTTATCGCACAGATCCCTGTGCTACACATACGCTGAGTTGGCGAAGGCCGGTATCGAACTAGGAACTTTGTGGTTTCTAGCCGAACGCTCTACCAACTGAGCTAACCCATGTCTTTTTATTCATCTACATTGGTTTCTTCTAGGATTATATTGGATATCTGCTTTTTTTGTCTCTTCTGTGGTTGGAGGTTGTCTTTCTGGGCGCCATTTTTTCTTCTTTTTATTATCATGGAATAATGTAAACATTTTCGTGGGAACACATCTTTATTTCCTAAATACCTTTTCTCCTAATGCATTGTCTGCATTCATGTGGTGGAAACCACATCTTCCTTAAACAGGTAGCTCAACTCAACTCACTAAATTCTAAATCTATTTTCCTAGCATTGCCTGGTCACATGATCCTCTAAGCCAATGAGAGACCCCATTCCAGAAGATTCTTGGTTCAAGGCTTTGTCAATCAAACTATATGACTAACAATGTAATTTCCCCTGCTTACCGTTATTTGAAATTGCTCTACAGTTCTTACTAAAAATGATAGGCTGTTTATGGGCAAGGTGGTGAGAGCGCTTATTTTTGGATCTCTCCTTGGTAACTGCTCCCTGATAAGTGGAGTTTGTGATTCTGGCGCCAACATTGTATGTTGGCAATTCGCCCCCTAGCGGCAGGGGAAGATAATTCTCTATCCGATTTCTGATAATACATTGTATAGCTTGTTGGGGTAAATTAGGTTTCCTCGGGTCATAGTCCTTCTACTGAGTCATTTCTCCTTTATCCACATGCACATCTTTCATGTTCTATATCTAAATCCTGACATGCCAAGCAGATGTGTTTCATGGGAGGTTAGTCATCACATACACCACAAAATATAATGACTTTCTATCACTCAGAAGTGAAAAAGAAATTTGTCTCATCTCTTGTCCTTTGAATACTTGAGCTACTTCTATAGATTTTAATACCTATTTATTTGCCCATCCCCCAGGGTGTTGCTGAATGTCTACCTCTAGGCATATCCTGGCATTCATCAACAGGTAACTGTTTGGAAGTCCATTGTTGGTTGGTTGGTTGTTTTGTTTTACGGCATACTAACCTCGGTGGGTCATTTAATGCCGATAAAGTTTTGAAACAAATTCATTCTTAATGGATAATCAGTTTTGTTTATAAACATGTTTTAATATCTAACCCATAGATGGGACCCTAACAGGTACTACCACTCCGGGTCAGAGTGGACCAAGGAGCAATGGTGAAGGGGTACTCCACATTCCCCAAACCTCCAAAACTGGAACCTCACCATCAGATAGAGTATAACGTCATTCCCAGGACATGTAGACCCTCAGCCACCGCCTTCTAGCACCCATATGATAAAAAGGGGTTGGGGCTTGCCATAAGGGCAATAGGGTTGGGGCAATCATATAGGTACTAGGGCTTGACGTGACCAGCCGAATGATCGGAGGGGGTCTCTCCGACCACCCGTCTAGCCCAAGAAAGGGCCAAAGAGGAGTATTGCAAGTCATGGACTGCTCATCCACTTGGGTTCTATCCTTAAGCATCACGGGTCGCTACCCACAGCCAACAGGTAGCCCCATTGGGGGAGTCTTACCCCTCTGCAGAGGTGCATTCTAACGCCCCAGCAATGGGTAAATGCAGCCCCAGTTTGCTGTGACTGCATTTACCCATTGTGTGTTTTCTTCCTCTTCTTGAGATGTAGCGCTGAGATAGTGAATACAAGATTCATTGGGGTTCTTCCTAATTTTCTTCTGGTGTCCGCTATTTCTTTGTTTATTGATTTTCATTTCTCTGTTGAGACATTGCAACTCAAAATGGTTTCTTTCTTTACACGCTTTGCATGATTTACCATATGTGGGACATTTGTGCATTTAGCCACAGAAATGATATTCCTTCTGTTGAAATTCACTTTAGTCAGTACAAATTAACACTAACAGACTCTAATAATAATAAGGGTCAGAAGTTATCTGCCCTAATCCATTTATTGTACGGGTGAGTTACTTGCCGTTTGATCTATTAATTTCAGTCATTGTTTTTTAAATAAATAAAACACCTTGTGTTATGAAAAGCAGTCGTAATGTATTGCCTCGTTAATACAATGGAAGGTATCTCAATTGGAATATGTCTCAATGAATAACTGCGATTGCTAAAGACAAAAAGGTATGTCTCTTTTTTTCTGTAGGATTAAGTTATTAAATTCCCAACACCCTTTGGGTCATTCCTCTTAATGTCCTGTATTTTAAACACCTGAGCTTCCTCTGCTCGCATACCTTGGCTATGAATAGAGTCCTTCTCTGTTGCCCTGCTCATGTCAATGCACAGTAGTAGGGTCATGTTTTATATTTTGAGTAAGTCTTGTCTGGTGACGTGGTCCCATATACCAGTAAGTATTTGGTTTGGTTTGGTTTGGTTTGGTATGGTTGGTTGGGTTTTACGGCATGTCAACCCCTTGGGTTATTTTATGCCGAATACTTCTATGGGTAAAAAAAATGTTTAATGCTGACAAAGTTTTGAAATAATTTCATTTTTAATGGATAATACAATTTTGTTTATAAACTCTTGTTTTTTATTTAACCCATAGATGGGACCCTAACATGTTCTACCACTCCTAAGGATTTGGTCCCTCATAAGTGAGTCCCAGCATTTATCACAAAAATTGTCTTTGAAAGGTGCTGTCAAATGACTTGTTTTTTCTGTCAGAATACAAAACATTCATATATTTCATTATTGATACCTATTGCATATTCCTCAAAGGTATCTAATATTTCTTGGACAGTGCTCTTGTTTTCGCGTGTTATAAAGTGCATGCTAAGACAGTTCTCCATTTACTTGTATTCCTTTGGGTGTGTGACCCTGCTCAGACAGTAGAAAGTAGTTCATCTTTTATGGAAGAGTTTCCACAAGTTCTGGAGCTCTGATATGAAGATCAGACATATCTGTAGAGATAATGGCCACGGTTTCAGATGATTTAAATTTTCTGGATAATTATCTTTATCAGACAATAAATATTTTAGGTTTTTTTTATTTTAGAAATTACCTCTCATAAAATTGAATAAGGGACTGACATAAAAATATTTTCAAAAAGTTTTCTTAAAAATATTGTTTGGACTTAAAATGATGGAGCCTTATTGGTACAGATAGATGGACATTTGGTGAATTATAAGAAGGGGCCGGGTTAGCTCAGTCGGTAGAGCGTTCGGCTAGAAACCACAAGGTTCCTAGTTCGATACCAGTCCCCGCCAACTCAGCGTATGAGTAGCACAGGGATCTGTGCGGTAAAGTAAGGAGCTGATGGTAGGTGTGGCACTCCACCTCAGATGCTAAAACTATCTCCTTGGTCTAGCGCTATTGAAAAGGGGATAGACTCCCTCACTGACTGGCTGATACCGACTTTAGGCCGCCCCATCGACTTTACTTTTTTACTTATATATATATATATGCTAATACTTAAACAAATAAAACCTTTTAATATATGTGTGCCTGAAAAGGATTTACTGATGTGCTGGAAATGAGAAACAAGAAGGGAGGTAAAAGTGACTTCTTATAGGGAAATGCAATGCATTGTGGGTGAGTGGTGGGGGGATAAAAGCAACTGCTTGCCTGAAGAGGAGAGAACTGGTCATCTAATAAACAGGTGTCAGTGAGAGAAAACAGAAGCAGAGAGAAGAAAGAATGAGGGTGGAGAAAGAAAGCAAGAGGAGAACAAAGGAGGGGAATACTGTTAAGTATCTGGTCGGCATCCTTAGTTCCAGATGTAATAAGTAAGTAAGCAAACCAATAAGAATCCGGTGTTATAGTATTCTTTGTAAGTCCGTCGTCCAAGAGAATCCAAGTGTCAATGACATAAGTTCAGATTACAATCGATTGTAAATTTCCTCAATGGAGGGATTTAATATTGTTGAATGGAATAGCCCCATTATATCAAAAAAGGGGGCGTGTTGAGAGTTTTGTGGATATAAGGCATGAGGCAAATGGTCACTCCTAAATATAGACTCGTTGACTATCACGTGACCTGAGAAAGATTCCTACTGTCCAATCACTGGCACTGCTGCTGCTGCTTCTGCTGTATTAATAGAGGCCCCATTCTGAACTTATGTCATTGACACTTGGATTCTCTTGGACGTCGGACTTACAAAGAATACTATAACACCGGATTCTTATTGGCTTGCTTACTTACTTATTACATCTGGAACTAAGGATGCCGACCAGATACTTAAAAAATACAGCATGGGGAGAGGCAAAGAAAAAAGAAAAAAAGATCTTGGAAACCACAATAGGTAGATGCATTTTCTCATGCTAAATAAATGACTAATTGACAGATTTGAAAGTCTGAAGTATTCACAACTGAAACTAAACTTTAGTGCTCAGCCATAAAGTTCTATAAAGTTATTACTATACCTCTGCACAAAGAAGTTCTTTTCGTCTTCCTTTTGGTTCAGCTATAATAAAAAAAAAAAAAAGAAGAAAAAACTTTAAAAATAGCATTTCAAAACATACTTGATATCTTCTAGTTTTATAGATATTTTACTTGAATCTTTAAGTTTATCTTATTATAATGGAGATTGTGTGTTTTTCTGTCTGTAACCGAAACTATATTCCTACTCAAGTCACAATTCTCTTAGTTATTGATGTCATATTCTCCATGATTTTATTTTTATCTAAACCTCAATTATTAATAAAATTGTCTTACATTATTAATACTGTTAACTATGTCTACATACTGACAACATGCAATTATATTTATATATACAACAAAATAGCGGTTTACAATGTGAACGGGAAGGCTAATTTGCATATCAATATTAAAAAATCGAATTTAATAAATATGTGCTTAGTATTATTGATTTCTATCTGTTTGGTTTTATTTTAATGAATATAAGCAAAAATCTCTTAAATGAATCTTAAATGAAATCCATTAATAAGATAAAATAACTGTCATTTTATTCTTTACTTCCTCTTATAACTAAATACTTAAATTAGAAAAAATAACAATGAAAGACGAGAGTGATGGAAGAGTAAGTTTCAGTTGTTCCATTTTTTATTATACTCCCTCTGTTTCAAATCTTTTATTATACCCCCCCTCTGTTTCAAATCTTTTTATCTGTATTCTTATTTAGTTTCATTAGCCTTTCTAATTTAATACAATATTTTATTACATTAAAACTTAAATACTTGCACCCGGAGGGTGCTTATATTGCTAGTTTAAATAATAAGAGCTTGCAAAAAGAATGTGGTGTTAGAAATTATTTCAAGAAGTGTAAAACATACACTGATACACATAAATACAAATACATATAGTTTTGACTGCTGTCCAGTTTATTTACTGTGAAATCATTGTAGTAAAGTTCAAAATGTGAAAAAGAATAACTCTTGATTTAATTTTGGGCTCATCATAGTGTAATAATAAATGAACACACACGGCTGGGCTTGATAAGCTTTATCCTACTTAGAATACAGTTACAATTTCTTGGGAGTTTATATACTTTCAGAAAGTTAATGATTTACACAAAGGGGAGGTAATAATAAAACAGGGAAGTAACTCTCAATTACTTATTACACATAGCAAAATTTTATATTTTTATCCAAACAAATACAAATGCATGCATGTTGCTTAACACTTGTAAATTTCATACATGCAAAAAATATATATTTAATTAAAAATCTTATTTTGAAATAGGATCAAAATATGAGATAAGTAAATAGTAAATCTTAGTGAATATATGCATTTGTTTGACAGTAGCCCCATTTATAACTGATAACATATACTCAGCAAATAATAACATATCTACATGCAATGGATTTCACAAATGCTAATCAGATTTTTTTTTTGTCTGTTGTGAATCAAACAAAAAGTAAACAATAAAATAATTCCAAACATTAGCATTAATTCTATTATTAAGAAAATTGTTTTCCTTGTAGAAAAGTAGTATTGGAATTTCCATGTTAATTATCTCCCCCTACCGCTAGGGGGCGAATCGGCATCATCGTATGTTGGCGCCAAAACCAAAAACTTCACTTATCGCAAAACAGTTACTGGAGGACAGACGTAAAAACTAAACGTTCTCTCACTTAGCCCAAAAACAGGGCCGACTTATTACGGAGCACCCACTGAGGGTAGTCGCGTAAATAGCGGTCCCTAACTTCATTCATCACTTAGCCCAAAAACACGGCTTACTTCTAAGGACCGTTGACCTGGACGGAGGCATATTTTCACAGCACACTTTCGAAGGCACATAAGCACACTATAGAAGGCTGAAGACCAAATAGTCTACTTGAAAAGAGCCCATTCACCGTCACTTAAAGAACTGTTAACCCGGGCGAGAAGCTTCTAAAATAGCATCCCCCATTACTTATCACTGAACCAGTTACAAGAAAGAACGAGAAACATCCGAAGAAACGTCCTATCAACTTTCCAACAAGCAATGGAATACCCCTGTTATCAACATTACTCCAAGAACATTACTTAACTCAGATAAGTCTGGTAGCAAATACCAATAAAATTTGCAACAAGTTCTTGTATTATTTGTCAATACACGTACTAAATTTCCATTGTGTGTTTGTCTTCTTTGTCTGACAATTTGCCTATAAATACAGAGAAATAAGAGCTCCTTCGAAACCCGTAAATACTCTTATTTTGCAAATTTCATTGGTATTTGCTACAAGACTTATCTGTGAGTTAAGCAGAGTTCTGTGATAAGTGGGCCCTGTTTTGGGCTTGGTGATGAGAGCTTTAGTTTTTACGTCTCTCCTCCAGTAACTGCTTTGCGATAAGTGAAGTTTTTGGTTTTGGCTCCAACATATACGATGATGGCGATTCACCCCCTAGCGACAGGGGGAGATAATTAACATGGAAATTCCAATAGTAGATTTGATCTGTTGTTTTAATTTTCCAATTCTTGCTAGAGACAAGTTTTAGAAATATTCTTTATAATGAAGTAGTGTTTCTCAAATCTACGTGCCACCAGACATGCCCTTATGTCACATTCTTCTGATCACCCATCCAGTGGTTATTGCATTCTGGCCAAAGTCTTGGACCTTTTCAACGATTTCAAAATCAGATCATTTTTACAATTCTGCCTGTTAACTAGTTCACAGTCCTGAATGTTGTTATCTTTTGCTATTAATACTTTTAAATTTTCCTTGGGGTTCGCAGCCGTCCACTCTATTTGTTCTAGGTTTAAGTTCCTTTTCACATTTTCAATCGTTTGGTCTTGGACATGATACCAATTTTTACTGGTAATCCTTAACTTGTTCCTCGTAAATTCCTACCATAAAATAAACTGAACCCTCATTTTATGTCCGTGTTTTTGCAATAAATGTTTTATTTTTCTTGCACCCATTATTTTACAATACTGAATATATTTTCTTTATTTATTTTAATATTCACTTCAATGTGTATACTTTTTACTCGTAAATTCCTACCATAAAATTAGGCTTGGCTCAGATAATGCCCAAGCCTAAATTTATGGTAGGAATTTACGAGTAAAAAGTTGAAGATTACCTTTTGTTGTTATTTCTTTTCTTTTTTTTTTTGGCTTTGGTACTCTAAAATAAAAATGTTAGATTTTAATCATCGTCAATGAAAAAACAAAATTACGGTCATAAAAGGAGGATACAATTTATGCCTAAATTGTAAAACGAGCCCCACTTTAAAACTAACCATTCTCACAAAATAAAAACTTTTAGAATATACACATTGAAGTGAATATTAAAATAAATAAAGAAATATATTCAGTATTGTAAAATAATGGGTGCAAGAAAAATAAAACATTTATTGCAAAAACACGGACATAAAGTGAGGGTTCAGTTTATTTTATGGTAGGAATTTACGAGGAACAAGTTAAAGATTACCTTTTTACTTTTTCCAGTAGATTTACCAGCTTTTCCGAATATAACTGCCATTGCCAATTCCTCTGTGTTTGATAATTTGTATTGAATTTGGTCCCCCTCCTGAACATCTTTTGTTTTGGCATGAAATAGCAATGTCTCCTTAGGTTTGGTGGAAGTTTCAGATATTACACTGAACTGTTTCACACCCCGATCAAGGTATTGTTGGGCTTCACATGCAATGCCACTTGCTGTATAGTGGTTGTTGATTGTCTTGATGAGGTGGGGGTATAAGTTTAGGTTCCAAGTTTTAACTTCTTGCTCATCAGCATTGCGCCCATCATTGAGAAAAGTGTATCCACAGTCAATTCTGTATTGTTTTTTGTCTTGTACTTATTTTTCATGTGGACAGCTGATGGTGTTTTTGAGTCAACCAACAAAATCTGTCAACTTTTCGCCGTCTCACCATTGTAAATCCCAGGCCATCTAAGGTGTTGGAAGTTGGTCATCTGGCTGCCATGGGTTGCTATGAGGTAAGTTGGTCATCTGGCTACCGTGAGTGGCTATGATGTAAGTTTTCAGCAGTTGGAAGGTTGATGTATCCTGCTTCAATCCATCATCTGCTGGAAAATGCAGTGGTCGAGTAGGTCTTTTGATGCCTTGACAAATTCAGTCTTCAAGCTGGGATAGGTGGCAAGTTCTGGCATGACATGGATCATATAGGACTTGTTGAGGATGGTGATGAACTGGTTCACATCATTTCCAGGGTTGAAGGTTTTTTATTAATCTCATGCTGTCATGCAAGGACTCTTGTAGAATCATTAGGCCGCTACTGACACCAGTTGTTATATCAAGCGTATGGTTGCAAGGTAAAAAACAAACACAGGTTAAATGTTCAACAATATTTTATTAATTATATAAATGAAAATTAATTTTACAGTTAATTTGACGAGGTTAGTGCAAATTTCGGTTGTCCGTCCTTTGTGTGCCAAGTTGTTTTGGTTTGTTTTGTTTTATGGCATATCAACCTCAGTGGGTCATTTAATGCCGATAAAGTTTTGAAATAAATCAATTCTTAATGGATAATACAATTTTTTTATAAATACATTTTTCTATTTAACCCACAGATGGGACCCTAACAGGTACTACCACTCCGGGTCAGAGTGGACCAGCGAGCAATGGTGATGAAGGGGTGCTCCACATTCCCCAAACCTCCAAATCTGGAACCTCACCATCAGATAGAGTTTAACGTCATTCCCAGGACATGTAGACCCACAGCCACCGCCTTCTAGCACCTATATGATAAAAAGGGGTTGGGGCTTGCCATAAGGGCAATAGGGTTGGGAAAATCATATAGGTGCTAGGGCTTGACGTGACCAGCCGATTGATCGGAGGGGGCCTCTCCGACTGCCCGTCTAGCCCAAGATAGGGCCAAAGTGGAGTATTGCATGTCATGAACTACTCATCCACCTGGACTCTATCCTTAAGCATCACAGATCGCCACCCACGGCCAACAGGTGGCCCCATTGGGGGAGTCTTACCCCTCTGCAGAGGTGCAGTCGGTGCATTCTAACGCCCCAGCCGACAGGGTGGTTGTCCGTCCTTTGAGTGCCAAGTTGTTGATACTATAGTGTGGGCATAGAAATGTAGGAATGGTTGATCAGCTTGCTGTGAATGTAGATCAGGGTTAGTATGTGAAAGATGGTACCTCTGGTTGTCGGTGCAGAAGCGAGATGAAGGGAGATTGGTAGGTGACAGGTGGTATCTTGGTGTAGGAGGTGAGGAAGTTGACATGGCCTGGTCAGCGGTGTTCAGTGACGCTGATTGTTCCTTGCCTCATGTCCAAACTGCTGGTTGTGGAAAATTGTGTGCTTATATACGTCTTGAGTAGGTCAACTTGGGTCACATTTCAAGTCTCCTTGGTTTGACCACAAATGTCACCGATTGGTTGAAAAATGACCATTTTGATGTTATCTGATAATTCCATCTCAGCATGTGCTGATCCATGTGAGCAGAGCCGCATTTTTTCATTTTGTAAAAAGTGACATTCTTAGCTGCTGAGTGGAATACCAGCATTTTTTTAGTGTTGCTTAAATCAGAAGAGATCACGCACTTGGTACGTAACAACCAGCTATGTTACAACTAGTAAGTAAATGTATAAAAATTGTTCACAAAACATTTTAACTTGTACTTAGCCAGTTTAGTAAGGTCTATTCTAAAATTTAAGAATAACATTTTGGAACATGTGAGAGATACAATGTTTGTTTAATGTAACAAAAAACAAAAAGATTTTACTTACTTTGAATAAATTGCAAACAAACTTCTAATGCATGTTCATAATGTTTCAATGCAGTCTCATATTTTTCTTCTTTAATCTATCAAAATAAAGAAGAACAGAACCCTTGAAGATAGAAAGTAACCAATAAGCACCCCAGTTGGGAAATAGTTTTTATTTACAAAATATTTTTTATGTTTGTTTAAATAAAAGGATGTTGAGACCAAGTAACCAATAAATAACTATTTTTAAAATTAAAATCAAAAACTATTTTAGTATAAAAACGTGCTTTTGGGTTGTAAATGTACATGAACAAACTTTTAAAAAAATCTTACAGTGAAATTTTAGTGCAAAAAAAAATCGCCTGTTGTTTGTAAACAAACAACCGGGAGTTTACAATGAAAAGCAAAACAGCTCCCAACTGGGGTGCTTATTGGTTACTTGGTCTAAATATTTTTATGAATGAAAATATTTTTCTAAAAATTGGAAAAAAAACAAAAGGTGAAGATTAAGATTGCTAAAGATTTTTCAAATTAACTAGTATCTTCATCTTTGTTGTTTTCAGCACATTTTGGCTGATATATTCTTCAGCAATCTTTTTACAAAATAACTAGTATCTTTATCTTTATTGTTAACAATAAAATGGTTCATATGTAAATACTGCTTTAATTGAAATATATAGGTAAATGATAAAGTAATGCAAATGACAAGCTATACTTTGTAAGTAAAATAATGTTAATACAACAACTGTTTTAAAGGAAAATGTCAATAGTAAAAACATCTAAATTGTTTGTTGCCAAGTAACTTATAAAAGGTTATAATACCCTTGGGAAAGGTATGAATTCTACTCTCCCTCCAGCTATCAGTAAATAGTAGGGCAGACTGGGCTCTTTAACCTTGGTTAGGCAACCGGTCTAGGAGAAGGAAAACTCTGAATTCAAACCTGTTAAACTCCGCTTAAGAAATTGACCTTGTGTCGTATCCTACTCGTGCGGAGGGGTTGGTAAATATATATATAAAAGGTTAGTCTCTAATATATCAATTTGATTATTGTGTTAGGAGACAAAATAGAATTGCCTCCCTTTTTACATTGATGGAGGGGCTTTCACACATCATGTATTCATTTTGGTCACATGACAAGGCAAACATTAAAATCTCTCTCTTTTTACGAAAACATGACATTGGAAGTGAAAGATATAGTCTGATAGATGTTCTGTAGGATAGCCCTGGATACCACGGTGTTCTCCTCCTGAACTGTGAAGCGCCATAGTCATAAGAAGGGCTACTTCTGTCTCTGTGCCAATGTGGCTGTTCTTAATGGATAATACAATTTTTTTATAAATACATTTTTCTATTTAACCCATAGATGGGACCCTAACAGGTACTACCACTCCGGGTCAGAGTGGACCAGGGAGCAATGGTGATGAAGGGGTGGAAATTGGATGTAGTTTATTTCTCCTGGCTAAAAACTTTTTGTAGGCCACTGTATACAGGGAAAATAAGATAGTTACAAAGACTTAGATGACTATTTTAATTTTACAACTGGTATCTTTTCTTAATAGGTAGTATGTAACCTGTCTCGTAACTCACTTTGCTCTATAAACTTAATAAGACATTCAGATAATCACAAAATTAAACAGCTAATCATTGGATAATGACTTTTATTAGAATAAGTTTTTTTGCTGCCCTAATTATATTCTTTCTCTGAATCAGATAGAAAAAAATCCATCTCAATATATTTGATTTTTATGAAATATATACATAAGCAAGAAAGATCCATGAAAAACATGAAAGACAGATAATAAGTAAGTTTAGGTTCCCAGTTCGATACCGGCCCTCACCAACTCAGCGTATGAGTAGCACAGGGATCTGTGCGGTAAAGTAAGGAGCTGAAAACAATCTCCTTGGTCTAGCACTAGTGAAAAGGGGATAGACTCTCTCACTGATTGGCTGATACCGACTTTAGCCACTTTGCTTTTACTTACTTACTTCAATTTCAGCAATTTTTATTTCTTGTAATGCTTTCAACAGTTTTTCTTCATTATTT
>CM042140.1:31734143-31791643 GCA_023376005.1 Doryteuthis pealeii
GGGCCTTCACCCAACGGCATCTCACACATCATACATGCTGGGTTTTGTATGCTCAGGCCATGGTGCCACATTAACACCCTTTATATGGCCGGGTTAGCTCAGTCGGTAGAGTGTTCGGCTAGAAACCACATGGTTCCTAGTTCGATTCCGGTCCTCGCCAACTCAGCGTATGAGTAGCACAGGGATCTGTGCGGTAAAGTAAGGAGCTGGTGGTAGGTGTGGCGCTCCACCTCAGATGCCAAAACAATCTCCTTGGTCTAGCGCTAGTGAAAAGGGGATAGACTCCCTCGCTGGTTGGCTGATACTGACTTTAGGCCGCCCCAACGACTTTACTTTTTTTTAATATGGGCTTAGTATATGTATAGCAGGTTGGCTGTCGTCATCTGTGCTACACCTTGTTACGTGCTTGATGTGATATCCTATTGATAATGACTGATAATAAACCTTTGTAAGTATTCCTTTTTCAAATCTTGTTGTATATTGCCTGTGTGGGGCCTTCACCCAGACGGCATCTCACACATCATACATGCTGGGTTTTGTATGCTCAGGCGATGGATATTAAAAGATGACTTTTAAAAGTAGGAAACACACCATATACTTACGTTTGTGTATGAATAGAAGTAAAGAAAAGTTGAAAAGTTACTTACTTAATTCATTTAGAGCTTCCATCATCGAATTATAACTAAAACAATTGTTACTATTTGTAGAGACACTCCTCACAAGAGATGCTTTGGGTTTTAACATCTGTTTCAATTCCTCAGCTCTGTTGAAATAACCCTGAACCTATAGAATAATGAAAGGGGAGGCAATTAGTTTAATTCAAGGAATAGAATATTAATGCTACTTTAAAAATGCCAGAAAGATGGGAACTAGTGAGATGTATTAATAAAAAATATATAACAAAGAAAAAATGTAGAAACTGAAAGAGTAAGTATATAAGTTAAAAAAGCAAGGAACATTGTTATTGAGAGAAACGGTGACTATGTGGAGAAGTAGGGATGTGATCCACAGAGGACCAGCTTCATTTTGATGTATGATACATGATCCTGTGTTGGTAATTATACTTGTCCTAAACAAAATGGCATTACTTTTTGACACACCTATGTGGAGAAGTAGGGATGTGATCCACAGAGTACCAGCTTCATTTTGATGTATGATACATGTTCCTGTGTTGGTAATTATATCTGTCCTAAACAAAATGGCATTACTTTTTGCCACACCCTCGTACCTAATTTGATTTCTATCTTGAGGTAACTTGAGCCTCTCCCCCCTATCCAGATGTGTCCCGGGTCCTCAACGTCAAAATCAGGCTCTGATGCTAAATAAGATTCTCTTATTCACACTCGACATCTCTTTGGTTGAGTGGCCCCCTTCAATCAATCAGCTGGTTATGTCAAGCCCTAGCACCTATATGACCGTCCCAACCCTATTGCCTTATGGTAACCCCCAACCCTTTTTATCATATATGTGCTAGAAGGCAGTGGCTGAGGGTTTTCATGTCCCGGGTATGACATTAAACTCTATCTTACGGTGAGGTTTCAGTTCTGGAGGTCTGGGGAATGTGGAGCACCCCTTCATCACTATTGTTCCCATGTCTACTGTGGCTCGGAGTGATAGTACCTGTTGGGGTCTCAGGTATGGGTTTAAATTAAAACGGAAAAATTTGGCTTGGGCATAGATTTTAATGATTTTTAATTATTCCTAAGGACACGATTTATGTTATTTTTGACTTAAATCTTAACCGTTAGTTGTGTTTTTAACAGTTTTTCATTGGACATACTTTCATGGTCATAAGGTTTCATTTTAAATGACATCCTCATCTTTACTACTTTTATTGATTAAGATATTTCTTGGAATTTATATACAACTAATCAAGATTATAAATATCAAATTTGATTTTTGTGCAATTAACAAATTTACAAAAATGTTTAAATAAGAAAAGAAAAACAAAATGCGAAATGCTTATTCATAATAATTTTCTATCAACTGTCTACGGAAGTCTAATTCAATTTTGATGTGGACAATGCTTCTTCCAACTTGAACGAAACATTCGTAATTAATATTGGACAAAAATAATACAACATTAGTTTTAAAAAATCATATATACATATATATACATGTATATGTGTCTGTCAACTACATTAGGCAGCCCACCAGCTCGCACATCTCGGCACCATCGAATGAATATCATGCAAAACAACAGGCAAAGTATTGGGAAACGGACAGCACAGCAAACGACCGTAGCCTCAAATGTGTTGGATTTTGTGTAAAGTATTCAACTCTGTTACAAGATGAATGCCAAAACTAAAACTAGAGTTTGGTAGGTGGCTTATATGGAGCTTTGGATTGTTCCATTATGAACTCAGGCAAGTTCATTTCCTGAGTTCTGATTGGCTGTTGGATTTTAGGGTGAGTAAGAACATGGATAAGTACCCACTCTTCAGCCATCACTTTGCATTATGCCAGCAGCATGCAAGGACTGTATTTAAGTTACAGCTTGTCTGTTGTTTCGTCTACTAACTTGACGGTAGTTAGAATCCTACTGCAACGGTGAGTATCATATTCTCTATATCTGGAGGATAACTTCTACAAAATGTTCAATGAGCTCATGCTGAGATGAATTCAATAGTGTCTGTTTTTATAGAGAGCCACAGTGGGAACTTTGTATATGACAATTGCTGACACACAGGGCATTCAACATTCTCCAGGCAGTTACACTTTTATTATGGCAACGTTCCTTCTTGATTTCATGATTAAATGCAAATCTGGCTATGGGTGCTAGAAGGCGGTGGCTGCGGGTCTACATGTCCTGGGAATGACGTTAAACTCTATCTGATGGTGAGGTTCCAGTTTTGGAGGTTTGGGGAATGTGGAGCACCCCTTCATCACCATTGCTCCCTGGTCCACTCTAACCCGGAGTGGTAGTACCTGTTAGGGTCCCATCTATGGGTTAAATAGAAAAATGTATTTAAAAAAAATTGTATTATCCATTAAGAATTGATTTATTTCAAAACTTTATCGGCATTAAATGACCCACTGAGGTTGATATGCCGTAAAACAAACCAAACCAAAACTGGCCATTTTTGCTGTGCAATCCGTTGTAGGGGATAATCTCTGCATCTTATTCAGATGTATCATCATTTAGAGGATTGTGGGGTGTGCTTTGATCAGGATTGTTGGGTATAATTTGGTCAGACAATATCTTGTCTGTAGATGGAGAATCATCACACTACACCATCAGCTTGTCTTCTCAGGATGTGCTGTCATGGTTGCTCGCTGTTGCTATGGTTTCAAGGATGAGGCACAGGTACTTAACATAAGGTGGCATCCCATCAACTTAAGTCTGAGCACAAACTGTAGACTTCTGTCACTCTTTCTTTCCCTAATTGCAAAGTGCATCAGTTGTGTGGGGCCTTTACCCAGACCAGGTCCCCCTTCTTGTACACTCCAGACTCTTTTTGTTCAAGCGATAGTGCAGTGTCAATGGGTGACATATGATGGTGAAATTTATGTCCATTAACTCTTAACATCCTGTTAAGAATTTTCCAAGTTCAGAGCCCCATTTCTATAAGGATTTATCAAAAAATGGCTAAAAATGGCCTTTTCATTAAAAGTTACCTGTTATATTCCTTAAATGAAAGACTTCTAAATATGTTTAATATTACATTTAAATAAAGGCTATTGTTTGGGGCAGATTAAGAAAACGGCTGACTTCTGGCCGGGTGGAATGAGGTGGTATAGGACGTTAAGAGTTAAGTAGGATTTAACTAATTTTTTTGTTTAAAATAATCTTTTTAATTTAATAATGACTTTTTTCTTTCTAGCATGCATCTACTGAAGAAAATGGCAATACCATGTCTACTACAGCAACGAATTGTCAGCATCCTGCATTGAAACCATTACTAATACTTATTGGTCATGTTTGTAAAGTAACATGTATGGTATTCTCTCCAAGTGCTCTCATGTTGGCTACAGGTTGCTTGAAAGGCTGGATAAATACATTTTGAGTATATTTATTCTATGTTATGACATTGGATTATGTGTTGGGTAATGTGACGTAAGCAGTGACGCAGTTTTTGTTACAGACAAAAACCGAAAGCGAATCTCCATTATTAATAGATATGCCATTGCCATTATGTCATTACTTTAAGGACAGAATTGCTTTTCTAACATAACTTCACATGGGAATGAAAGAAGCTTAATCAATGATTATTTTAAATACTATTTAAATTTAGATTTACATTTACATAACAGAAAAATAATTACAACATATTTATGAGAAAAAAAGGCAGCTTTTTTTTCTTACCTTGTCTCTTAGAGCATCTTTCTTTATGGAATTTCTTTCATCTAAAAGAATAGATTATTACAGTAAAACAGTAAACAGGTAAACAAATACTTAAACATAATGGTCTTTGATTTAGTTATTTTTTAATTATATTCAATGATTCTAAAATTTTGTTTGCGATTAAGAAAGGACATGTTTTTCATTTACACCATCAATATCCGGTTGTTTGTTAGGGGTTAAGGTTAGGGTTAGGGGTTAGTTTTATAATTTTAAAAAAAATCTAAAAATCGTCTGTTAAAACAACCGGATATTGACGGTGTAAATGAAAAACATGTCCTTTCGTAATCGAGATCAAAAAGGGGTGCCTAAAGGTCATATGGTCCTCTGTGTTTGTGTACAAAAACAATGTTTTTCTTTTCTTTTTTTAGATCAGGTTTATTCCTCATTCTTTACATTTACTATTCATGGGATATATAAGTAAAAAAGTAAAGTCGTCGGGGTGGCCCAAAGTCGGTATCAGCCAAACAGCGAGGGAGTCTATCCCCTTTTCTCTAGCGCTAGACCAAGGAGATTGTTCTTTGCGTCTGAGGTGGAGCGCCACACCTACCATCAGCTCCTTACTTTACCGCACAGATCCCTGTGCTACTCATACGCTGAGTTGGCGAGGACCGGTATCGAACTAGGAACCTTGTGGTTTCTAGCCGAACGCTCTACCGACTGAGCTATTTTTTAGTTAGTGACAAAAACAAGCGATAATGACTATGGCAGCATATTGCATAATATCAGCTTGTATTTATTGTTAAAATTTTCATTTTTTCCCATCCTTTTCCATTGTATTGAGTTCATGTAATCCAACAGGACTTGTGTATCTTTCTGGTGAGTATATAAAGGTGCCACCTACAAATCACAGTCACATGGTTGGCTTCAATGGTAAAAAATAGCTTTAAGAACATTAAAGCTATTTTTTCAAAGTATCCATATTTATGTTTTGTCGGAAATTCCATGTGAAGTATCCTCCCCTGCCACTAGGGAGACACATCGCTAATGAGATATTGGCACGAGATTCAAAATCCTACGTTACTTATCAAGGATCTGTTACTGGAGAGAGATGTCAAAAGACACGCTCTCTCACTTAGCCCAAAATCAGGGCCTACTTATAAGGGAACCGTTACTGGAGGAGAGACATAAAACTAACGTTCTCTCACAGACCAAGCTCTCATTACCAAGCCCCAAAACAGGGTACATTTATCAAGAACCTTACAACAGATTCCATCTAACTAAAGAAAGGCCAGTATGAACGCACACTGACCAAAGGAAAACAACTACCGAGACGAAGCGTCTTAACAACATTTCCCACCGACGAGAAGAAAACTGTGTTATCTCCAGTACTACAGGAAATCCCCCCACAGATGAGTCTGGTAGCAAATACCAATAAATTTGCAACATTTTATGTAATTTTATGTAATACAAGTGTCTGCATTCTACTTTTGTGTTTGTTCTTCTTTGTCCAACAATTTGCCAACGACTACGGGGAAATAAAAGCCCCTTCGAATCCGTAAATACTTTTAGTTTGTTATCACTATTGATAATAGCAAATCTAAACCTTGTTGATAATAATGTCAAAATTAACATTACTTTACTCTTTACTACTTTAAACTGTTTACAGTGTCTCACTGAAGCAAAGTACAAAAACTGATGGTTAGTTCCTTATAATTTGAACAGAAAGACTCAGATTACAATAATAATAGGACCTTGAATAGAATGTGTGAATAGAACTTTGAAATATCCCATCATATAGGTAAAAAAATACCAAGAAAATTTTATACAGTTGTGGCTGGAAATTTGGTAAGCAAAGAGTTAACCTTAACTTTTTTATATAAATTTTTAAAAAATTAAAAATCTGTAGGCAATTTTATTTGAAAAGTAACGTGATTTTTAAAATCTGAATTAGAAAATCTAATATAACTTTGCATGAGAATTTATAGATATGAAAATAAATAAAATGAAAATATGAAAATAATGAAAATACTATGAAAATAAATATATAATATTTAAAGGAAATACTATGAAAATAGTATAAACATTATTTAAAATAAATATTTAAATAAATATATAATATTAAAGGAAATACTATGAAAATAGTATAAACATTATTTAAAATAAATATTTAAATAAATATATAATATTAAAGGAAATACTATGAAAATAAATAAGTTCAAGATATTGAATATTATTAAAAGGATGTAATTCTGTATAGATAGTTTTAAAAAGTTTAATACTTTCTTTTTGCTATAAGTATGATGGACAGTGAATATAATATAATGTGATTAATGCTTACAATGGATGGCAGCAACAAAATGTTCAAGGGCATCACTGTAGAGCTTTATAGCAGAATGGAGATTCCCTACTTCATCCTCATGCACAGCTTCACTGACAATTCTTTTCTAAAAATAAAAAAAATGATTTCATTATATCTGCATTTATGTATGTATCATATACATCAATAAGAAGTAAGTCATAGACTTTCTTTGGATTCCATAGAATATTATAATAACTAGTAAAAATATACACCCTCCAGTGTGTTACATAATTATTAGTACCCTAACACTTATTTACAATAGTGTAGAAACCAAAATGGCTGTTATAAGTCGCAGCCGGCGGCCTTGAAGGATTGAGCGAGAAGGCTTGATCTCATCCTGATCCTTCCGGTGGATACCGTGAGAATTAGTGGAGAAGACCCTCTTTCGGGTTAGATTAAAGAGAGATTTTAGTCAGTATCGGCCAAACCACAACGGTGGTAAGTTGTGTTAAGTGCATGGCCGACTCAATCTGCGCAGGTGGTCTGGTGGGAATTTCAGAATAAAATATGATCTAAAGCAAATCGAAGTCTTGTGTTATTATCTAAAAACTGCCAATGACACAGGGCTTCTGATAAAGAGAAATCCCCAATGGAAGACCAGACACAAAGTCCCCAAGACGAAGTCTAGACGCTACCAGCTGTTTTGGGCACTAGTTCAGTTGTGCTTAGCCAGTTTCTGTTGTCCAAACCAACAGTAAACTGACTGGCTGACTTCAATATATATATATATATTGACTATATATATATATATATATATATATAATATACTGACTGACTGGCAGGTTCAGTTGTGCTTAGCCAGTTGCTGTTGTCCAAACCAACAGTATACTGACTGACTTCAATATGTTTTAAGGTTTTATGTTCTCAAGATTTTTTGAAAGCTTAAGCATAATTAATGGTTTTACTTCTATTATTTTTCTCTTTATTGGTCTTGTTTATAAGTCAAGTTTAATGTGATGAGATTTTTGCAGATTATTTGGAATGTCACACACAGGTTTCAAGTCCCCAAGATGAAGTCCAGACGCTAGAAGAAGAACGTAAGATACCAAAGATGAGCAGAAGAATAATAGAAAAAGAGTGTATACAACACATCTACTTCACTCTAATAATAGTAGTCAACCAAACACCCCCAAAAACATTTGATTAGAAGTGTTTTGCATCCTAAATTAGGGTGCTTAAAAATACAAGAAATTGATAAATCTGAAAAAAAAAAAAAATGAATATTTTTCTATCTCAATAACTCATTACAGAAACATCAAAACTGTTGAAGCCCAATTACTGTTGAATTCATAAAAGAGCCGAGTGTGAAGCTGTATTTACCAAGATAGAAATGAACAATGAATGGAACGTTAATTTTTTTTTCAGAGTACGAGGAGTGTCAAAAAGTACAAAAAAATCTAGATACTTTTTGACACACCTTGTATAATGTTATATATATATATATATATATATATATATATATATATATATATATAATATACACACACACGCATTATATGTATGTTCTTTATATATGTGTATATATATATATATATATATATATATATATGCAGATTCCATATATATATATATATATTATATATATATATGCAGATTATATATATATATATATATACTATATACAAGCGTGTTTAGTAGATCCTTGCGGAGAGAAAAAACCCAGCAGAGAGTTTGATTGTAAAAATATACTACCAAACATCAACCAGGAAGAAAAAAATTTTTGAAAAAAGAAAGGACCAAGATATTCGTACCAACAAAAAATAATCTATTGGTACAGTATTTGGCCAAAAGAAAAAACAATTTATATGTATATATATGTATATAAGATATATATATATTCATATAACCGCTAGGAGAAGCTAATATGTAAAAAGTGCTCGATACCTAAGTAGAGCCAAGTAATAAAGATAATCTAATGAGTCAGACGAACCTAATAGTAGGTTCGTCTGACTCATTAGATTATCTTTATATATATATATATATATATATATATGCAGATTCCAGGAGCAAACAATGTGTCTTGTGCTTTAAAAATACGGCCATGGAGGGAGAGCTGCTTAAATTTTCAATTTCTTGAAAAATTGCACTGCAGAGCTGTGTTTTTATTAAGATGTTTGACTGTTCATTATTCAAATTCATCTAAGTTAAAATAATTGGTTTTAACTGGTTTTAAAATACTTTAGGAGGAAGACAAGGAAAACAACCTTACCAACGCTTGTAAAAAACTCAATTTCATAATAAAAATGTTTCATAATAAAAATGTTTCATAATAAAAATATATATAAAAAATATATATAAAAAGTTTACTTACTGCTTTTTCCAAAGAAGTAGATGACGGAGCATGTTCTATATCAATAAATGGATGGCAGAAAAATTCAGCAAATTCAATTCGTTCATCTGGAATTCTCTTTAACAATCGTAATAATATATCCCGGCATTTGTCAGATACCTCTACACCATAAGGAAGCTAGAAAGAATTAGACTATTTAGTTACCTTTGAGAAAATAGAAACATATATACGCAAATATCTGTGTATCTAGGAATTAGAAATTATTACAAATCACATTTGCTATTCATAAATTATCAAATGTACTGAATGTTAAATGTTAGTGTTAAAGTAAAAAGAAAAAAAACAAACTTCAATAATGAATTTAATATGAAATTTTCCTTCATTAGAAACTTTTCAAACAAACATTTATATAATGAGTGATTTTCGGTTTAGCTTAGTCGGTAGAGCGTTCGGCTAGGAATACCAAGGTTTCTGGTTTGATACCGGCCCTCACCAACTCAGCGTATGAGTAGCACAGGGATCTGTGCGGTAAAGTGAGGAGCTGATGGTAGGTGTGGCGCCCCACCTCAGATGCTAAAAATATTCTCCTTGGTCTAGCGCTATTGAAAAGGAGATAGACTCCCTCGATGATTGGCTGATTCCGACATTAGGCCGCCCCGACGACTTACTATATAATGATTGTTAAATTGAAACCTCAAATAAAACTGATGATTATCCTCAAGAGTAAATCTTGTATCTACATTATTTTGTATTGAATCGTGGCATTTAAGGATTACTAGTAAACTGATTTACCAATAAATTTTTAAATTCTGCAATTATTCTATGATAAATCATAGAAGTATATTGAGACTTAATCTTTAAGGTTTCTTTCAATTCTATATGATTTTTTAAGCACCTCAAGGGTGACCAGGATTCAGAGGGACATGTTTCGCTTTGCACCGTCAACATCTGGTTGTTTGTTAACTGAGGATTTTTAGACGCATTTTAAAAAAAAAAATTATAAAACTAACTCCTAACCCCTAACCCTAACAAACAACCGGATGTTGATGGTGCAAAAGCGAAACATGTCCTTGGGAATCCAGTTCGGCCCTGGGGTGGTTAAAGTTAACTTGGTCCAATTTTTTCTTACTAGTTTAATTTACAGAATCTAATGCAATTAAGTATTTACCAGATTTTAATTTGAATCTAAACTTACCTCTACTGGTTTAGAGTCGGTAATCTTCTCTTCTAATTCTTGGAAACTTTTGGATGCAAAAGGAGCTTGACCAAAAAGACACTCTGCAAATATATTTTCCATGATATATAAAAAGCATCGGTTTTTGACAATAAAACTTTAGAAAATATATCACATAGAGTTTACATATTTTGGAAATGTTGGCCTTATAAACATACACAAAACTCAGTAGATTCATTATCAATTAAAAATCATGATCAGTTTTAACAAAAAGGTGAAAATTGCTTCTTGCAAGTAATTTTATCAGAAATTCCCTAGTAAATTATCTTCCCCTGCCGCTAGAGGGCGAATAGCCAACATCGTATGTTGGCGCCAAAACCAAATTTCTTATCGCATAGCAGTTACTGGAGGAGAGACGTAAAAATAATGCACTCATCACTTAGCCCAAAAACAGGGCCCACTTATCTACGGACCGTTGACCTGGACAGAGGCATTTTTTCACAGCACACTTTCGAAGGCATTGTGTCTGCATACTACAAGGCTGTCACAATAGCACACTACAGAAGACTGAAGACCAAATAGTCTACTTGAAAAGGCCCTCGTCCACCGTCATTTAAAGGAACTGTTACCCGGGTGAGAAGCTTCTAAAATAGCATCTCCCACCATTACTTATCACCGAACTGGTTACCGAGGAAGAACGAGAAACGCCCGAAGAAGTGTCCTATCAACATTCCAACTTCTACAACGAACTGCTTAACTCAGATAAGTCTTGTAGCAAATACCAATAAAATTTGCAAAAACATTTATGTAATTTTTGTTAATACAAGTGTCTGCATTTACTTTCGTGTTTGTTCCTTCTTTGTCCGACAATTTGCCGACAACTACGGAGAAATAAGAGTTCTTTCGAACCCTGTAAATACTCTTAATTTTTATTTTCAAAATCGGGAGTTTACCTCATGGCCACCATTTCACAAACTCTCCAAAACATGATGATATCAATCTGAGATACTCGTATTTAACTAAAATATTAACAAAGGAGGATTAAAAAAAATTCAATACATTATTGTCCTCTGTTCTTTTTTTCCCCTTTTTTTTCAGGTTGGTATGTCAACAACATAGTTATAATATCTTGAGGGAAGTCTAATTTTATGTTTTCTACCTCTTTCCTCACATAGGCATTTATCAGTTATTGCAATTGAAGAAAGAATATGGCTGTGGAGAATAAATAGTATTTTAGGTTGTTTGCAGGTTCTTCTATAATGCTTTGTGGTACTTCTTTTAAAGGTATTCAGTTGGCTGAACAACTTGGCAGGATTGTCTTTGCTCTTCTTCAATACAATTTGGTGGTTAATGTCATGGTGATGTAGAAGAATCATCTCAACGATATTCATCAGAAAATTGGTATTGGGTGATAAAATCAACAGGATTGTCTTTGCTCTTCTTCAATACAATTTGGTGGTTATGGTTATTGTTGTGGGGTTTTAAGGGGTCAAATAAGAACAAAACGACGGGTAACAAATGTAGGAAAATGTATTAACAAAAGAGTAGACAATTACAGTACAGAGAAGTGGGAATTACGTACCGACAATAGAGTTATGAGCTGACTCGCATTGGCTTACTCTACAAGCCATAATTGTCCCTGTTACTTATAGTAACCGTCGGTGCATTCCATTAGTCTATAGGGTATATCACCTATAACAGTTATGTAGAAGAATCATCTCAATAATATTTCACCATAATAATCATCACCAAATTTCACATATACATGTCAAATTTCATTGCTTTATCTTGAATAGTTTTCACTGTAAATGGGATTTGTCAATGTAATTACAATATGGTGTTTATGGTATTAGTAGCTTTTATTAAAGTCTACAGTTTTCCAGCTTCAAGTGGTTATATTTCAAAAAGTTAGGGACGGCTTTTGTTGAAAAAAAAACAAGTTCTTTGTTGAGTGGGAGGGGTGGGGTCTGCAATCAAGTCCGACGTTAACTGGTAAAGTAATCTTTCGTCATCTGTCTGTCTGTTTGTCTGTCTTTCTTCCTTTCCTTTCCCTCTTTCGCTTCGTAGGTCAGTCAGGTTCACGTGCCGCTCTGCTCTGTCTTCTTTGGACTCCCGTTATTTATGGACATAACTTTCAACATCTGGGGTACCCGAGTTAGAAACAATTCGGTTAATATAGTCAGGACAATCATCCGGGCAACTGAGTTGAACCTTGTATCCGTGCAACGCCTAAGTCTCATTTTTATCATTTGGGAGGATGCGGGTTCAATTCTGGCAGGCAAGACAAGTCTTGCTCTCTTTCTCAGAGAATACAGTAGTTGCCGTGCATTACCGCCATCTAACTCCTGTTCTCCATCACACAGATTTTAATAATTTAGAAACCCAAAATCTTATATCAATCTATTATCATTTGTTGTATATTCTCAGTGTCTCAGGCAGGACACTGCAGACATGGGTGATGCTTAAACCCACAGAAGAAAAAATGCTGGGGCACAGACGTGGCAGCTCACTGGTTTTACCAGGGAGCTCTGAATTTGAAACCTGTGTGTGACATTCCAAATAATCTGCAAAAATCTCATCACATTAAACTTGACTTATAAACAAGACCAATAAAGAGAAAAATAATAGAAGTAAAACCATTAAGTATGCTTAAGCTTTCAAAAAATCCTGAGAACATAAAACCTTAAAACATATTGAAATCAGTCAGTATACTGTTGGTTTGGACAACAGCAACTGGCTAAGCACAACTGAACCTGCCAGTCAGTCAGTATATTATATATATATATATATATATAGTCAATATATATATATATTGAAGTCAGCCAGTCAGTTTACTGTTGGTTTGGACAACAGAAACTGGCTAAGCACAACTGAACTAGTGCCCAAAACAGCTGGTAGCGTCTAGACTTCGTCTTGGGGACTTTGTGTCTGGTCTTCCATTGGGGATTTCTCTTTATCAGAAGCCCTGTGTCATTGGTAGTTTTTAGATAATAACACAAGACTTCGATTTGCTTTAGATCATATTTTATTCCGAAATCCCCACCAAACTACCTGCACAGATTGAGTACGGCAGTGCGCTTAACGCGACTTATCACCTTCGTGGTTTGGCTGATACTGACTAAACTTTCTTTCTAATCTAAACCGGAAGAGGGTCTTCTGCACCGATTCTCACGGTATCCACCGGAAGGATCAGGATGAGGTCAAGCCTTGTCACTCAATCCTTCAAGGCCGCCGGCTGCAACTTATAACAGCCATTTTGGTTTCTACACTACTGTAAATAAGTGTTAGGTTACTAACAATTATGTAACACTTTTAAATAACCCATTTTTAAATTTTTTGCAAGCATTACTAATTTTAGTGTCAGCCATAGAGACCTCACCTTTATAGTGAATAATTTTATAATTACTGATGTAATGAATATGTAAATACCTTGATACCCCCTCACTATAATCTGATTGGACAGTGTCATGTATAAATAGTCGACACTGTGTTGGTACAGGTACCTATACCTAAGCCTACAACCTAAGCTTACTCTCCAGACTACCCCACGACAGCTCGGAAGATGAATTGCTATTCGACGTACCAATTACTACTGTGATAATATACCAAATACCAACTTCAGAATATATCCCTTAACCCGGATATATCAATTACTTATCCTTAATTACAAAGTTTTCTGAACTTCCTGTATCTATCATTAAATCTACAAGTATTCCATTGACCTTTGAATTACCCACAGTTTTGTATAAACAAATAAAAGTGGTTATCAGGAGTGGCATTTGAGGATTTTTTGCATTTATACACTTTAGTATAATGTCCCTTCTCTTTACAGATATTGTCTCTGGCAGGACACTGCAGACATGGGTGATGCTTAAACCCACAGAAGAAAAAATGCTGGAGCACAGACGTGGCAGCTCACTGGTTTTACCAGGGAGCTCTGAATTTGAAACCTGTGTGTGACATTCCAAATAATCTGCAAAAATCTCATCACATTAAACTTGACTTATAAACAAGACCAGTAAAGAGAAAAATAATAGAAGTAAAACCATTAATTATGCTTAAGCTTTCAAAAAATCTTGAGAACATAAAACCTTAAAACATATTGAAGTCAGTCAGTATACTGTTGGTTTGGACAACAGCAACTGGCTAAGCACAGCTGAACTAGTGCCCAAAACAGCTGGTACTTATGGAACTCTGGAATACTCCATTCATGCATTTAGGTGATTCCATTTCTTGAGTTCTGATTGGCTGCTTGGTTTCTGTGGTGTTATAGTGTTGTATAAATAACCTGTCATTTTGCAGTAGGCTTGCAACAAGGTAAAATCCGTATTGAGTTACGGCTTCCTTGTTGAAGTCAGTCAGTATACTGTTGGTTTGGACAACAGAAACTGGCTAAGCACAACTGAACTAGTGCCCAAAACAGCTAGTACTTATGGAACTCTGGAATACTCCATTCATGCATTTGGGTGATTCCATTTCTTGAGTTCTGATTAGCTGCTTGGTTTCTGTGGTGTTATAGTGTTGTATAAATAACCTGACATTTTGCAGTAGGCTTGCAACAAGGTAAAATCCGTATTGGGTTACGGCTTCCTTGTTGCTTTGTCTGCCACTTCGACGGTAATTGGAATTCTTCTACAGTGAGTATGATATTTATTCTACAAAATATATCACACTTTAGTTTAGTAAGAAGAAAAATGTAAAATCTATGAGCATATTAATATATAGCAACAAGCCCCCCCACCCAATAACATATATATATTTACCAACCCCTCCGCACGAGCTGGATGTGACATAAGGTCAATTTATCAAGCGGAGTTTATCAGGTTTGAATTCAGAGTTTTCCTTCTCCTAGACCGGTTGCCTAACCATGGTTAAAGAGCCCAGTCTGCCCTACTATTTACCCATAGCTGGAGGGAGAGTAGGATTCATACCTTTCCCAAGGGTATTAGCGCTAAGTGAAATGCAATTACCACGTCCAGGATTTGAACTCGGGGCGACGAGTCCATTTCCCAAGACTTTAAACGATTACACCACGCGCTTCCTGAAAAAAATAACATATAAAAAAAAATTATTATATTCTGCTATTTGATATGTATTGTTCGCTCTTTACAGTTATTAGGTTTTAAAATTCTCATCTTTAAGTAAATTTAAAAAAAATATTATTATTACTATGATGCAACATCATGTGATGATTAATTTGTATTTCATTGATGAAATGTCTTTTACCATTTTGTAGTAAAAGATATAGAACGATACGCAGACAATATCACACATGACTTGTTTACTCATGCATCATTACAAAAAAAAGGGCTGAGAGCTGGGAATCACGTGTCTATGCACGAGATCAGAACGAGGCAAGAACAAGGATGATGTAAGGGGGACAACTCATCACATCTCCCCGGTCATAAGATTTTATCATTACAATATTAGTTTATTTGTAAATGACAGAGTCTTTAAATTTCTGAGGGATTTTCTTTGTTCTCGTAGGCTGCACTGATGGTGTTGGTGTTGGGTTTTGTTCCTCTACTTGGCTGGCCAGCATTCTGTATGGATTGGACCTGCTGATTTGTATCAGATGATGTTTTGTTATTGTTTGTGTGATATGTACTCTGTTGGGATGGTGGTCTTATACTATGTTCGTTTAACTCTTAACATCCTGTTAAGAATTCTAAGTCCAGAGCCCTATTCCTATAAAGATTTATCAAAAAATGGCTAAAAATGGCTTTTTTGATTTAAAGTTACCTGTTATTTCCCTTAGATCAAAGATTTCTAAATATGTTTAATATTACATTTAAACAAAGGCTATCATTTGGGGTAGATTAAGAAAATGAATGTGACCTCCGGTTGGGTGAAACAACACTGATACAGCCCCCACTATAATCTCTCATTTATCAAGTAAAATTTGCAATTCTGTTTAAAGTAATGAAAGCAAAAACTGGTCATAAACTTGAAGATGCTTAAGTAATAATTTAAATCAAACAGACTTGATATTACTTCATTTAAAAAAAAATCTTTTCCAAATTTTCCCTTCTGCTTCCTTCCCTTTTTGTAGTGAGATAGCCAATGGCGTGTTATCTCATTTACATATGTGCATTACAGCAGGAGATATATAGAAACAGTCTAGAGGACATGGAGGATTTTAGCTATGAGAAGCTAACACATAGAGCTAAGATACGCTCGGAGAGTGACTACTATTACTACAACAAGGAATACGAAACCACACATCACAACACTTTTCATAGATTGTTCAGATTGTGCTTATGCTTGGTCACTTTCTTGAGTTAAGTATATATGCATATAAATACAAGAAGATATAAACAAAAAATATAATTAAGAAATAATGGAAAAGATAAACAAAAAAACATTTTAAGCAACAGAATGTGTAAAGAATCTATTTATAATGAATATCTATAACCATTGCACGGACCGGGCAGTAAACGCTTCTCGAACAGACTTCTCGCATGGTTTACGAACTACTGCCCAAGCCCCCGACACACTCATTTTATAGGCTACGGCGAGGCGACCGATTGGTTAATCTGCAGAGTTTCAGATTTGCATCAGCGCACCTCGGCCCAGCATGCTTCCAAACTGCTCCACAACATGCGCATGCAAATCGCGGACGCTTTTGTGCATGATGTCGCATATCTTGCTCACGACAATCACAATATCAGGCAAAATGATGCATACAATGACAGGAATAATGACATAGTGTATTAAAACTGAAAGACTTTTACAGATCTTTTAAAAGAGTTTTTAAAATCAGATAATATAAAAAAAGTGATTAGAATAATTTTTAAGTGTATACATTAACTGACAAAAACTGAGCCTGAAAGTTATATATTACCATAAAGTATCACTCCTATTGACCAAAGATCAACTCGACTATCATACTTCCGCTTGCAGATTATCTCAGGTGCCATATATAAAGGTGATCCTCGTAATGTGTGAAGCTCTGCACCATCCAAAATATGTTTGGCAAAACCAAAATCTGAAATTTGTAATGAAAATGATAATATTAAGAGAACAATATATAAACATATAGAGATATAAATACTGGAGTTTCAGAAAGGAATGCATATATAATCAAGGTGATTTTACTTTCAATAGGTGTTACATAATTATTAGATACCTAATATTCATGTGCAATAGTGTAGAAATCAAAATGGCCGTTATAAGCTGCAGCCCATGGCCTTGAAGGATTTGAATGACAAGGCTTGACCTGTACTGATCCTTCCTTCTGGTGGATACCGTGAGAATCGGTGGAGAAGACCCTCTTCCGGTTTAGATTAGAAATAGATTTTAGTCAGTCGGCGAGAAACCACGGCGGTGATGAGTCGTGTTATACACGCTCCGACTCGATCTGCGCAGGTAGTCTGGTGGGGGATTTCGAGAATAAAATGTGATCTAAGTAAATCGAAGTCTTGTGTTATTATCTAAAAACTACCAATGACACAGGGCTTCTGATAAAGAGAAATCCCCAATGAAAGACCAGACACGAAGTCCCTAAGAGAAGTCGAGACCTAGAAGAACTTAAGAAGAATAGAAGTAAGAAGTAAGTAATGAGAAGGGTATGCAACATAGGTTTAACATTATGAATGTTTACCCAGTGATACATTGGTGAGATGTACATTTCAATCAAAAGATATTACAAAATGAGTTGATTTTTTAAGTATAATTTAAAAGTATAGTCTATAAGGTTCAATGCAGGTTTTTTTCCTTCCTTCAGTTCTAGTGTCTTTTCTCCTCTCTCTATTCTTTTTAAATGCTTATGGTGGTAAGAAAGGTGTGTTTGATGTCAATATTCAATAAAAGTGTTCAAACATTTAAAGACCATAAATAAATCAAGCAAAATGGCATAGAAGACAAAACTCTTGATTAAACAAACAAAATTGTATTAACAAAACGTATACAAAAAGGTAGCATCGAATACTGGGCGAGGTTCCGCCAAAAGTTCTTTTTTTAAAGTTTAAATGTAAAATGTAAGCTGGTATTTGACAGTTCAAAAGTGAGAAAGAAAAGGTGAAAGTTTAAAGTCAACTCAAAAGCAGTCAGGCATAAGTTGAATGAATATAAGGTTTATCTCCGAAAGCATAGGTTATTCAAAGAGAGAGATAGATAGATACCTTCAGCATGTAAGCGAAATGTTCTTAAAAAGGGTGACGTGAATTCCCTTAGGCAAATGAGATCTTTCTGGTTAGGATCCGAAAGGCTGGCTTTTTATAGTCCAGCATAGGCTCCAAAAAGGGGTCTATTTGATAAATTTTCTTATTAGGCGGGAACGCCTCTGATTGGTTGAATTTTACGAATTTTATTTTAAATTTTATTTCTACTAGGGTGCGCAGTCCACATGCGCAAACTACCTATTTTTGTCATTCGACTTCTGTCTGTCGAAGTATGAATTTCCGGATCGCCACATGCTTATCTTGGGGCAGCAAAGAATAGTCAGATTTATTTCTTAATGATATTTCACTTCAATCGGAATATGCTGAATTGATAATGCATTCTGCAGTCTTACGTACAACATCCTTTAATATTATGAATGCTATGATAGTAAAAATTGTCTAAGATTAAACAACAAGGCCAAGCAAAATGTGAATGTTTATATTTGTGCATTTGAAAGATACAAGTAGACTAAAACAAAAGGATACGTCATGCATAGTTGTATACAGGAGAAAAATTATTACAAACATATACTTTACAAGGGGTAGTAATAAAATTACCTGACTCATTTTAAATACTGTTCATGTGCTTCAAGAAATAGGATATATAAAAAATACGATAAAAGCTTCTATAAGTAAAGTAAAGTCGACGGGGCGGCCTAAAGTCGGTATCAGCCAATCAGCGAGGGAGTCTATCCCCTTTTCAATAGCGCTAGACCAAGAAGATTGTTTTAGCATCTGAGGTGGAGCGCCACACTTACCATCAGCTTCTTACTTTACGTTTATTTTAAGAAACATGCAGGGGTTTAATAATAATAATAATAATAATAATAATAATAATTTAATCAAATAGAATAGTTTAATTTGTACTTACCACCTATCTTCAAAACCGGATTTATAGAGGAAGACAATAAAATGTTTTGTGGTTTTAGGTCCATGTGGGCCACATTGTTTGACCAAAGGAAGTGCAAAGCCAACGCTATAAAACAAAATAATCAAAATTGCAATCAATGTTAATAATAATATATATAATCATTTTCATTTTGTATTCAATATCAAAAAATACATAAAAATTTATCCGTTAATATTGCTAGAAAAAAAAAATACAAACAATTCATTAAATATCCAAAAAATATGAACATTAAAAATGAATTTAACATTTTACATTATATGATTATCAGCATTGAGATACAAAGACATTGATGGTTCTTTATTGGTCAGATGCTGTTGCTGCTGCTGCCGCCAACAACAACAAAAATATATAGAAAAATAAAAATATATATAATATATATATATATTAATATATATATATAATATATATAAAAATATATAAAATATATTTTAAAAAATTATATAATATATATTAATATAAATATATTAAAAAAAATATATAATATATATAAAAAATAATAATATATATAAACATTTATATTTCTCCTTGAAATAACATAAATAAATTTTATTGAAATAATTTTATTTTATAAAATATTTTATAAAATTATTTTATAAAATATTTTATAAAATTTGAAATAATTTTATTGAAATAATAATTTTATTGAAATAAAATGATATTTCTCCTTGCAATAAGTTTCTCCTTTAAATAATAATATATATATAAACATTTTGATTTTGTATTCAATATCAAAAAATACATAAAAATTTATCCGTTAATATTGCTAGAAAAAAAAAATACAAACAATTCATTAAATATCCAAAAAATATGAACATTAAAAATGAATTTAACATTTTACATTATATGATTATCAGCATTGAGATACAAAGACATTGATGGTTCTTTATTGGTCAGATGCTGTTGCTGCTGCTGCTGCCGCCGATGCCAACAAAAACAACAACAATAATGATAATCTTATTATAATGGAGATTGTGTGTTTTTCTGTCTGTAACCGAAACTATATTATTACTCAAGTCACAATTCCCTTAATCATTTACGTCAAATTCTCCATGATTTCATTCTTTTAAACCTTCAGTTATTAATAAAAATTGTTTTACATCATTAAGACTGTTGACCATATCTACGTACTAATAACATGCAATTGTATTTATATATACAACAAAATAGCGGTTTACAGTTTGAACGAGAAGGCTAATTTGCATATTGATATTTAAAATTTTATTTTAATAAATATGTGCTTGGTATTATTGATTTCTAATTGTTTGGTTTTATCTTAAGAAATATAAACAAAAATCTCGCGGATAAATTTTAAAAGAAATTTATTTACAAGAAGAAATAACTGTAATATTATCCTTTACTTCCTATTTTAACTAAATAGTTAAATTAGGAAAAGTTACCAATGAAAGAGGGGAGTAATGGAAAATGATGGAATAGTTAGTTTCAAAGTTGTTCTATTTTTCGATTATACCCCCTCTGTTGCAGATCTTTTTATCTGCATTCTTAGTCAGTTTCATTAGCCTTTCTAATTTAATATGATATTTTATTATATCAAAACTTAAATACTTGCACCCGGAGGGTGCATATATTTGCTAGTAATAATAATAATCGATTTAAATAGAACATGTTTAATAATTAATATAAATTTATAAGTATAATTTAAATTTTATAAGTATAATTTAAATTCATAAGTATAATTTAAATTCACAAGTATAATTTAAATTTATAAGTATAATTTTTTTTTATTGGTATACAATTACCTATTTGTTGCAGGAATCTGCGAACAACTGTTTCTGGTAGGGCCCTTTTCTTGCGTAAAAAATGGGATAAATCCCCTCCGGAACAAAACTCCATAATCAAATAAATATACTTATCATCCCACTGGAAAATAAAAACGACAGAAAAAATAGAATAAATAAACAAAAAATTTCAAAATAATAGTTTGAGAAACATGAATCCTATTCATGTAAAATATTTATATTTGATTTTTTCAAATCATAATATAATAATGATATATAATATTATATGGCAATAAAAGTTTTGTAAATTCAACTGTTTTTTAAAATTATGATATAATGTAATAATATATATTAAAAGTTATAATATAATAATAATATATAATATGATATGGCAATAATAATTTTGTAAATTTAACTGTTTTTAAAAAAAATTATAATATTAACAATATATATTAAAAATTATAACATAATGATAATAATATATAATATGATATCGCAATAATAATTTTGTAAATTTAACAGTTTAAAAAAAAAATTATAATAATAATAATAATATATATATTAAAAATTATAAATATAATGATAATAATATAAAATATGATATGGCAATAAAATGTTGTAAATTTAACAGTTTAAAAAAAAAATATAACATAATGATAATAATATATATTAAAAATCATAATATAATGATAATAATATATAATATGATATGGCAATAATAATTTTATTGATTTAACTTGAAAAAGCATTGAAGCCCAAATGAATTTACTTATTAAGCATTTCATGATTGGGAACTTAGTTACTGTTGTGAGGTGTATATCTCAAAGAGTAGATGTTTGCTGGTTGATATTGAATTACTGCTTATATAGTGTATCTAATTTACATATAATACTACACGTCCCTGAACCTGAGAGGTTGTATGCCCATGGTTTCTCTGGGTTTTTGTGATTTCTCAACATCACACACATATTTACACATGCACCTAACTGAATATATTTATAGATTTTTGTTATGTTTGGAAATTAGCTGTTCAGTATAAACCTATTAATTTTGTTCTTGCTTCATGTCATTTTGCTTAGTTTTATATGAATGTTTGCTATTGTCTCATTCTTTATTGTAAATTTGCAAGAAAAAAATGGGTAATTTTCACCTTTAGTTGTCAAAATTCCTAGCATAAAATTGTGCGTGCACATTATCTGAAATGAACTTAATTGTTATTAAGAACACATTTTATGATATTTTTGAGTATTGTTTTCGAAAAGTTTCTAAGATTTGTGTATTTCGCATGGACACTTTCAAAATGGCTACTGGCTTGTTTCAAAGTGAAAGTCAGTCGGCTAAATTCCTAGCATAAAATTATCTGAAAGGAACTTAATTGTTATTAAGAACACATTTTATGATATTTTTGTGTTAAAGCATGCAGTTATATTGTTTTCTAAGATTTGTTTATTTCGCACGGAAACTTTCAAACTAGCTACTGTCTTGGTTCAAAGTGAAAGTCAAGGGAGGTTACTCTAATTGCCTTATTTGCTAGGGATTTTGACAATTAAAAGTGAAAATTACCAAAAAAAAAAAAAAAAAAAAAAATGAATATTTGTTATTGGAATAAAAGATAAACCTTACCAGAAAATCTTTGAGCTTCACAATGTTTTCATGTTTTAACTTCTTCAGGAGCTCAATTTCTGTCAACAAATTCTCTGTGGACTTTTTGTTCAGACTGGTTTTAAGAACACATTTAATTGCAACCACTTCTCTTATACCTGTCTGGAGAGAACAGAAAAATAAAAAGATATATTATTGAAAACTGATGCATTTTGTTAAAAAAGAAACAATGAATAAAAGTTTAAACAAAAATTAAGTCTCTGATGAACATTGCTTTATAAACAAAAAAAATCCCAACAAACTATTGTGTAAAAGGTTATTTCCTATAAGTCTAACATAAACAAAGGGGAATCACTCTTGACTGATAAATTATTTATTTATTGATCTACTAGGAAAAAAGAAGACGGGGTTAGGGTTAGGGTTTAGGGTTAGTTTAATGGGAAAATAAATAAATAATTTATCAGTCAAGAGTGGTTCCCCTTTGTTTATGTTAGAATTAAAGGAAATAACCGTTTAAAAATATATGATTCAATGTGTATCAGTTTTTATCATTAGCAAATTAAAAGAAAGGATTGTGTATATAATTCAAATGAGGAGTTTACAAAACAATGAAAAGATGGGAGAGTTGTCTGCCCATTTAGTTCACTGGTTCCCGCTAGGGGCCATTTATATTTAAGCGGCTAGTTTGAACGTCTCTTTCTCTTTTTCCGGTTGCTCGACCTACGAGACACACTATGGGTTAGACTCTGGTCTACCCCCTTCTTGTTGGGGCTTTGGCCCCCCCCTACATTACTGTAAGTGATTCATACAGTATGGACTATTCCTAGTCTCATGTCTGTTGCTTTTATGTTTATCTTTCTACATGTAACTTTGTATTACGTATGTATGTATGTTCATGTGCACCTTATATTTTATGTATCTCGTCATATCCATGTGCTGTACCATATTGAATGTTTTGTCTATCAAACCTTGTCGGAGTTTGTATCTTCAAGTATATATCACTTTTAACCTTACAGAATTAGGAAAAAAAGATTTAAAAGTTTGGAATAAGTTTGCTTGAAAAAATAGGGAGCCATATTTTTTTATGCTGAATTCTTAAGGATTCACTACAAGATTTAGCATTGAATTTGGCTGAGTGGCTTACATGATGGACTGTAGCATCATAGGAAGTGCAGTTGCATTATAATATTAACTTTCAGATTAATCCCCTTGGGAAAGATATCATACCCAAGCTATGCTTTATATATTACCAGTACTTTATGATCAACTATATATATACATACACATATATATATATATATACATACACATATACATAGAGACATATATATATACACATATATACATATACATATATGCATGTTGAATTAAACAAAAGACACATCTCCTGTTTAACAATTTTATTTTTGATCTTTTCGAGTTTTCTGGCCAACTTTTTAATATTTGGGTGGAATTCGTGTATTAGTCCACCAAAGTTCAGGTCCCGAGTACTTTCGGCACTTCGAAGTGCCATCATCAGGGGTGATGTGTTCCAGTTTTTTTTTAGGACCTGAACTTTGGTGGACTAATCCATGAATTTCACCCAAATATTAAAAAGTTGGCCAGAAAACTCGAAAAGATCAAAAATAAAATTGTTAAACAGGAGATGTGTCTTTTGTTAATTCAACATGTATAAATGAAAAAATGCTGCCCAAATACACATATTTAAAAATATACATATATATATATACATACACATATACATAGAGACATATATATATACATATATATACATGTAGAATTAAAGAAAAGACACGTCTCCTGTTTAACAATTTTATTAACGATCTTTGCAAGCTTTCTGTGGATTAGTCCACCAAAGTTTTTATCCCAAGTACTTTCGGCACTTCGAAGTGCCATCATCAAGGGTGATGTGTTTGTGTTCCAGTTTTTTTCAAGTTAGTAGTAGTGAGAGTAACTAGGAGGGGAACTCGTAGAAATTATATTAATGAGGCTGGAAGGAGGAGAATTGGTAGGAAAAGTGTTATAGGCATTTTAAAATGTGAGTACTGCATTCAAAATTAATCTTATTTAAGGATGGTTTGTCTTGTTTGATGTATAAAGATTCTAGTATTTGGAGTTTTTGTTTGTTTTCTTTGTGCAAAATGTGTGTATTTTCTATTAGGATATTTCGGTAATTAGAGTGGGGGCATGTATGTAATTTTAGATGTGAAATGGAGCTATTATCTGTCAAATGGCGTGACAAGGTTGTTGAGGTAAAACCGATGTAGGTACTTTCATTTTTTGGGAGACAGCAATCTCCTAAGGGGCATTTAAATTTGTAAACTACATTAGTCTCATTAAGACGACTTGTCTGGAGAGATGAGTTGTTGTGGATAACAAGGTTAGTGGTTTTAAATTTGGTGTAATAAATAATTCATTTTACCTTATTATCGTGCATGGTTGAAGTAACGTTTTTCCGAATTAATATTTTTAGTGCTATTTCACCCAGTTTGTAATTCATGTGCATCTGGTTACAATAATAAATTATGAAGAAGTATTTGCTGTAGTATTTTTTTCCTTGTAGTTAGCATCTATTTTTGGATGATCTGTTTGATTTGTTCGTCAATGACATGATTAGGAAATCCGTTATTAACCAGCGTCTGTTTGATATTTTTAAGTTTGGAGTAGAATATCGGCTTTGAAGAAGAAATGAGTTTTGTGTGATATACTAGGTTTTTTTATAATAGGTTTTTTGTACTTTTCAGGACATTTGCTATTAAAATTAAGAGTACAGGAGTTAATACTTGTAGGCTTTTTGTATGGGTATGTTGTAAAAGTGTTATTGTTAGTGTCAATCAATACATCAAGTAACAGGAGTTGATTATTATTGTTTAGTTCATATGTAAACAGAGATTTTTTTTAATGCCTGCTGAAGTTCAATTAGTTTGTTTGTGTTGTTGACAAGGACGAGAATATCATCAACATAACAAACGTAGATGGAGGCCTTTTTTTTAATGTTAAATATTTTATTTTCAAGGTGGGCCATGTAGGAAATACTGAAAGTCGGACCCAAAACGGAAACCATCGAGATACCGTCCTGTTGTACATATATACCTAGATGGTCGTAAAATGGGATTTCAGTTGTACAGTAGAGGAGAATATTTTTAAGGGTGTTGGGATTAATTTTAAGAGGTGGATATGAAGGGTTGTAGGTTATTTCCTATAAGTCTAACATGATCAAAGGGGAACCACTCTTGACTGATAAATTATTTATTTATTTATTGATCTACTAGGAAAAAAGAAGACTGGTTTAGGGTTAGGGTTAGGATTTAGGGTTAGTTTAATAGGAAAATAAATAAATGATTTATCAGTCAAGAGTGGTTCCCATTTGATCATGTTAGACTTATAGGAAATAACCGGGTTGTAAATATTTTCTATGATGATGTCTATAGTTTCTTTGACCGGAACGTTGGTGAAAAGATTTTCAACATCAAGTGAAGCTATAATTTTGTTATCTGGTTTTGAAGGATGTAGGATTTGGAGTAGATCATGGCTCGATTTCAAACTGTAATTAGTGGGTATATATGGGGAAATGATTTGATTAATAATCTTAGTTAATTCATGTATTGGTGTAGTAACTTGTGAAATAATAGGGCAGAGAGGGTGTTGGGGTTTGTGCATTTTGATTGTACCGTAAATGTAGCCAGGTTTATAGCTGACGATGATTTTGAAAAATTTTAGGCTGTCTTGTTGGGCATTATTTGCCGTGATGAGTTTATTTATTTTTGTTTTTAGTTGATTTATGGGATTTTTGTAAATTTAAAAAAATTTTGTGTGATTGTCTAATAATGTTTGCAATTTGGAATTGTAGTCAGTTTTATTAATCCCAATGAAAATATTAGTTTTATCGGCTTTTTTAATGAAAATATCAGGGTGGTCACGTAGTTGTTTAGTGGTGGTTTTTAACTGTTTATTGAGTAGCATGGAAGAGTTGCAGTTCCTATTAAATCTGTTCTTAATAGCTTCAGCTTTTAGAAGGACATTTAATTCTGGGTGGGTGGTGATTTTCCCTTGTGTCTGGAGCTTCTGGATGTTCCGAAAGAGTATTTCGATTTCAGTTTTTTGATTCTGGTGTTTGTATGAATTATATAAGTGACCGTTTGGTCCAAGGTTAAGAAATTCTTTTTACTGTGCTACAAAAGCCTTCTTTTCTTTCACACTTTCAATAATTTCTTTCTTGGTTCCGTTTTCCAAATAAACTCTTTTTTTTTTTTAGTTACGTTAAAAATATATTTTTTTCAATAACTACTTTCAATAATCTTATATTCTCATTTTTACCTCTATTCCCTTCTGCTAAAAAAACCCATCTGTCTCTGATCATCCACCAACTCTAATTCTTATTTCTCTAACTTTTCATCCATCCAATTCTAACTTTTCCTCATCTTCCACATCCAACCAGATGACTATAACTAACTTATTTCTCTAAGTGACTTTTTTTCCGCCCTTAAACTTAACGTTTGATTTCTTTGATTTTTTTCGCGCCTAATCATTTGTTAATTATTTTTTTAAAATTCCGCGTCTTAGGGTGGCAACTTTTGTTTGAACTATATGACATGCCCTATTTCACTCTAATTTAAATTACATTACAAACAGAACATGTGTTAATAAACTATTCTAAACTTCTTAAATTTATTCATGAATTTGACATATACATATATATACATACATATATATATATACATACATATATATACATACATACATATATACATATATATACATACATACATATATACATATATATACATACATATATATACATACACATATATATATATATATATGTGTATATATATATACATATATATGAGTAAATAAACAATGTGTTTATTTGATATGGCTTTTAGCCCAATTTGGGGGGGGATATGTGCTTAATTGAAGTCATACCTAATTTTGAAAATTAATTAGTTAATAATTAATGAATTTAGGCGGGTATATAAGTTCAAATATAAGGCTAAACAAATCAAGAAAATGTCAATCCCGTATAAATATATATGTATATATATATATGTATATATATATATTCTGATGTAATACTAGAGTAGATCAACTAGTGTATATATCTATAAACTTTTGTAAATTTCTAAATAATGTGTGGGTGAGCAGAAAATTCATTTAACCTGCCTGGGTAGAGGAATTTTGTATTGACGAGTTTACTACTATTCCTCCTCCCCCCTGATAATCAATGATATTAACCATCCCCCTACCAATGACGACAGAACAGAAGATATGTATTTCTTTTCTTGACTTTTTAGCTTGACCCACAATTGAAAAATACTCGTGAACCCCGAGTTTGCGCCTTTGATGACAATGACTACATGGTTACTATGGCAACCGAATTTCAGATTTCGCGCCAAAGAGAGAGGAACCAGCACAGAACAGGGAACTGTGTCATTATGAACAGATTCGCCTCTCTCCCACAGAATTTAACATCGCTAAAAGAAGTGATGAAAAGAAACTTTGGATCTTTCGACAGTTGTGAAAATAGCTGAAGAGAAGAAAAAACATCTTTTGTAAAAAGTATAATAATATTGATTTAACTCTCTCTCTCTCTCTCTAGTTTAAAATTCAAAATGAAAATTTAATATCATTATTCATTTTTAATTTTGTTTTTACACTACATCAGTGTGTTCTTAGGAAGACATGGAAATGAATCCAACAGTATGTTTTTTTGGACCATATGACCTTTAGGCACCCCTTTTGCGATCTCGATTCATAAGGACATTTTTTTTTCAATTATACCGTCAAAATCCGGTTGTTTGTTAACTATTGCTAAATAGTTCAATATGTAAAAAGTATAATAATCTTGATTTAACTCTCTCTCTCTCCCTCTCTCTCTCTCCATTACACTTTTTTTCTTACTTTCCTTTTTTGAAAAGAAAAGAAAAGAAAGGATAATTGTGAAAAGGAAAGAAAACTTTTATAATATTTGAACTTATTCATTTTGTTGAATCAACTTGAGAACTTCGATACACTCAGTGCATACGAGAAAGAAAAGAGACTGAATGTAAAATATAATGACAGCACATCTGCTGAGTAAAACCTCCTTCCAATTGGGCCATCTGTTGGCTGTAGATGATGACCCATGCTATTTGCAGAGCAGTCCATGGTATGCACTGTTATTTGGGCTAGATGGGCAGTCGGAGCAGTCCCTCCAATCAATTAGCTGGTCATATCAAGCCCTAGTACCTATATGATTTTCCCTACCGTACTGCTCTTATGGTAAAACTGAATCTTCATTGCCATTACTCCCAGGCCCACATTGACCCAGAGTGGTAGTACTTGTTAGGCCCACCAAGTACGACCACTTCAGGTCCCATCTATTGGTTAAATAGATTTTTAAAAAAGCAGTTTTAAAAAATATGTTTAAAAAAATGAATTAGAAATAATTTGAATACCCAGTAATAATGAATAAAACAAACATGGCTTCAGCATGAATTGTTTTAAAATCTCAATAATGTGTTTGAGGTTTGGGGAATGTGGAGCACCCCTTCATCACCATTGCTCCCTGGTCCACTCTGACCCGGAGTGGTAGTACCTGTTAGGGTCCCATCTATGCGTTAAATAGAAAAATGTATTTATAAAAAAATTGTATTATCCATTAAGAATTGATTTATTTCAAAACTTTATCGGCATTAAATGACCCACTGAGGTTGATATGCCGTAAAACAAAACAAACCGAACCAAACGTGTTTGTTTTAGTACGTAATTTACTTCAGACAAAACGTCTGTTTTCGTAATTTTTTTTTGGCAGAATATAATGTTTAAAATGTATCAAAAATTAATTACATATGTAATATCATTTTGCTTTTTTACTGATGCTAATTATGTTACTACTTTTTGACTTAAACAAAAATTTGACCTTATATAATCGATTTTATTAATTACAATTTGTTTTTAAAGTGAAAATTGGTGCTTGAATAGTTGATATTTAATAAAAATACATATTTGTCTTTCTATGACCATATGCTTACAGTGGAGTTGTTTTATGAATAAAATAATTTGTCTTTTTTTTATACTACTGTATAAAAAAGATGAATCTTTTTATTTATAAAATAATTCTATTCTATGCATATAGTCGTAGAAAGAAAGGCTAATGATATTAAGGTCTGGATAAAGTTCAAAGCTTTTGCTGATAAGAAGGGGTGTAAGGTTTTTAAAAATTTTTTCATTTTAGAACTCGTCTTTTTTATTACAGTTAGTCGGCTGTCTTAACTCTACCTCAAAGCTCAATTTGTGCCGACGGGAGATGGGATGGGGTGGGGTGTGTGGTGTCGGTAGTTTTTTAGAAATGAATATTCATATTTTTTTTCATACCGGGTCTGCTGTCTAGGAAGTTCAAAACTAAACTCATGTCGATGTGAGTAGGGTGGAGGTGGAGTGGTGTGTATACGGTATTTTAAAATTTTTTTCTTAATTATTGAATTATATCGCTTAATTATTAAAAATCAAAAAACGAATTTTGTGTGTTTCTTAGTTATAAGCATATTAAGCTGTATGCAAGATTTCAAATCTGAATGACCTTGTTTGTGAGTTATAAGTTGACACATACATACCAAACTTCCTTTTATATATATATATATATTATATATATATATATATATATATATATATATTTTGGCAGCAAGTTATTTTGTAGGCAAGTGTTATTAAACAACACGGAACATTTCTTTTTCATGATCTTGATTTGTATCTTTTCCAGTCTTCTGGCTATCTTTCTAATGTTAGGATCCAGTTGAAATAGGATTCTTCCCATACTATCAGCCCGAGCGCTTTCGACTGTTTCTTCAGTCATCATCAGGGGGGTATATGATTTGGTGTTAGTTCTTTTTTTCTTCCTTTTTCTTGTTCTTTTGTTTTTAAATTAGAAGAGTCCATTATTTTTAGAGGGTTGCGTGATTAGTGTATTAGTTATTAAAGATAGCTGATATATTATGACCAATGTTGAATGCTATTTTGTTAATGTTAGTTTTTTTAAATTTTTTATGCATATAGTCTCAAGAATTTGTAGGCGTTTCTTATTGTTATTTTTATAGATGATTTTAGTATATTCAGTGAGACTTTTCCTAATGTCGGAGGAGGTGAATTTATCTAGATGTTTTGTAATTAAATGTTGTTTTATGGCACTAGTATCGGAGAGATGGTATGTAAGGCGACAGGATAAATAAAAGTTGTATCAAAAGTTTTTAGGATGCAATCAAGCCACAAAACGACTTTAAATGGAAGTCTGCAACACAATTAAGAAAGATACGGAATGTTCTGGGAATTCGTATGGTTAAAAAATCCATGTGTTGCAGTCTTTGTCATATTGAAAATGAACCTCAGTGATGAAAAGTTAATCAATCCATTGTTTTGTTTTTTCTGTAGACAGTTTAGGTATATAATAAATGGAAATGAATCCGATTGAAAATAGATAGAAAAAACAAATGATAATAGTAGTACGCTGACAGATATCTGTTTCGACATTTTATCTTATATTACACTTTTACTTCAAACTTTATTGAGTTTTTCTCATTGATGTTGAGACTTTTAGTTTTTAAAAATAAAATTTATTTTATTTTTAATCCAAAATATGCATTTTTATACAAATCTTAAAAGACATTCCGGCCCAGAACGTGAGCGCTGTTTGAGCCTCTTGTGCCAAACAGTCAACTATTCCTTCTTTCTTTCATCGATACAGTTGCTCTTTATAGAATACTAAGTCCAATTACCGTCGAATTGGCAAGACAAGACGGCAAACAGTTGTAACTGAATACGATTCTGAGATGCCGTAAAGACCACTGAAAAGTGGCAGGATTTATGGAGCCTCAGAGGGCCCTACAAACCAAGCATAGCACCAGGCAATGGCATGGGTTTGGGTTTTGTGATCAGCTTTTTCAGGAAGCGTCGGTTTCTGAGTGTGATCCTACCTGATCCGTCCACTCGGAGCTGGTATTGCCGATGTGGGAGAACTTCAATCACGGTGCCTGTAGTGGTCCACCGGCAGTTTGATGGGTTTTGGATGGCTACTTTGTCACCATTCTGTAGCGGGTCAAGACTGTGTGTGTACCTATTGTATCTTTCTGACAGCAGGACATTCCGTTGACGAAAACTCTCCAGACACTTAATAGCACCTTCTTCATTCCGTTTTTATAAAAGGTCGAAACAGATATCTGTCAGTGTACAACTATTATTATATTGTTTGGGATTTAGTATGGAGCATTGGGTATGAAATATAAGAAACTCAGTTTTAACTGTTACTTTTCATTTTATTTCGTTAAATTTTTTGGGCCACTTGCGCCTTTTCATCTGAATATAGACTGACCGGTTTGGTTGACCAGCAACTTTTATATGCTAGTTTGTTGGTGTTGTTAGTGCTGGTAGTATTATCTGTTATGACCTCGTTGGGTGGTGTGTGGGTGGTTGCTATTAGTGACCTCCTTTCCTCCTTGCTGCCGCTACTCGTGTGATTGTTTTTATGTGTCGACATATTAATTGGTTTGTTTTTAGTTGTTGTTGCTGTTTGTCTTGGTTGCTTCTTGTGGCTTTCACTGTGGTAGGAGTGGTGGAGAAATATTTGTACTGGTTAAGAAATCTAAATCCGTATTCATTCCGTGCGTATGCATGTGTAGGGTGTTACCTATTTAATTTCAGTATGTTTACGTGTTTGTGTGGATGAGAAACCATGATCAATTAAAATATCTATATATATCTATATATCTATATACATATATCTAATATATCTATATATCTCTATATAATAATGGCTGTCAAATCGTGTTCGAGTAAGACCATTTCCTGTTTTTTAGTTTTTTTATCATCATAGTTAGGTGCCAGTAGCATTTGACACTCTATCCTTGTGTTTTCTCAGATGACTCACCAGGCCAACTCTGGAGAGACATACTCTTCCACATAAACTACATGTTGGAACTTCTCCACTTTGAATGATATATCTATATATCTACATATCTATCTATCTATCTATATCTATCTATCTATATATCTATATCTTTATCTATCTATATCTATCTTCCACTCAATTTGACGCAATAGTGTTCATTCACTGTGAAACTGTTTTCAACGGTCATAATTGCAATATTCACTTCCACAATTAGCTGTAATTAATCAATATCTTAATTCCGAAAATTTGTATAGTACAATGATTGTTTATTTTAGGAAATATTTTTTTTTTTTTATTTACATTTAAAATATCATTTAAAAAAATGTATTCCTAAACTTGAGTGTTTTGAAACATTTTTTTTTCAAAAACTTTTTTTGTATATATGTATAAGTGAACAGAAAATTTGTCGGGTTTGACAGCTGGATCTCTCCACAGAAAAAGACCTTCTCCCAGCTGCCAAAGTCCCCTTGCCACCTGCAACAAACTTTTCTAGCAGTTGTCCACCAAAGCTCACTCGCCTCTTCTTCCCCGTTGTACATCAGTGCCCTCAGATCAGAATGCAACTGTCTCAGTGTGGTAAGGCAGGCCTTAAAGAATCATTAACTGCTCTGACTAAAATCCCTTATCTGGGTCAATCACGCAGTGTAGGAATTTGCATATGTGCCAATGAGGTAGTCTGATGTCAAGCCACAACTCACGATCAGGAGGATGCGAGTTTAATCTCCCTAATCGCCTACTACACTCCCCCCATATCTCATTTTGTATGCCAGACATGTTCATGATCGCTTTGAGCTAGCACATGCGTAATTTCTCTCGGCACACTCCCCCCTGATCTCATGATCACAAAGATGGCAGTCTGGTGGCGGGTGCTTTCGTTGGGTACTTCTTCACAAAGGCAGGGAGGGGGTCCTACTTCTGCTCCTTCCGCGGGTGCACTAGCTGACTCAGTATCTTCTTTATTGTCATGCAGCAGACTCTCCGTTCCTCTCTCAGAAGACGTTATACTGTCAGAGTCTTCCTCCAATGTGGTTACAGTGGCGTGGGCGCAGATCTTTATGGGTATCCTGTCCACCAGAAAGGACTGTGGGCTGATTATTTGGGTCACCTGATCCCTGCTGAAATTTGTGGTACACCGGCTCTGCGGCGCCTTGATCTACACGCGATCTCCGACTTGTAAAGTGCTGTGCATGGGACCTGAAGATGCTATCGCACCATTAGCCCCCTTCACCCTAACTTTATATCGATAGATCCCATTAGTGGGCATAGTGGAGAGTGTTACATCGTCTTTGGGTGGGATGTTATAGTGGAGAGTGTTACATCGTCTTTGGGTGGGATGTTATAGTGGAGAGTGTTACATCGTCTTTGGTGGGATGTTATAGTGGAGAGTGTTACATCGTCTTTGGGTGGGATGTTATAGTGGAGAGTGTTACATCGTCTTACATCGTCTTTGGTGGGATGTTATGTTATAGTGAAGAGTGTTACATCGTCTTTGGGTGGGATGTTATACCAGTAGACAGCCTCCTGTATGGGACAGCGCATCCTGGCCATAATTCGTTTCACCATGTGGTGACAATGCTCTGCTATGCCATTCCTGGCTGGGGCGTATGCGCAACGGAATCGTAAGTGAATTCCCCATTCATGTGACATATGACAAAAACTTAAATTCAGTTTTTAATTGCTTGTTGCGTTAAAGTGATAAAAATAAATTCGTTTAGTTTATTTTCTTTTTTACCCCTAAAAAAAGTAACAATTTAAAGGAGCTAGGTATTAAACGTTCTTATTTATTTAGCTGTCGGCTACAGCTGGATAATACACCGACTGCACCTCTGTTGAAGAGTAAGACCTCCTTCCAATTGGGTACCCTGCAAGCTGTGGGTGGCGACCCATGATGCTTATGGACGGAATCCTGGTGGCTGACCAATCCATGGCATGTTACACTCCACTTTGATCCTTACTTGGGCAAGACGGTTGGTCGGAAAGGCCTCCATCCTGATCAATCGGCTGGTCCCATCAAGCCCTAGAACCTATATGAATATTATATCGACCGTATTGCTCTTCTGGCAAACTACCATCCCTTTTTATCATAGATGTGCTAAAAGGCGGTTGCTGAGGGTCTTAGTATCTTGGGTATGATGTTAAACTGCCTCTAGTGGTGAGGTTCCCATTCTAGTGTTTTTGGAAGTGTGGATTACCCCTGTATTGCCATTACTCCCAGGTCCACTTTGACCCGGAGTGGTAGTACCTATTAGAGACCCATCTATGGGATAAATAAATAAAAAATGAGTTAAAAAACAATAATAATGAATAAAACAAACACCAATACCCAATAATAATGAATAAAACAAACAGGACTGCGACATTAAACAACTCAAGGGCTGACATGTAAAATCCATGTCTTTATTTATAGGTGGAATTGAGGATAAACAAAGCAAAGAATGAGGGTATTATAATATTTGTTTATTTTAAGAATAGTCTCTTTTTCTTGTTTACATTTTTGAAACAATCTTGATTTACAATGATAGAAAATGTATTCGTTTAATTTGTTTAATTCGTTCTTTTTTACCCTATTAAAATGTAATAATAAATGCTAAGAATTGAATATTTACATTTGTCTGTATAACAATTTCTATATTTTTTTGTTTATAATAGTGTTTTTTTTTTTTTTTTTTCTAAAATTCTTAATTCCTTGTTGGAGAATTTATCAATTTAATTTATTTCCTTCTTTAACCCCGAAAAGTAACAAAGAAACTAATAACTAAACATTACCTTATTTGTAGGTGGAAGATTTTGCGTATTTATCCAATAATGTTTATTTCATGAATAGTTTCTTTCAAAAAAGATTTTAGTTATACTGATTATTCTAAAATGAAAGTATTAATAAAAAAAAGTTGAGTTATCGTTAACTGTTTTTGTTTGATTTCTTTTTAACTCGCTGTAAAAAAATAATTCAATGGATAAAAACACATACAAAATTGCATATTTTGAAAGATTCTTTTTTTTTCCGAACCAAATAAATATTTTAAAGTTTGCACCGTAAATACGCGAGAAATAAGATTTTATTTTTTTGTTGAAATTTAGTCTCTGAAAAAATCATACTTCATATTCTCGGCTGTTCGAAGCAAAATAGTTTTTTAACATGCTGTAAAAAATAATTCAATGGACAAAATCACATAAAAATTTCATATTTAGAAAGATTATTTTATTTACTTTCAAATCAAATAAATATTTTAAAGATTGGACCATAAATACACAAGAAATTCCGAGCTGAACTGCTTCGACTGCGATTTTGCTCACTAAAATTAAACTAAACTGCTGGTATTGCTATAATAGAAAGCAGTCAGTGAGCAATATTTTATTATCAGCAGCAGCTGGTATACGGCCAGTTCTGCAAATCGGTTGATTTTGGTTTAATTAATTAATTATATCCCTTAATCAGTAAAAATCAATAACCATAATAATTTGGTGTTTCTTTTTTACAAGGATATTAAGGTGTATGCAAGATTTCGAATCTGCATGATGTCAATTTTGAGAGTTATACGTCGACACATACACACCAAACTTCCTTTTATATATATATATATATATATAATTTTTAGGAGAATATGTGCTTAACTGAAGTTGTACCTAATTTTGAAAATTAATTAATTGATAATTAATGAATTAGGTGGGCATACCTATTCAAATGTAAGGCTAAACAAATCGAGAAAAATCAATCTCTGTATGTACATTTCAGCCTATTAGGCCTCATCAGCAGAGCTATAGACAAGAAGACTGCTTTGTGTGTGATTTGAACCCTGACTGTCAAGCTGACAGGGGGGACTCTAACCATTACACCAGCTGGTTTTCCAGATTTTTCGTTTGTTTTGAAGTCAGTTATATTCCACTTATGGTGACTTTGCACGACAGTATGAGAAGTAAACAAACAAACAATGTGATTGATATGGCTTTTTAGCTGACAATTTTTTATTTTACGTTTACTTCTCATATATCGGCTAAAAAAAGCCATATCAAAACACATCATCTGTTTGTTTACTTCTCATATATATATATATATATATATATATATATATACACATATGGGTCATTTCATGTCAATTCACCAGGGCATTACACCCACCAATACTGAATTACTTGAAATTTGGCACATGAGTTAGGGAAGTGAGCCAAATTATTTTGTGCTATACCTTATCATTCTGATTTCAGAGGGGGGGGGGGTAATTTTCCTATTTTGCCTCTAAATTAAGGCCAGGCAGTATCACAGAAATTCAGTGTTTTTTTACATAAAAAAAAAATACTTCCATACATTCAATATTTCTGAAATTGGGTATGTTGGGCAAATAAGGACTGTAGAATCCAAATATTCAACTATTTTAACCCTACACCTGATAGAAAATTTTATTTTTCTCACCCAAAATCAACAACTTTTCACCTATGTAGTTTATGGTCAGTCAAAATCTTTCTGATGATTGCACAAATTGGCAAAGTTCTTATAATTTTTGTATTGTGCTGTGCAACCATCAGTAAAATACTTAATATTTTTTATATTTGGCAGGGTAGGTTTGCTGGTCATGTCAATCCCTAGCACCTATATGATTGCCCCAACCCTATTGCCCTCATGGCAAACTGTTATGTCTTTACATCCAGATAAAATATGAATAAAAATGCAAGACCGGGTTGTTGGAAGAATGCTTCTACCCTAAAAGTGACTTAACTAGCTCAATCGTGCTGTGTACGTGCTTCCACTCAGAACGAAACCCAATCAAAACACGTGATGGCCAAAACCCCACTTCCTGGTTCCCAACAGATCCCTACTGATCAAGGGGAGCAACTCTATTTTCTTTAGGTCTTCCTAACACAAACCCCAACCCATTTTATCATATATGTGCTAGAAACTGGTGGCTGAACGTTCTCTAGGTCAGTCCAATCCTTTCTCTGGCTAATGCAGTTCCACTTAAACCAAAAATGTTTTTTGAACTTGAATCATGAATGATTATTTTAAGTTTTGTTACCAAATTAAACACACACAACTTCTGCTGCCAATTCAGAGCATGTATGATCAGTTGTTGGAATGACCAAGGTTAGGCGACTCTCGTATCTGAAACAACGTGTGCAACTCCCTGCATGCATTTAGTGTATGATTCATTGGGAGGGAAATTTCTAGGGTGCATATAGGGAAATCAAGAAATACACCATATGTTCTCAGAGTGAATTGTTAATACATTTACTAAATCAGAGGTAGATGAAAATGAAACTTGCAATACCCTTTTTAGAGGGTGTCCTATAGAATTATATGACTTAAATGGATGTTTCTGCCATTGAAATATTGAATTATCTAAGCAGAGAAATCAAACAATTTCTAATGCAAACAGATCTATTAATGATTAAAATGTGAAGAAAAATGCCATTTTTCTGATAGTTCATATCAAAGAAAATATTATTTTTGTATTTACAATATATAGCAATAAAACTACCTTTTTTCTGATATAAAGCTATTCTTCAATCCTTACCAGCAAAAACAGACTGTTGGGCAACAGCGATATGTTACAAAATTTGATTTGCTTCTAAAAATAAAAAAAACAACAAAATTGGCAGTTCCTACCAGAGTAGAAAAACCATTAAATAAATTTCAGGAAAAAGAATAATATAAAAGTAAATAAATAAAGGGGTACAGGTGTTAAGCTGTGTTAATTATTATTCTATGTTACTGCTGCCCCTGACCAGGATTGACCCTGCAGTCTAGAGATAACTGTCACTTAGAACTGTCTTAACCTAACTCCTCTATCCACTAGACTGTGTCCAATTTTTTTTTTTTTTTCAGAATTTTAAGTAGATTTAGATAATGCTAAGTGTCAGCAAAAATTGCAAATTCATTTTTAGGACAAGTAGTAATAAAGAAATGAATTTACCTTTCTCTTAAATTTCTGAATCATTTCAATCAAACTGATTCAATGGAAATAAATTGAAATTCTTTAAAATGAATATTAGTTAAAGTCATCCTTAGTAGCAGCCAGAACAACAATTTAATTACCTAATTAATAGATAAAATTCAATTAAAATATAATGCCCATAATTTCAAGTTTTAAAATTCATATTTTTAGATTCTAAAATATATAAATATTCATTTACTAAAAAGCTTGCTTTAGTAGGCTGATGTAATAATCAATGGAGAAATCTCAATTTAAAAGTTAGGCCCACACCCTTTTAAACAGAACAAATATCAATGTATAGTTTTTTCACTGATAATCTAAAAAGCAATTATATTTCAAAACAACAGAGTAAAAAGAATCTCGAAAATTTTTTTTTTACATTTAATTTTCAGATTTTCGGTACTTATTTTTTTACCAAAATCTTAATTTTTTTCTATTCTCACCTTCAGTCTTTTGTCTTTATTTATGCAGAAATTAGTTTCAATTATATATAACCCCACTGATATTTTGTGCCCCCAAAATAAGGGTGGGGGTAGGTGGGTCAAAGTTAAATGATCTGAAACAAATCAGAAAGTTTTGAATAAAATAACTAATGCATTTTAAAAATTCATTCATTGATAAATGAACACTGAAAATTTCATAAAAATTTGATAATTCCCTGATTTTTGGTTATTTATTTTTTATTTTTTTTAATCAGGTGGGTTGAATTTATTTTGTAAAATACGTCTATGACGTTGGTGCCTATAAAAACACAAATTCTATCTTTTTTAAAACTGAAAAATGAATACAATGATAAACAGTGATCATTTATGACCTGATCTAAATTTATCAAATCCTTAAATCAACATTTCAACAATTTTTTTAGCTTATTGTTTTGGAATATTATTTTATTGTTTTGGAATATTGTTTTTTTGTTTTTTGTTTTTGTATTCTAGCTACTACAAATAATTTAAAAATACGTAAGACCAAATAAATAAAGAGGACATTAATTATTTGGGTTTGGTTTGTTTTTTGTTTTATGGCATATCAACCTCAGTGGGTCATTTAATGCCAATAAAGTTTTGAAATAAATTCATTCTTAATGGACACTCAATTTTTTTTATAAACACATTTTTCTATTTAACCCATAGATAGGGCCCTAACAGGTACTACCACTCCGGGTCAAAGTGGACCAGGGAACAATGGTGATGAAGGGGTGCTCCACATTCCCCAAACCTCCAAAACTGAAACCTCACCATCAGATAAAGTTTAACCTCATTCCCAGGACATGAAGACCCTTAGCCACCGCCTTCTAGTACCCATATGATAAAAAGGGTTGGGACTTATAGGCCAATAGGATTGGGGCAATCATATAGCTGCTAGGGCTTGACATGACCAGCCGATTGATCGGAGGGGGCCTCTCCGACCGCCCGTCTAGCCTAAGTAAGCGTCTTTTGTGTACACTCCAGTCACAAGTTGAAAAAAATTATTAAATAAAAAAAAACACACCAAAATTAAATTGTATTTCACGTGTCTAACAAAACTTTAAAAAGGTTTTTTTTAAAAAAATATATATTATTACAAATGTTTACTATTAGTTAGTATGGGTAATATCTAAAATAAAAATACTTGCTAGGTATATTTTTAAAATGTTTGTTTATAAAGTCAGAAATTGTGACCCATAGATGAAAAAGAGCTATCGTTAGTAAAAGTTTTTAATTTATATCAAATATATAAAAATCTCGTAAAATATACTGCGCAAAATTGCGCATTTTTAAACTTACATTTTTGGATAGCTCTATTATCCCTGTTAAAAACATTTATTTCAACATGGATGCTCCCAGACGTTTAAAATTGACTTTTAAATTTTTAAGTGAATAAAAATAGACTAATTAAATTAGAGAAATATTTTTTTTCTTCATAAATTCAAAGAAAAATATTGTTTTTAAAACTACAAAAAAAAAAAAAAAATGCTACAAAAATTATTAAATTTCAAAAAACTTTTTTTTTCGGATATCGAATTTTTATTTTTTCATTTCTTTACATGTTCTTCAGGAATTGATCTTTCTAGAAATATAAAAATTTGGGCCCAGAATTTTTTCTTCTTCAAATCACCAAATATCTGATTTGATTAAAAAATTTTTTTTTCAAACTTTTTAAACGAAATAAGCTATTCATTATAAAATTAAGTCGAAGAATAATAATTTGGTGAAAATTTCATTAAAATTGGACAATTCCCTGATTTTCAGTAATTGTTTTAAAATTAAAAAAAATATCGAATAGGCTATTTAGCCGGTTCTAAAAGCTAGCATCCGGGCATTTCATGTTTGACGTCTTCCTTATAAAAGCTAATGTAAACAACATTTTACACGCTTCGTGTTTGGAACGAGAAAAACAAAAACAAAACGTTTTCATAAATATCAACAAAAGTTCATTGTTAGGGTTGGGGGTTACAATTTTAAGTTTTAGTCAAATTTACCCTCATTTCCTTTATTTTTAAAATTTTTTTAATAAAAATTCACATGTTTGATCACAAATTAACGGTATCTATATCTTTCATTTAGAAGAATTTTTTGCTTTTGTGTTAAATCTGTGTTATTTTTAATATTACTTGCATTTATAATAAAAATATTTACACCGACATTAAAAATATTTTGTGTAAAAATGCTTTTGTGTTAAATCGGTGTTATTTTTAATATTAGTTGCACTTTTAATATTTTTAATTTGCACATTAATTGCATTTTTAATATATTTTATTACTTGCATTTTTAATAAAAATATTTACACAGACAGTAAAAGGTATTTATTTTTATTTTTTTTTTTTTAAAAGCCTAAAAGCAAGTTTGTCTATTTGAAGAAGTAACCTCTTAAAAAAAATATTATCTCACCTGGTCATTTTTGCGCATGGTTATATAATATAATTAAAAAAAAAAAAAATGATGTTCATTATGTTACTACGTTTCGACTAAAACAAACATTTAACCTTAAATAATCAATTTAATTAATCTTAATTCGTTTTTAAAATGAAAACAAGCGCACAAATTGGTAGTATTTCAATAAAATAACAATATTCATTATAAATAATAGTTATTTTTATTGAAATGTATCGACAATTTCGATCGTCATTTTTTTATACATGTAAAATAGACGTCATTCCACACGCGAAGGGTTCTTCTGGGTCCGTATACTTGATTTTTCTGTATTTCATGTATAATAAACAAAACAATAATTACTCTTGGGAAATATTTTCAGCGATAGGTATTGTATTGTATTTTTATCGTGATGCTTGATTTTTTATGTGTTTCATAAACACACTTTTTTTTTTTTTTTAAAACTTAATAACTTTTGTATATTATTATTTGTTTCTTACTAATTACGATAAAAAGGGGAAAAACCAGACAAAAATATTACAGCGAGAAAGTTCAATATAACCAATTATTTTTATAGCCAACTTACTAGTAATGATTAAATTTTCGATTTTGTTTTGGTAACTTTTACTGCAGTAGTAGCAGTAGATAAGTAGTAAAAAAAAAATGAAATCGTGCATTTTGATGGGCAGATATTTGTACATTTAACACATACAAGAAAAATCAAATAGAATCCTTTGAGATAAAGATAAATAATCGTTACCTTCCTACATGCTTTGTATACAGTAGCATAAGTTCCACTTCCAAGTTTTTCCGCAAATATGTAATCTTTTAATTTTGGTGCAATACTCAATGCGGACTTAGCCATTTGTGTATCATTGGCCGGTGATGTATTGAATTATCGGCATAATTACTTATACGTACAAAAACGTATTGAACGAGACCGCTAAAATATTTCTTGAATTAATAAGTTGAAATTATTTTTGAAATTATTTTTCTATATTTCAAACATAGAATTTTTAAAGATAAATGAAGTAAATAATGATATCATTATTTTTTCGCTGTTAGCTTTACTTAAAATGTAACAAACGATAAGGGGAGTAACTCTAATCTGAATTTATTTGGCTTGAAGAGTGATATGAATTTTCAAAATAACCACACATAACACTAAGTGTAGAGGATAATCTGATATGGTCAAGGGGAAATAACCCATAACAAGACACGGTGAATCGTATATCAACGACGACACCAAGTGGATGAAAAGGCCAGTGGATAAAATAACGTTAAAGAGATATTATCACTGTTATACTATTGTTTATGTAGTTACATTGGGTGTTATTTCAATGATAATGACTCCAAATTTAGCATATAACAATAAATTTATTTATCAAAAATACACTCAACTTATTTGCGTTAACTTTGTTTCTCCTCGCAATGTTTACTAGTCTTCTGCGCATGCGTACCCTTTTGCCAGGACCAGACCGGTCCCTTATGGAAGGGAGGCAACTTGTGCATTAGCATATAACATCTCCCTTCTCAAGTGGCTCAATGGTTCGTCATTAGTTCTTGGTGGGCAGGTATGGTTCATGTAATTATAATATATATATATATATATATATATATATATATATATATATATATATATAATATAAGTGATGTGCAAAATTTGCCAAGGGAGATAGAATTTTAAAAAGAATTTCTTAATTTTAAAACAATTAGGGAATTGTCCAATTTTAATGAAATTTTGGACCATATGTCCTTTAGGCACCCTTTTTGCTTTGCTGATGCATAAGTACATTTTTTTCATTTACACCGTCAAACATCCAGTTGTTTGTTAGGGGTTAGGGTTAGGGTTAGTAGTTAGTTTTATAATAAAAAAACCCTCTAAAAATCGTCTGTTAACAAACAACCGGATGTTGACGGTGTAAATGAAAAAAAAATACTTATGAATCAGCAAAGCAAAAGGGGTGCCTAAAGGTCATATGGTCCGAAATTTTCACCAAATTATTTTTCAACGACTTAATTTTTATAACGATTGGCTTATTTTATTAAAGAAACTTGAAAAAAAATTTTTTTTTTATCAATTCAAATGTGTGTGTGTGGGGTGACCATTGACCATCTGAAGAAAAAAATTCCCGATCCCTAATTTTTACATTTCTTGAAAGATCATATCCTGAAGAATATATAGAAAAATAAAAAAAATATAAATTCAATACCCTAAAACGTGATTTTAAAATCTAAAAATTATTTTCTTAAAACTCAAAAAATAAATAATGTAGCATTTTTTTTTCGTAGTTTAAAAACTAATTTTTCTTTAAATTGATGCAAAAAAATTATTTTATCTAAGTTAAATTGAGTTTTTTTACTCCCTAAAAAAGATTCAAGGCCAATTTTACATGTCTGTCAATATCTGTGACTAACTTGAAAATTTAACAAAAGATAGCCCTGAATTTTATCTTTGAAAAAAATCTAAGTTAAAAAATATGCGATCATATGCTGCATATTTTCCGAGATTTTTAAAAATGAAAAAAAAATCGTCAATTTCAACTATGGATGACAAAACACACTGAAATGGTGAACCATAAGCATCAACACTTCCGTGTTGGACGACTTATATACATAAGCGGCCCTAATATCTGTAACACCTTAAGGGGCTTTGACTGCGGAGCAGTACCAGAAATGACGTAGACAAATAAACACGTATTTTTATACTCTCGCGTCTTGGAGTTATTCCTGCAAAACATTCCGTATCATCAGATACTACAACAGTCGGACTTTCTTGTCACAGTTCTAGCGCAGATGAAATTATCAATGTGTCAGCATCATTTTTAGCCTGGTAAATAGTGTGGGTATTTGTCTCATACCCCACTTGTATGGACTGGGCACAAGGCCTCGTTTTAACAAGCCGAAGCTCATGGGCGGGAAATAACAAAAATTGCGTCGTTGCCTGGGGGGATAGCCCCCTGGGATCGACGCTATAATTAAACTCTTGGCAAGTCCAGCAGCCGAAGCTTGCTGGAGCGTTAACCGGAAAACCGAATGTGCAATGAGTTCATAATAATAAAAAAAGAATCCTGGTAAATAGTGTGTCCATCTGAGCTCAAAGCATCTTTCATTAGCTTGATCTGAACTGACTTTTGTTGTGCTCATTTGTAAGAAAAGATAGATGTGGGCCATGTGCTACTATATCTCCTCCGAGCTGTTGATCAGCGGACATGTTTTTACTTTAACAGACGTGCTCATGGTCTTTGATGGGCCTTCCAGATAACCGCCAAAGACAATCGTACATAATCCGTACTGTTTTTGCTTCCATACTTGTAGATACAGAAGCCACTTCCCTTCTTAAAAGAGCGGTGAATTCTGATTTGTTTGACTTTCTCATCTTGAGATCTTTAACTAAAGCCCTTGGTATCTGTGTAAGTTCCTACTCGAAGAAAGGCTTCATGACCTACGACCTCTCAGTCTGGACCATCAATTTTGTGAACAGAACACTTGGATCCAGGTGCACTGTATCATTACTGAATTTGATTTCATTCTTCAATGCTGCAAGGTTTTTTATTTGGTCTTTCCTCCTCAGGGAAATTTTAGTGTATGGGATATTGTCCATCTTCTCTTGTATTTCCATCCCAACGTTCTTTTTACATCGTCACAGTTGATACCATCTTCTGGTGAGGCAGAAAGACCAGAGGATACAGAACGCAAGGCGACATCACTAGTGTCAAACGGATTATGCGAGTTTAGCCAAGTGACCATCGTGGACAGGTCCTTGGAATCTAATGGTTTTGTGAATATTTGTGAGTGGAATTTTAGATTCTTTGAGGATGGGTTCCATCCGGAGACTAAAAGGTTTTATTGATTTTTCTTTTCTTTTTTTCAAAACATTCCTTGTATTCTTGGTTGAAGGTGCAGTCATAATCTGGGTTGGGTGGGCAGGATTTGAGTTTTGTGTAGTATTGCAAGGCTAGTTTTTCGCATCTTAGCTGTAGGGGTGCTTCATAAGCCCCTACATATAGGCTGTGGGCTGAAGAAGTTCTGTAGGCTTCTATGACTTGCCTTGAGCCTTCATGGTATACAGAGTTGAGCTCTTTGCGGTAAGACCTCCTAGCAGATCTATGTACAAAGCAGGCATAACCAAGTTGGGAACGGATCTGTGATCTGTATAGTTTAATTAGTGTTTGTTGATCCGCTCCCCATTCTGTATGGGCAGCTACTCGTAATAGTTGTTGGGCTCTGGTATATTTATTTTTTTAAGTATTTTATATGCGGGATGAAAGTTAGTTTTTTTTTTATCAAATATAACTCCCAGGAATTTGTACTGGTCAACAACAAGTATTTCACTACCCTCAAGTTTGATGGTAGGGTCATTTATGATGGTAGTAACAATTTTATGTCAATTTCAGCATGCTATAATTCTAAAGCAAGTAGAATTTCTTCAAAAAGCAAGACAAAGAAAGGGTTTATATGCCTTCCTTTTAGTAGTGTAAGAAGCGCGTGGTGTAATGGTTAAAGTCATGGGAAATGGACTCGTCGCCCCGAGTTCAAATCCTGGACGTGGTAATTGCATTTCATTTAGCGCTAATATCCTTGGGAAAGGTATGAATCCTACTCTCCCTCCAGCTATGGGTAAATAGTAGGGCAGACTGGGCTCTTTAACCATGGTTAGGAAACCGGTCTAGGAAAAGGAAAACTCTGAATTCAAACCTTCTGAACTCCGCTTAAGAAATTGACCTTGTGTCGCATCCTGCTCGTGCGGAGGGGTTGGTAAATATATATATGCCTTCCTTTTTCCCTAGTTACACCAATTCTTAAAGCATCAGAAAACAGTCAATTAACCTTACTAAGTTACGGATAATTCCATGTCAAATCATCCAGAAAAAATGTCACCCAACAACTTCAATTTTTCTGAATTTGTTTCTAGGTGTGCAGCATTTTTGGATTCCTTGGGGAAAAATACATTAATAAACCAATTTTTAGTAGTAGGGAAGCTCTAGAACTCATCTTACAGACAAAAATAGGTTACAAAAAGTCGCTTTTTTTGCGACCCCCCTCAAATTTGGAGAGCTAAAAATCGACATAGCTCTGACAACTTTTAGATTTGGAAGTTCAAATTTTGAGGATTAAAATACGTGGTGGTTACTGGCCCCAACTGACCAGAGAGGCGAGAATATCGCAAGTCACGTAAAAACTAGTTAGGTCCTCAGTTGACAGCCACACCCCGGGTGAAACAGACGTGTTTCATCCCGGCTGTCAGTTCCGCTCGATGAGTTAGGAAATAACAAATAAAACTTTAAAAAGCCACAAGTCTTGTTGATCAGTTGTTGCATGACTTAAACGCATGACCTTAGTTAGAAGACTGGCCAAGCAAGAAAAACCACACTAGACGTAGACATCATGGCCGGAGAGAAGACTAGACGAAGTAGAAATCCAACATGGCGACTCGGCGGTATTGAAGAAGAAAGAAGACTAGGGATCACAAATGGCCGAAGTAGAAAGTAACAACCAAGTAAGCTATGTATCTGTATATATATCTCTCTCTGATGTCTCTATGTTGATACCCCCTCCCTCTCTCTCTCTCTCTCTCTCTCTCTCTCTTACAAGAACTCATGTGTATATACCTAACGAGGGTATATGGCATTGTAACAAAATATCTTCTACCATTTTCTACCATCTGTGTTACCGTACTATGATCAACTGTGGCTTCACCTTTCACATAACTGTTATAGGTGATATACCCTATTGTCTAATGGAATGCGCCGACGGTTACTATAAGTAACAGGGACAATTATGGCTTGTAGAGTAAGCCAATGCGAGTCAGCTCATAACTCTATTGTCGGACGTATTTCCCACTTCTCTGTACTGTAATTGTCTACTTTTTTGTTAATACATTTTCTTACATTTGTTACCCGTCGTTTTGTTCTTATTTGAACCCTTAAAATCCCACAATAACACATATTTTTGATTGCTTCCATTGATTGGTATACTTGAACAAAAAAACCAAAACAAAACAAAAAACAAAAAAAACAACAAAAAACCCAACTGTGTGCAAACAAATGTTTTTTATTATTTGATATGATAAATAGTATTAGATTGACTGGTTAGCCAACACCTGGTGTGTCCATGTATATGAGTCCATAGGAGAAGGCTACATGAGGTCATCCTTACTTCTGTAGCAGTACCCAGCATTTCTTCTGATATAATGAATATGTAAATACCTGGGTACCCCCTCACTATAATCTGATTGGACAGTGTCATGTATAAATAGTCGACACTGTGTTGGTACAGGCACCTAAGCCTACAAGCTAAACTTACTCGCTAGACGACACCACAACTGCTCGGCAGACGGATTGCTATTCGACGTAACAATTACTACTGCGATAATATACCAAATACCAACTTCAGAATATATCCCTTAACCCGGATATATCAGATTGTATGGTTGGTGAGACGGGAGGTAAGTGGCCGTACAACTGCTGTTTTGTAGGGTACTGCTGTCAGGATTTAATCAAAACAGAACACAACATCCTTGGGTAGTTTCCATCTAGTTTTTCTGCAGGCGTCTTTTTAAAAGTCCAAATGATGCAGTCATATGGTAGTACTGATAGTTTTTTTTCTTTTGGTTAATGTTTTAAAAAAAATCTTATTTCTTTCTTTCTAACTTGTTTTCTCTTGGAAGAAAATGGCAGAATCGGGCAATTTGCGACCAGTTCTTCTGCAGGATTGTCTCATGTCCAGTGAAAGATCAAAAACACTCACTACCCCTACGACTCTGCACGATGGCTCAACTGGAAAACTTGAACACTTACACCTGAAATTTGTGGTAACTTTACAAAACTTTCTTGATGTTCAATAAAACATTTTAACTTATATGATACAGAATGTTTCAGAAAAATTTGAAATGTTGCTGACTGTTGTGTCGATTGTATCTTTCAACTGTGGACGTGAATCAGTGGTGACTTCTGTTGTATAGCCGCTTGACTGGACTTCAATAAAACCACAGACACGTATATATAAAAATATGACCCGTCTTTATTTTCTTCGGTGCGTGGGTGGTGAGGGCGACGAGTATTCAGAATGAAAATGCCGGGTGGTTGGAGAAGAGCGCAGTGTTCACAATGAACTGCCCGAGGGGGTTGATGGCGACGGAAGGCGACGAGGTTACGCTCACTGCTGCTCGCTGGGACTGAATGACACCCTTCATCCACTAGCCTTTATATACAATAAATATGCCCATGCATTTTTATCTTTTGATCTGATATGGACATTTTTTATATATTTCTTTATCTTTCTCTCCGCCTTTTCACCGCCTTTTCACCGGAAGAAGAAATTTCTTCATCTTCTCCCTGCTTCTTGACCGGAAGACCTCTCTCCCGTTCTCCCTTTTTTTAAATATATATTTTTATCTTTCTCTTTGTCTTTTTGCCGGAAGCTTCCTCTTCCGTTGCACGATATGCAACACTTCCATGAGTTTGTCTCTTTGGAAGCAAACCTTGTGGTTTTTATATTCTGTTTCTTAAGAAATCGGCCCCAGAATTAAATTATTTTATTTATTTCTAGTTGGTCCTGAGACACCATGTGGTAGTTTACCATTACACCAGCGTATTATTTTGGCCTTATCTATCAAAATTATTAAGGTTAATAACTTTTTGATTTGGATTCTATGGTTTTGTATTGTACAATTTAATTGGTGTGTTTTGCTATATAGGAACGTATTTCTGTTATCTATCTATCTATCTATCTATATATATATATGAAGTGGTCAAACGATGTGTTTGAAATGGTGAAGGCTGACAATTAATTAACAAATTAGGTATGACTTTAATTAAGCACATAATCTCCCTATAATATATATATATATATATATATATATATATATATATATATATAAAAGGGTAGTTGTGTGTATGTATGTCCGGGGGAAACTACAAAAATAAAACAGTTAACGACAAAGTAAATATATATACACATTCACTATCACCAGATCTTGATTTCTGAGCAAAAATAATGAAGATTTAAATTGTGAAGATAATTGAAAAAATAAAATTTAGATGATAACAGCATGGAATGTTTTTTGCATTTAATATTTTAAATGGTAGACATTAATTTTTCTTTTCAGAGTGTCTGGATCAATGTAAGGACTTTTATACATTCGGATTTTAATGGGGCATCCTGCAAGGATCCAACTCGCGATTCAATAATAATGGATCTGCGAGACTACCTTTTTACCCCCCTCTACCCAGGCAATGCCGGGTAGCTACTTCTAGTACATATATAAAGGGCACTTGGTGTGTATGTATGTATATATGTATGTATGCTGTAGATAGAAGGAAAGTGGTCAAGAAATGATCAACTCAAAACAAGTCACAGGGTGGTACGTTTCGTCTGTATGCACAGACTTTCTCAGCCGATCTGAGACTTTATTAAAGCAAAGCATACGTTTAAATACATGTGGTGGTGGCGGTGTCGGGGAGGTCAAGGGGGTGAGTGTGTGGTGATGTGAGCTAAGGTGGAGCGGGGAGTTTTGGGTAGGATCAGTTGAGATGGAGGGGTAGAGGATGTTTGTTTGAAGTGCTGGGGCGGTAGTAGTGGTTGATGGGTCAATTGGTGTGGGTGTATATTGATTTATGTGAGTAAAGGGGAGGTCAAGGGGTGAGTGTGTAGTGATGTGAGATAAGGAGGAGTGGGGAATTTTGGTGTGAGCTAAGGAGGAGCAGGGAATTTTGGTGTGAGCTAAGGAGGAGCGGGGAATTTTGGGTAGGACGGGTCGCTGGGTCAGTTGAGTGGAGGGTAGAGGATGTTTGTTTGAGGTGCTGGGCGGTGACAGTGGTTGATGGGTCAATTGGTGTGAGTAAATGTTTGTGTGTAGCAGAATATGTTAGAGGGGGAGAAAAGTTCATGTGTGGCTAAGTTATGTTAGAGGCGAAATGTGGGAGATTGTAGTGTTTGTTGATTTTCATTTGTTATCCATTATCATGGAGAGGAAGATTGTTCTCGTGGATTATAGATTGAGCTATTGATTTGTCAAGGTTGAAGAAGCCTTTTCTGGTGTTAATATTTTTTACATGAGGTATTAGAGCAGCTTCGCATAGTCGTCTTAAACTCCCCGCTCCACCTTAGCTCACATCACCACACACTCACCCCCTTGACCTCCCCGACACCGCCACCACCACATGTATTTAAACGTATGCTTTGCTTTAATAAAGTCTCAGATCGGCTGAGAAAGTCTGTGCATACAGACGAAACGTACCACCCTGTGACTTGTTTTGAGTTGATCATTTCTTGACCACTTTCCTTCTATCTACAGCATATCGTCGGATCCTAAACCCATCCACCCTTCCTTCATATGTATGTATGTATGTCCGGAGGAAACTACAAAAATAAAACTTGCTTTTTGTGCAAAAATTATGAAGATTCAAAGATATTTAAAAATTAAAATATACATAGAAATAGCATCGAAATTCTACTTAAAAATGTCCAGCATTTGGGAATCTCAAAAGTAAACAAATCAGTACCCCAGGTATTTCCCCCCTCTACCCAGGCGACACTGGGTAGCCGCTTCTAATAATAGTATATTTCTTTGTAGTAATGTCCCATTTACAGGAAGTGATGTCAATATATGCATTAGAAAGGTATGGACTGCTTTCAAGCTTTAGCCATGTCAGTGCTACTGTATGGCTGCACCACTTGGACTCTAATGACATTCTTTGAGAAAAAGGTAGATGGGATCTGTACAAGGATGCGGCATGCTGTCTTGAATTCTGCGTGCTGTCTGGAAGCAGCACCACACAAAAGAGCAGCTGTATGGTCATTTGCCTCTTATCACACAAACCATCTGGGTAACATGAACAAGACATGCTGGACACTGCTAGATAAGCAAGAACGAACTCATAAATGATGTTCTCCTGTGGGCATGTATACATGGACACACCAGTTTGTTGACCAACAAAAACCTACATCAATCAGCTCTGCGCAAATACTTGATGCTGTGCAGAAGACCTTCAAGAAGCAATGACCGATAGATGGGTGGTGAAGAAGAGCCATGGAGATCCATGCTGTTATATATATATATATATATATATATATATATATATATATAGTTAAGAATTAATGGAAACATGAATGAATGAAGAAATAAAAATGAATGAGATGAGTGGAATAAATGAAAAAAATCCTTTCCAAGGGACCTCTCTCAAAAGTTAAAAAAAAAAAAATAATAATAAAAAACAATAATAAAAAAATAAAACAAATATTTTTTTGAGAGAGAAGTCCATAATGGAAAGTTTTCCTCATCTATTATTGGACTCTTTTGAAACATTAAATTAATATAATTATTATATAAGATATTGGAGAAGATAAAATCGTCTCTTACCTTTGTGATGTTCTATTGAGAAAAGATTTGAATTTTTTTATATATATCTAATGTAGTCTGGTCCACATCCGGTGGAAAATTGCAACAATGTAATACTTTTTGAATTTAAAATGAAAACGGTCAACTTGAAGATTTTGGATAACTTTTTGCAGTTGTAAAAAAATAATATATATATATATATATATATATATATATATATATATATATATATATATATATATATATAAAACTGCATCTAATGGTAAAGTTCCAATTTTTGAGCCTTGTGGAGTACCCCTTTATCACCATTACTCTTAGGTCCACTCTGACCTGGAGTGGTAGTACCTGTTAGGGTCCCATCTATAGGTCAAATACAAAAAATATTTAGAAAAAAATGTATTTAAAAAAAGTTGAGCTAAAAAACAATTTTGAATACCCACCAACAATGAATAAAACAAAACGTCTTCGGCATAAAATAACCCAACAAGGGTTGACGTGCCGGTAAATCCAACCAACCAATCAACCAACCTAATACAAATAATTTTCAACCAGATGTATTTGACCTATAGATAGAACCCTAACAGGTGATACCTCTCTGAACGAGAGTAGAGCCTCACCACCGGATACAGTTTAGTGCCATACAAGGATACCCCATTATGGAGGGATACAATTAGCATATTCTAAGCCCTGTCGACAGGGTATGTTTTTACTTCTAATTTCCATAAAAAGAAAGAAAACAAAACAAAAATGAAATGTATATAATTTTCCCAACCCTATTGCCATTATGGCAAGCCCTAATCCCTTTTTATTATATGAATGCTAGAAGGCGGTGGCTGAGGGTCTACATGTCCTGGGAATGACGTTAAACTCTATCTGATGGTGAGGTTCCAGTTTTGGAGGTTTGGGGAATGTGGAACACCCCATTCATCACCATTGCTCCCTGGTCCACTCTGACCCGGAGTGGTAGTACCTGTTAGGGTCCAATCTATAGGTTAAATAGAAAAATGTATTTATAAACAAAATTGTATTATCCATTAAAAATTGATTTATTTCAAAACTTTATCGGCATTAAATGACCCACTGAGGTTGATATGCCGTAAAACAAAACAAACAAAACAAAAATGAAATGTTGCTTTCAATCCCCAAAAAGAAAAATGTCTTATTGGATTAGAGAATTTTATATGAGAAATCTCTTAAAAAATGACCAAAAAGTTTTGTTATAACTTTATATAATTTTGTTGAACGACTAAAAAAAAACTGTCATTGTCTGAAATTCTTTGAGGCGTTATTATCACTTATCTTCAAAGAATTAAAAAGAAAAATCCAGAACTGCTCATGTCACATGAAATCTAACCAGAATATTTCTTACTATTTTTTATTTTATTTTATTTTACCATATTTATAATATATATTTCAATATCTATTGTTTTGTAGGAAAGAAAACATGTTGAACTAATTTTTCTCTCTCTTTTACTTATATGCCAAGAAAGATAACTGAACCTGTCATTTTCCATAATTTTAAAAGTAAATTTGCCAATGTTAAAACAATATCATATGATAGGCAATACTCTAGTATATGTAATAAATAATTGATATACAGTGATGCTGATAGGTTTTTGATTTAGTGCATCCTGGGATGCACATATTTGCTTTGAATGTGTCACCAGGAACATTTATGGGTCCCAACTAAAGCCGTCTAACATCTACCTTGTAACCTATCCTGTGAGACCATTAAAAAATGAAATGAAAAATGAAAAATGAAACCATTAAAAAAATATATGAAATAAAACCATTAAAAAAAATGAAACCATTAATTAAAAAAAACCCATTAAAATATATGAAATGAAATTTTAAACCATTAAGATATATGAAATGAAATATTAGACCATTAAAACATATGAAATGAAACCATTAAAAAAATGAAACCATTAAACATTTTTTAAAGTAAATTTGCCAATGCTAAAACAATATCATATGATAGGCAATACTCTAGTGTAATAAATAATTGATATACAGTGATGCTGATATGTTTTTGATTTACTGCATCCTGAGACGCTCATATTTGCTTTGAATGTGTCCCCAGGAAAATTTATGGGTCCCAACTAAAGCCGTCTAACACCTACCTTGTAACCTATCCCGTGAAATTCGTTTCTAAGAAACTATCGAAATGTATTTACAGTTAATTTGAAATGGTGAGGAAATAAAAACTAAAAACATTGGGATTCATGGATATGATTTTACTGCATCCTTTTAGATTTTTGTGCATCAGGGACGCAGGACACGCACCTAACAGCATCTCTGGATATATTTAAGGTGGAGCAGAAGTAGTAGGGGCATTCAATAACTGTATGATATTTATTTTCATACTAGCAGGACCAGTGGATATTCCACAGTATGATAATTTAATTACACGCGAAAAAAAATGTGTATATAACAATAATGAAAAGAACAAGTCCAAAATTCTAAATACTACAAATCAAGAAAATCTTTAATAAGTTTTTGTTGTAAGGGAAGATATTTCCCCTACAAGATAGTTGGACTCGTCCAACAGAACATATAAAGATACGAATATGGGAGGTTATTCGTAGTCGAGTTACGTAGTAGTATTAATAGTCGAGTCACTACTAGTCGAGGAGCTAGTCATACTGTTGGAGAACTGCGTGTTGACTATTATTTATATTCCTGTACAATGGATTTATTGAGGCGCATGGCATGGTTAGAGTCGTAGGAAATGGACTCGTCGACCCAAGTTCAAATACTAGACAATGCTGTTTGCATTTCAGATAGCACTAATACCCTTGGGAAAAGTATCAATCCATATATTCACCCTCTAGCTATGGTTGAAATAGTAGGGCAGCTATGGGTGAAATAGTAGGGCAGACTGGGCTCTTTAACTATGGATATGTAACTAGTCTAGGAGAAGGAAAACTCTGAATTTGAAAAACCTGAGGTCAGTCGTTGATTGGGTTTGTGGCATTCCTTGTGCTATCGACTGAGCTAAAAAAATGTTTTTAAAAAAATTGATACCAATCAAGAATGAATAAAACAAAATGTAAATTTTACACAAAATCTTAGGTATCTATTTATTTGTAAACTTTTTAGTCCACTTCTTGTTACTGAAAGAAAGGGCGAGAGTAAAAAAAAACAAAACAAAAAAAAAACAAAACAATTTTAAAAATTGATTACTCAAATTTTGGGTGTATATAACACAGGGTTGTTCTTTATTCTATGTCGTCATCATCACCATGTCACACTAGTTGCACGGATATCCATGACAATCTCTCACGAACCTATCATTTATTGCTCCTGGGAGGTCCTCTGCGCATGTTCACCTCACATGGATGGTTTATGTGATATAAGGCAGGTGACTGTATTCTTGTGGGGTGTTGTTTCCACGTCTTGTTTAAGATTGCACGCAGCATTCTTGTGCAGCTTCCATCTAGCTTATTCTCCAGGTGCTTTGTTAGGGTCCAAGTAGTGCAGCCATTCAGTAGCACAGATACAACTACGGTTTGGAAGAACTTTTGCTTTAATTTATCAGTGAGATCAGATTTCCATATCGCTGACAATTTGTTTAAAGCAGCCCGTGCCTTTCCTAAATTAACGATTAAATACTCATTAATAGACTTACGCAATCATTGAGAATATTGTGACGTAGGCTGTGGCGTAGTTTTGGTTACAGACAGAAAGACAACCTGTTGGATTATTTTGTTATATAGGTGTGCTGTGGCTCACCACTTAAACTTATAGACTCTTTGTGGGCACGTGGATCAAAGCCAGCCAATCAACACGCTCGAATACGTGGTCAGTTAACTATTTAATCGCCTATCTTGAAAGCCGTTCATTTGCACGTATTCGACACGGACGAACGGATCAGCAACCAAGGACTCTGCTCAACCAAAGGATTCTACCCAACACTAAGGAATACCGAGGAACAACCAAAGGATTCTACCCAACACTATGGAACTCCGAGGAACAACCAAATGATTCTACCCACTAAGGAATACCGAGGAACAACCAAAGGATTCTACCCAACACTATGGAACTCCGACGAATAACCAAATAATTCTACCCAACACTAAGGAACTACCAAGGATTCTTCACTAAGGAACACAAGGTATTTCCACTGTAAAGTCAGTTAACTATTTACTTGCTAATTTTGAAAGCCATTCATTTGCACATATTCGACACGGACGAACGGATCTGCAGCCAAGGACTCTGCTCAACCTAAGGATTCTGCCTAAGACTAAGGAACACCGAGGAACAACCAAAGGATTCTACCTAACACTAAGGAACACAAGTTATTTCCACAGTAAAATGCTCTCACCTGTAGCCTAAAAATGGTGACAAAAATCGTAACAAAACCAATTTCCATTATTGATAGATTTCTAATATCGTTTTACTATTGATTTATTTCAGGAATCTCTTGTAAAAGTTTCCACTTTTCCTAAGTTGGATCTTGGTTATGTTACTTTATTCAAAACAACTAGTTTTATTTTTTGTTTTGTTTTCTTCTTTTTTTTTTCTTTTTTTTTTTTTTTATAGATCCAAGCATTGAAAGCCGAACTGAAGTTCCACAGAGAAGTATATAGTCTTCAGATTTCTTATACGCATTCACTAATGGTGTCTTTAAAGTAAGTCTTTTTTTTGTTTGTTTCAATCGTTATTCTTTGCTTAGAGAAAAAACAACAACAAAACTTGCAGATAAAGTCGACATAAAATAGATAGATTTCTTGAGGTGTTTCTTTTTTTAAAAAGCTATTATTTTTATTTTTTTTATTGCAGACGAGTCATTGAATGAGTGTTGATCAATGGCTAAAAATATGAATTGAAACTCAATAACAATTATATTGCACCATTGTTTTGTTTCTTTGTTGCGTATTTATAAATCCTTTTTAGTTTACTCAAATCTGTCATGTTGGTTTGCTCCAATCTGTCTATTTCTCACTTTCACTCAGCCACACTCTGAACCACCTTCTCTATCTCAGCTGGCTTTTATCTTTTTTTTTTATTCTTCTATATACATTCTTGTGTTGTTCAGCATTTCTTACATGTACTAGCAAGAATATACACCCTCCGTCGGGTGTAAGTATTTAAGTTTTAATGTAAGTAAAGTAAAGTCGTCGGGGCGGCCTAAAGTCAGTATCAGCCAATCAGCGAGGGAGTCTATCCCCTTTTCACTAGCGCTAGACCAAGGAGATTGTTTTTTTTTGGCATCTGAGGTGGAGCGCCACACCTACCATCAGCTCCTTACTTTACCGCACAGATCCCTGTGCTACTCATACGCTGAGTTGGCGAGGACCGGAATCGAACTAGGAACCATGTGATTTCTAGCCGAATGCTCTGCCGACTGAACTAAACCGGCCTTAAATATATTAAACTAGAAGTGGCTACTCGGCGTCGCCTGTGTAGAGGGGGATGTTTTTATAAAAAATTAGTCTCGCATATCCACTATTACTGAATTGTGAGTTGGTTCTCTGTAGGATGCCCCATTAAAATCTCCACGTAAAAAAGATCTTGTGCTGATCCAGCCACTCTGAAAAGAAAAATTAATGTCTACTATTTAAAATATTTAATGCAAAAAAAAAAAAAAAAAAGATTCCATGCTGTTATCATTTATTTTTTTTATCTTCATGAATATAAATCAAATCTTCATTATTTTTACTCAAAAAGCAAGATCTGGAGATGGTGAATGTGTATATATATTTACTTTGTCATTAATTATTTAATTTTCGCAGTTTCCTTCCGACAATTCCCTTTTATATATGTATAGATTAGAACGACTAACGAAATTAGATAAGAACCCATATAAAAAGATTACACTTATTTTAATCATATATGCCCGCCTAAATTCATTAATTATTAACTAATTAATTTTCAAAATTAGGTATGACTTCAATTAAGCACATATCCTCCAATATATATATATATATATATATATATAT